>CM042536.1:12901903-13501903 GCA_023630585.1 Cranoglanis bouderius | reverse complement strand
TGCTGAAGCAAATAAGCTTGACACACACTGAGATGGGGCTACTGCCTTCTTCCTCCTTTCAGAGAGACACACTCAGAGCACATCACAGCTATTTCAATATAAATATATTTAATGTGTTTCAGGGTGGAGGATTCCTTTAATGACAACAAGCCAAGCTCTGTGTGTGTATGTGCATGTGTGTGTGTGTGTGTGTGTGTGTGTGTGTGTGTGTGTGTGTGTGTGTGTGTGTGTGTGTGTGTGTGTGTGTGTGTGAAGATTAAAAATGCATTTGTGTACATCTGGTTTGCCTTTCTATGTCCAGCTGGCTGCGTGACAAAGACGCTGTAAGAATGCATGAATGATCTCTAAGCTAAAATTGAGCTTTAATGAATCTGTCAATGGGAGGATTGAGATATTTGTGTAGCTCCCTTGTATCAATCAGACACGTTCCCTCCAGGGAGATCGATCGTCTCTGGCTATTTTACGAGCTCTGTGGTCTGCTGAACTTTCCCGAGCCTTGTTTGCTCTGAAAGTGGAACAGAGATGAGAGTGTCTGAGAGAGAGAGCGAGAGATTTTGGGTGTGGCATTGAGGCCCATAGAGAGGAACGTTTTGGCTTGACGTATTTATGAGATTGTTATGAGATGATGGGAGATGAAAGGAATGTAGTGGACTATATTGCTTAAGAATCCTGATGGGAGGAAACACTGACATTCCTGATTTAAAAGCCTTTTTAATTTTACTCAAGGGGAGGCAATCTAGGGAGAGATTAAAAACTAGTCTCTGCAAAGAGTTTGCCTAAACATGCCCAACAAAACAGATGCAGAAATGGTGTCTTATGAAATGTGTCTGAAGAAAGCATCAAAGAGGGTGTCTCATGAGTTTAGATGATTGACAGAGTTTTGCAGCCGCTGTCATCACTTATCACTTAGCGGGATTGATTGGAAAGGAGATGAGCTGTATTGCCATTGAGAAATAAAATCCTCAGCTCTATGCATATGTATTGATTACACAAAAATTAAATAGGCTATCAGTGTGTCTCTGATTTCCAGGGGAACAGAGGACCAAGAAAATATCAATGAAAAGTGATTCTTGTCAGTAGATTGAAGCACTGTGAATCTTTACATCATCTACATCATATGGGGACCAGAATACAAGTTTTAGAAGCACATGGGACTCAAGAGGTGTTCTGTTTTTATGTGGAGAAATGTGTGAAGTGACAACATGATCTTGGGGATAGAAGGAGAAACAGAATAAGGTCATTGAGATAAGCTGCAATAGAGTGATGCTCAGTAGATATGATGCACTGCAATTACTGCCACATGAATGAAAAGCCTTTATATCAGCTACTTCTGGGCTGCATGTGTAGCGTTGCGGGAAATAATTTGGGGAGGAAACAGGCAATCTCTCTAAAGGATGTCAATGGTAAAAGAAAGTAAAAAGAGGCCAAAATATGGCACTAGGAATTTGGAGAAGAAGAGACAGAAAAAGAATGAGGAACCAAACCGACTACGCCATCCTGGTAAATATACCAGGGAAATACCCATAGGACACAGGTTCGACATCTCAAAGAGGGACCATGAGGCATGGATATAATTTATAAAAATGTCTTTATTAGAGCAGTAATAAATATTTTCAGATAATAAAATATTTGATGCAGAGCTTCACATCAATCACCTCAAGGACAATCAGCATGCTCACAATTGGCTGCTACAGAAGCAAACACCAACCAAAAAGACACTTTAAACAAATCATAGGGCTCAGGTTACCAGCAGCAGAGTAGCTTGGGTTATCCCCTGAAATACAACACTACACCCACACCTGCAGTCAGAAATCACCACAACAGATTGCACACAGCACACCGTATAAAGAGAACCATCAACCCAAAAGAACCCTAGCCCACCTGCTCTGGACTTGTAGCACCTGGAATAAAAAAAAAATATATATATATATATATATATATATGTATATAAAATCACAAAGAACAGATGCACAAAAACAACCAACCCCAAAAATAAATAGATAACCACTCAAACCTGGAGGATTACCAAACTCCAACAATGGTTAGAGAGACAAACAAATCTGGCCACTCTAACACCCAGCATGACCCTTTAAAGGACAACGGACACGTGCTCTCAATTAACATCCAGGGTTGAGATGGTACATAGAAAACAAAAAAAACTTCCACGAAACAATTCACTATAACAAAGAAAACAAGAAAAAAAGGAACAAAAAAAAAAAAAAAAAAAAAAAAACACAAACACAAACAAACACAAACAGGAACACAAAAGATAGGAGCAAAAGCAGCAGCGCTGAAAGCTCAAGCCATGCAGCACCAGCAGAGAAGGACAAACCCAGACATGCTCATTAGCTCACCTAAAATATCAAAAAGATAGGAGCTAAAGTATACATACCCATCAGGTCACCATGATATTACAAAAAGGGTTGTACATACCAAAACATACGGAGACCACTCCATTCATCAGGCAGCCAAAGTTCACCACTCACCAGGAAGCGACTGAAACACACAATTCCCGTAACTAACAACTCCGGATAAAATAACCAGAAGAGCTGAAAGCATGAAAACATACCTGCAGGTAACCAGCAGTCAGCCAATAATGCTCCATTCATCAAAATAAAATGTGTTGGAGCAAAAGAACGCAGCACCGGCAAAGACAATCAGCCAACGGCACATCACCTGGTGTGCACCGATTCAGCTCAAAACATGTGGCACCAGAAGTGGCAATCACCTAACAATGACGCAATGCCCGGTAATAAGAGACTAATGACTTGCGTGCCGAAACAGGGGCAGGGTAATTAACCCCATTAAAGAAGATCTACTACACATGCATACTTTCTCATGACACACACATACTCTTACGGGACACTTTATTGGGAACACCTGTACACCTGCTTATTCACGGCATTATATAATCAGCCAATCATGTGGCACTAGTGCAATGCATAAAATCATGCAGATACAGGTCAAAAACTTCAGTCAATGTTCACATCCAACTTCAGAATGGGCAAAAATGTGATCATGACTTTAACCATGGCATGGTTGTTGGTGTAAAATGGGCTGGTTTGAGTATTTAGAAAGGTAGATCTACAGGAACAGGGTTGGTGACCATTGGTTTCCATTTTTTTGGCAGCAAATGGAGTGGAATGGTGTTCAGTTGATGGGAGTGGAATGGTTTTCAGTTCACTTATGGATGTCTGCAATTATTGCATGTTTCTTTGATTGACAAGTAAGATAAAAAAAAAAATCTCTCCCACCAAGAGAGCAGGGCCAGTTTTTCCTCATCTGTATCCTGGCCACGGATGGCTATAGCATCACCGGGTTTCATACCTGTGAACATAGGCTTATACTGTTGCACTACTCCTTCAATTATTCATGACTTAGTATTGATAGAACACCTGATTGTGGGCTGAGCGTACCATTCTATTCTGTCTACACACATACACATAGTTTAAGACCCAAGGGAAGCATATGTCCCAAGCAGGACGAAATTTCCATTTATGTTGACAGCAACGGCTGATTTGCCGTTGGTTCATGATGTTTCTTTCAGAAGACTCCTGTTGTTGCAATATCCCAGACTAAGTTACCAAATTCACTGCTTAAAAGCTATCACTAACATATTTTGTTGAATTAGCTTGTCTGCTGATCATGTAACCCATCTCCCTGCCCCAATCTCTTCGTCCCTTTTGCTGTCTCTATTTTTTTTTAAAAATGGAAATGACTTGAAAAAACAGAAATGTTGCATGTGCTGTGTTGTTAACTGCATCACCTCTGCAATGATTCTTGTCTGGAGATGCTCAGTGCTTCAATCACTGGGTTGATACCACCAATGTTGACCTATTAATAAAGATCTGTAAGTTCAACTCGCTTTCCAGTGGTCTCTGTTGCTTTGCTGACGATCGAGGTTCTCAAATTGCCTTCCCAGATAGCCACTTCAGGCAGTGATGCAGCACTGCTGGCCTTCTTTTGGCCTGGACAAAATGGATATGAGCCTGAAGTGGCCCAAAGGTAAAATAGCAAATATGGCCAAAATATCCCAAATCACATGTTGGCCTTTTTAGGCAAAGATGCGGTGCTCACGGCAATGTGTAATCTGGATGTGGTAAATAGTGAATATGGCCCAAATATCACAAAACAAATGTGGGCCACCTTTGGCAAAAATGTGGCACAGTCGACAAAGGCTAATCTGGGTGTAAACCAAAAGTGGCCCACATATGTCACATGTGGCCCAAATCTGGCAAACAGGAGTGGACCGCTCAAGTGCCATCATTCCACACGGTATGTGGGCCGGATCTGGCCCACAGCAATTTTGCTATCTGGGTTGGCTCTGCAACAAATGTCATTTTAGTATTTCCATAATTATTCTGTGGCATTTTACATGGTAACTTAAGAATTTTAAAGTCAGTCCATGCAAAGTGAAAGAAACAGATGCTTATCCATCCATCAATCAGCCTACAAGGTATGTTTTTGGACTTGGGGAGGAAACCAGAGTACCCAGAGGAAACCCTCAAAGCACAGAGAGATCACTAATTCCACACAAACAGGGCAGAGGTGGGAATCAAACCCCCAACCCTGGAGGTGTGAGGCAAACATGCTATCCACTAAGCCACCGTGCTATTTGAAAAATGAAAAAAAATTCTGTTTAGCTGATCTTCACATGCTTAGCAAAGGGTGCTTATAGCAAGGACCATCCACACTCCGCACCCCCGCTCTTGTAATTTTTTTCTTATCTGCTAAAGCATATTCTACTGAGCACATGCTTATTCCACTCTCTCTCTCTCTCTCTCCCTCCCTCCCTCCTTTACGCTCTATATATCTACCTCTGTGCTGTCTCTCTTTCTGGGTTTCTTTTTTTTTCCCTATTCTTCCTTTTCTTCTCCGCTCGCTCTGCTTACCCCGTATGCTAATAACACAGTTAGGAACAAGTATTAATGGACCCCATTGTCTTCAGTAATAATGAATGAGAGCGGCTCCAGAAGCTACATATCAAAGCTTTTCGCTGCGGAGGTTACATTGGGCCAAAGCATTCAGCACCCTAAAGACTCTCTGAAAGGACTGGTATTGTTAAATGGACGTTTTCTTCTGTTTTTTTAAATTCATTTCTTTGTTGCATTCCATTACAGCTATTGTGTGAGCAGCAGCAGCTTGTGACCATAGATTCTGGTGGGGAAAGATTGTGGCAGCCACAATATTTTAAACTTGCCCAATCTGGCAACCCTGTCATTAACAGTCATATCTGCTCCTCAACTGAAAATGTTCACAGATGAAGAATGTCTACATATAATCTATCTATCTATCTATCTATCTATCTATCTATCTATCTATCTATCTATCTATCTATCTATCTATCTATCTATCTATCTATCTATATATATATATATATATATATATATAGATAGATAGATAGATAGATAGATAGATAGATAGATAGATAGATAGATAGATAGATAGATAGATAGATAATGGTGGGTTGTAAAAAATCGCTGTAAAAATCACTGTAAAAAAAAAAACAAAAAAAAAAACACCTATCCCTGGCAGTCTCTGGACCCCACTTTGAGAAGCACTGCACTACAAAAAATGCTAAGTTGAACACTTTCAAAGAATAGGGAATTAATTATAAGGACATGGAAGTGTAATACGCCAATGGTTTCACGGTGTCATAAATCGGTATATTCCCTGTCTATGCTAAGCTGTCCTTGTCCTTGCCATTGCGCTGCTTTCCCCATATACCCTGTTCACAGATGCATGATTCTGTATGTGACACAGGAACACCCAGATCTGCATTCTGCCCCAGGCAGGTGATGTTTTGTGACTTTAGTGTGCTATGTAGGGAATGCTAGTTCCACTCAGCTAGAATGAAACTGAGCTTTTTGACAGTAAATAAAGGTGTAACCATTTCCACCATATCATTACATCCCACTCTGTTTCAATGGCTACTTTGTGACTTGTTTTAAGTTCATTTTTTTCACTCACTTCTAAGGCCAAGATCCTGTAGGTCTTTTATTGGCTCTGTTTTAATTAAGTCAAGCACAACAGTACCAATGAACAGTTTTACGCATTTAAACAAGCCTATCCTGGGAACACTGGGCATGAAGTGGGAATTCTGACTACACACTGAATGGGACGTCAATTCATCACAGGCCACTATGCACACATATTCAAACCTAGGTACAGTTTATCTTAGCCAATCCACATACTGGCATGTTTTTTGGAGGTGGGAGGAAACCTATGTGGAAACATGGAGAACATGCAAGGTCAGGATTGAACCTGGAACCTTGGCGCTATGAAGCAGCAGTACTACCTGCTGTACCATCATTCTGCTGTTTATAATTCTAGCTTATTTAAGAAAAGAAATGAAAGTAATAGAAGTAATTAACTCTTTCTACTTTTGTTACTACTACTACTACTACTAGTTATTATTATTATTATTATTATTATTATTATTATTATTATTATTATTATTATTAATATTATTATTATTATAGTAGTAGTAGTAGTAGTAGTACTAATAGTGTGTGTCTCTTTTTATTCTTTCTCTCCTACTCTCTCTCCCTAATTTCTCTCTCATGGCTCCACTGTCTAATCCACCGGTCTGGCTCAAGAGTAACTTATCTTAATTGTGTCAGCCTCGGCAGTGTGCACTTTGGCATAGGGTCTTTTCGGACAGAAAATGCTTGCATTTATCTTCCTCAATGAGGACTAAATGCCTATCAAGGGTAATATATGTCATGTAATAATGGGTAAAAAGAGGAATAGTTGAACACTGCTGGTAGAAACCTTATCCTTTTTACAGGTCTTGATTCCCAGAAAAATAATTAGTGACAGTTCTTTACTAAAACTAGGGATATTTTTTGATATTCCCTTTCAGTCTTGAAATAGCATACTCTTCTCCCAGATTTCAATTTAAATTTATACCTTTTGAGCTAGTGTGACTTTGTGCTATGCTGTGCTTGCTTTGAAAACTTATAATAGATCAGAAAAGTGTAAAAGTCTGTGGAACTGGAATTTCAAATTCAGCTAAAAATGTAATCACTATTCAGCAAAAATCTATGATGAAAATAATGTCAAAGCAACATCACTGCAAGAACACATCAGCCGCAGAAGCCTGGTCATCAGTAATGCATTTGATGCTGATAAGCATACAAAAAAAACATGCAACAACTTAAGAAATGTCATAATTATTTGCTCTTTTGTGAAAGTACTTGAATATCTTGAAATTAGTATGTCTTGTGGTATACAATTGATACATCATATCTGTATTCTTCATATCTTCTATCCAAAGAAGATTATTTCTACACTATCCAAGCTTGGAGCTGGGCAGTTAAGGGTCAAGTTTGCTTAAAGGGCAAACAGTGTTTCTCTTTCACTTCTGAGATTTAAACTCACAACCACAGAGCCTTAACCACTGAACTCCCATTGCCCTAATACATTTTCTCAGATTTGAATCTTTAACTTGATGTGCATCAAATGCACATATCACTATACCACAGTATCAAAAATAAGGAATGCAGAAAATACAGGCGGGACAGCAATGTCCTCATATAACCAGGAACCATTCTGGTCAGATAAGCATCTCTAATAAAACATCTAAAGCACTAAAAATGTTTTACTGTAGGAAGGCACTCTCTATATAGACATGCCACTCAGAACCCTCCCCTAGAATGGAATAAAAGTAGTAAATCATGGAGCAGAGACAGAAAGTAAAATACTAATGGAGAGGACAGGGTTCTTAGAGGTATGTACGTCTACTGACATTTTTCAAGCATTTCTCCTCTGTGTAGACATAGTGCACCAATGGGAATACAGCTTGGATCCATACTATGAGAACGAAAGGAAGAATGTCAAAGTCTGTCAAATCCAGCTCTATCAAATGGATCATAACTTCGTAATTTAGGGCCATATTCATAGTTGGCGACTTACAATAAGTCCATAATTTAATCCATTAAAAAATAAAAATAAAAATCACTCCTCGCAATAAGCAATGTTTCAGATTAAGACATGCCTTCTCATGGAATTTAAAAGAAAAATACTATTAATACTATTAATAGTGTCATATTTATTTATTTAATATTAGCAAAATGTCATTCCATAAAGTTTTTGAGTATATTTACAGCCCAAAACATACATTTCACCATGATATATTGTGGTTACATGAAAATGTCATCTTAGGTCAACGCTGCAGTTTCTGGATTAAATCCTTACTACGTGACTAGCTCAACTCAACAATACAGTCTATAGACATTTATAATTTAGACATATACAGTTTGCACATTTATACTTATTTGCCTTTTGTTAACATTCCTGTAGTTGTAGTTAGCCTATTCCACTGGTGCGAAATACAGGAAATGCACCATGATTCAGTGGTCATGTTCAATATTCATTTCACAAAATTATATTTAAGTTGGATAAATGAGCCATTTGAAATAAATTGTGCTACAACATGAAATAATTATAATATGCATATGAACTGCCTTTTAAAAATGGGCTCAGAGATGAAATGCAAATCTATGAATAAATTAAGACAACCTACACTGCCTGTGTATGGCTACAATTTCAACACAACTAGAAACTCAATACATCTTCTAGAGCCACATACCTTACATCAATAACAACACTGTGCGACATGCACCAACAATAAAAAGCAGATTTTCAATATTTCCTGTTTATCAGCTGTATTGATGTCAGTTTTCATTCACTTGTACCTTGTAAGATCTAGCGGATTCTACCATCCAGTGTGTCCCAGAAACCTTGGTCATTAAATCATTTTAGCTAAAGAGCATTCTAAGCTGAGGAAGTTAATTCATTTTGAAGGTGTTTTACTTTATTAACTTAGAAGCTTGTGCAGCAGAAATAAGATTTTTCATGCAAGAGCTCTTTTTTACTAGCTTCAGCATCAAACATCTCAACATTAATTCACATCTGAATTAGTATTAGAATGTCAGATCTGAGTAGCATTTATGCATTTATTGCTTTATTAATTTATTGATTTTAATTTACTACTCAGTGTCATTTGTCCTTTGTTCACACATTTGTTGAGAGATTGAGAGAGATAGAGAGAGAGAGAGAGAGAGAGAGAGAGAGAGAGAGAGTCCAACTGCTTAGAATGCTAAGCACTACTGTGGGTTTCATTATCATACAAACCTTATTATTATGCATCCTTATAGTCATTCAGATATGTTTTTTTTTTTTTTTTTTAACATGGCTTTTACAGAAATGTTTCATATCCATGGTTCATCAAAGTTTGAGCAAAATCCTGGATATACAGGAGATTCAGGTGAGTTAGGTGCTAATTCAAGATTTTCTGTGGACTAAGCAAAGTTTTAAATTTTCTGCAATGTTGCGCAGCAGGTACAGTTGCCATGGTTGAGGGTCTAGGGTCCCCGGTTTGATCCTGATCTTGGGTTTCTTTATGCATGGGTTTCCTCCAGGGTCTCTGGTTTCCTCCAACCTCCCTAAAACAAGTTGCCCCTAGGTGTAAATGAGTGTGCAAATGTGTGTGTTTGCATGGTGCCCTATTCAGGGTGTATTCTCACCTCATGTGCAGTGTTCCTGGGATTAGCTCTGGATCTACCATGACCTTGACCAGGATAAAGTGGTTCTGAATCTATTGTGTAAACAGTTCCACCGATTTCAAGCCCATAGATTTTAGGAAGATTACATGTTCTTGTTTCAGTAGCTGATTTCCACCTTTCTGTGATTTAAAAAAGAGCTGAAGTTAACACACACTATATTTATGACTCCATCAAAAGCATAGCTGCTTATAGAAACAACTGATTTTTTATCTCAACACTCCTGGGAGAAAGAAAAGAAGGGAAAGCTATGTTCAGCCCTGTCTGTTTTTTGTTGATTTCCTGAAGGAAACACTAAAGCTAGGTTGAAATGGTGAAGCAGCTGCACAGATCTCAGCATGTATATAATAAATAAGCAGGCAGACTGTGCTACTGCGTGATGAATGCACCATTGCTGGAGACAGAGTTTGTCACCCTCACACAGCATGTTCATCAGCTGGCTCTGTGACGGGAAAGACCACAAAGTAATTAGAGTTTTCTGGAGAAAGAAATGAGTCAGAATTAACATGGCAATGGGTGTCCATAAATACAAGCCAAGCTACCCTATTTGCTTAAAGACTTGCTCAATAGCCAATTCATTTACTCACCAAAAAAGACCTTCATCTTAAGAACTGCCTGGGTATGTGGTACAATCGATATGTGTTCTTATTGAAAATTCAAAGAGTTAAGGCATTTTGAACGGACATTTGATTCAGCAGGAATACTAAGAATATCAGCATGCATGTCAGATGTGCTTGCCTTGATAGAGATACAAATACATCAATCTGTCCTCATATATATGTATTGATCTTTTTGTAGAGTTCTCCTCTAAGGTAAATGATTTTATACACACCAGGTTCATTCAAAATGTAGTACAGTGGGGACCACTGAAAAGGCACAGTTGTGAAGCCAGCCTTAAAGAAATTCCAATTTCCTTGAACTCACTTATAATTAAAGTTAAAGGGCAATTGTTGTGATTCTTTAAATTACATTAAAATTGCAAACCTTATACTTGAAGTATAAAGGTCTTGGAATGAGATAAACACAAGAGGAAGTCTTACCAAAGCTCTTCTAATGTAGGTTTATACAACTTTCTTTATACAACACTGGAGCAATAGAGTAAAATGTACTTCTGGTTACTTATGCCCAGTGGTGAGAAGTACATAATTAATTGTTCTTTATTACTGAAGTTAAGTAACATTTGTACTTTACGAGTACAAATGCCTTATATATATATATATATATATATATATATATATATATATATATATATATATATATATATATATATATATATATATATATATATATATATATATATATATATATATATATATATATATATATATATATATATATATATATATATATATATATAGTATCTCACTAAAGTGAGTACACCCCTCACATTTTTGTAAATATTTTATTATATCTTTTCATGGGACAACACTGAAGAAATGACACTTTGCTACAATGTAAAGTAGTGAGTGTACAGCTTGTATATATTTGCTGTCCCCTCAAAATAACACAACACACAGCCATTAATGTCTAAAAATTAGACTCTGGCAACAAAAGTGAGTACACCCCTAAGTGAAAATGTCCAAATTGGGCCTTCGTTGGTTACCTTCGTTAACTTCAGATTTGCCAGTGGGAATAAGCCGAGTGAGATTCTGCTCTCTGGCACAGTGTACATATGCTGAATCAAATGAAGTTCTGTCTGTGTAAAGCTCAGAACATGGCTTGTAGGTTCCCAAGTGGCACAATAATAAAGCATTTGCCCTCTGGTTGGGAGCTCTCAAGGTCAAATCCCAATGATGCCACAGCCATCTATTGGCCTGGAGCCAAGAGAGCAAAATTGGCCGTGTTCTCTGGATGGGAGGGATGACATACTCTCTGTCCCCTCTCAATCACAGTGACACTAGCCAATCATGAGCATCTGTGAGCTCATGTATGCTGAAGAGGGCAGATAGAGCTTTCCTCCAAATGTGTTATGGAGCAGTTTGAAATGATCTCATAAACCCATGTGTTATTCACAATAGAACAGAGAAAACATATCAAATGTTTAAAGTGAGGAAATGTACTATTTTAAGGAAAAAATGCCATCCACAAATGCTGGTTAAAGCTCTATCATGCAAAGAAGAAGCCATATGTGAACATGATCCAGAAATACTGCCATCTTCTCTGGACCAAAGCTCATTTAAAATGGACTGAGGCAAAGTGGAAAACTGTTAGTTAGATGGATCAAAATTTGAAATTCTTTTTGGAAACCATGTACGTTGCGTCCTCTGAACTAAAGAGGAGAGGGACCATCCGGCTTTTTATCAGCGCTCAGTTCAAAAACCTGCATCTCTGATGGTTTGGGGGTGCATTAGTGCCTGTGGAATGGGTAGCTTGCACATCTGGAAAGGCACCATCAGTGCTAAAAGGTATATACAGGTTTTAGAGCAACATATGCTTCCATCCAGACAACGTCTTTTTCAGGGAAGGCCTTGCATGTTTCAGCAAGACAATGCTAAACCTCATACTGCATCTATTACAACAGCATGGCTTCATAGTAGAAGAGCCTGCAGTCCAGACCTTTCACCTATTGAAAACATTTGGCGCATCATGAAATGAAAAATACGACAAAGAAGACCCAGGACTTTTGAGCAGCTAGAATCCCGTATCAGACACGAATGAGACAACATTCCTCTCCCACAGCTCCAACAACTGGTCTCCTCAGTTCCCAGACGTATATGGACTGTTGTTAATAGAAGAGGGGATGCTACACAGTGGTAAACATGACCCTGTCCCAACTTTTTTGAGATGTGTTGCTGTGATCAAATTCAAAATTACCTTATTTTTTCCTTAAAATGGTACATTTCCTCAGTTTAAACATTGTTTTCTATGTTCTATTGTGAATAAAATATGGGTTTAATAGATTTGTAAATCATTGCATTCTGTTTTTATTTACATTTTACACAGCGTCCTAACTTTTTTGGAATTGGGGTTGTATAATCTCTAATAACATGCAGTTGTATCCTCTAAGACCAACAGTTTTCAAACATTTTGCAGTCAGGGGGCTCTTTAACTGTAAACTAAGTACCACAATCCCCCTCAGCACAGATGTGTTTCCGGAACATAATGCAAGTATTCAAATATTAGGCTCAGTGTTCACATGTGTACTAAAATATACTGGTTCTTTATTAGAGCCATAAAGCTTTTTTTATTCCTGAACTTTCCACTGACGGAACACATTCGGTCCAACGTGACATTATTTATAGGCTACGTGTTTTTGAGTTCTTGAGGTTTGGATTAAACCCTTTCATTTCAAGTGACCAGTCAAACAGGCTAATTATTATAAAAACTCAATACTAAATGTGCAGCAGACTTCATATAATCAAATTTTGACATTTTCTACTTTATATAGTTCTGATAACTACATGTTCCAGTTCCAAAGACACCTCACCTAGCTCTACATTTATAACCTATAGCTGCTTAAAGAAAAACATTACTGCCCAATTATTTTTTTTAAAGAATTCTAAGTTTATAATGGGAATTGATGATCACTTTATCACTTTGATTATTAGCATCATCCAGTAAAAAAGTGACTGAGGTAAAATAACTGGAGCCTCGTCATCATCTTACATAATAATAATAATAATAATAATAATAATAATAATAATAATAATAATAATAATATTATATTAATAATATTTTGGTCATTTTAAAACTTTGTCCTATGTTATCGGACACTTTGACACCCTGAATCTGATCATAAAATTCAAATGATTCTGTTTCACTATGGCATGTAACTATTCAAAAAACCTGATCAAATTGTAAGGAAAGCACACTTAGTTAGCAATGTTTCAATGCATATTTAGGCAGACTGACTGTTTTACTGCTGTGTTTGTTAAACAGGTTCCTTACACAACATGACTTTTGGAGGCAGAAAGCCAAGGCAAGGTTAGAAAGTAGCCTAAATAAAACATTTCCTTGTCGTTTTCTCAAAGTGGATGTGTCAAAGTATATTATTGGCAGAAAAAAAACTCAACTTTGGTCAGTTTTTTGGCTGTTTTCCTGAATTCAGCTCTGATGTTTTTTTTTTTTTTTTTTTTTTTTTGCAGACTGCCTCACAAATGTAATAGCTTGGGTAATGGTACGTTGGTAATTTCTACCAATGAAACAAACAAAAAAAAAAACAGAGATCTCCTGACTGTGCCTCATGGACCCCAGTGCTTCAATACTCCTCAACAGTGTTAATGCTCAAAAAGTGACAGGGGCATTGATTTGTTAATTTTTTTCTATGTATATTTATATTTTCAGAATATTAGTGCAAAATGTCCTGTATAGCCCCATTACACCTGTATCATATGTTTAAGAGAGAGAGAGAGAGAGAGAGAGAGAGAGAGAGAGAGAGAGAGAGAGAGAGTGTGTGTGTGTGTGGCTATGTATCTGTGTGTGTGTGTGTGTGTGTGTGTGTGTGTGTGTGTGTGTGTGTGTGTGTGTGTGTGTGTGTGTGCGTGCGTGTGTGTGTGTGCGTGCGTGTGTGTGTGTGCGTGTGTGTGTGTGTGTGCGTGCGTGTGTGTGGCTGTGTATCTGTGTGTGAGAGTCTATAGACTCATTTCTCCTTGCTGCTGGCTGCTGTGAGGCTGCAGCTGGAATCTGTCAGTGTCCTGGATCATCAAACAGTGAAAAAGCCCAGTTCCCATTCAAAGCTCATCTGAGATCATGTGTCTGCTCTGCTCTATGTTACTTAAAGTGCTATCTGCGTATCAGTATGACAGCTGACATGTTTACATTCACACTGTTTATGTTTATGGAGAGAAGGGATTAGGTGTAGACTATAACACCAGGAATACCACACAGTGTTCCAGATACAGTGGAACGAATATGGAATCCTATTACTTTTCTATACCATCATGCTGGAATTTACTTTTCAGTATATTTCTAAAACTTTCTCACCTTCTGACTTCAGTCTGATTTATTTTAACTGCTACATAGATATACTAAATGTTCTTGCACTTTAAATCTGCAGTTATGGTTGTTTCCATGCTGGTCCTTTATCTCCAGGCGATACACAGTGTTACAATAATGTTTATAGTCACTTGGCTTCATTTCAGCAGGAGAGCTGACACAGGAGAAGTGTCTCCTTCCTTTTTAATTGTAGACTCAATACTAAGAACTATAGATTAAAACGTGTCACTTAAACTTACATAGTTGTGTGTTGGTATGGGAAAAACCTTCAGGTGCCTCCGTTGCCTGAGCACTGATCTCAAGGTGTTAGAATTCACCCTGGATGAGATCGCATACATTTGATTTCTAAATAATTTTGCAAATTTCAGGGTGTCCCAAAAGTCTCCATACATAGAGGACTATGTTTGCCAGCACCATGTCGGTTGTGTCTTCGTCAGTGAATGTTCGTGGATGTCCACTTCTCGGTTGGTTCGCAACACTTCCAGTCTTTTTGAATTTGTTAATAAGTTTGGCAACAGTGTTGTTTGAGATGTGCTTGCCATGTTTCCTGTTAAAGTCAATTGCAACCTTGCAACAGCTTCCCGATCCAGCCATGATATTTACATTTATGACATTTGGCAGATGCACTTATCTGGAGTGACTTACAGAAGTACTTTGAAGTCTCTGTTAATAGATACATCCTGATTGTCACGTTGTAGGTAGAGACGGAGTCGAAGGCAGATGCAAGTGCAGATTTAGTTTTAATAAAAAGGGTGAGAACAAAACACAAAACAGAAACTAGGAACACACAAGGCTTGAAAAATAAACATAAACCAATGACCAGACCATCAAACAAGAAACTGTGGTAAGGAAAGACAAACGAAAGACAATGTGAGCAGTGCAAAACGTGACTATATATACACAAGTGTTAATCATCCCAAACGTGAATCAGGTACAGATAGTCATGTGACGTGGTCAGGTGAGGTGCAGTGGCTGATGGGAACTGTAGTCTCTAGTACCGGTATTTACATGACACTGATACTGGTTCACTAGGTCATGGACTAAAGGGATAGTTCACCCAAGAATGAGAATTCTGTCATCAATTACTCACCCTCATGTCGTTCCAAACCAATAAGACTTTCGTTCATCTTTGGAACACAAATGAAGACTTTAGTTTTCCTGTCTCCTTCATTAAAGTCCAAGTAACCAGAAATTTCAAGCTCCAAAAAGGCATCGTAAAAGTAATCCATGTGATTCCAGTGGTTTAATCCCAATTTTACGAAGCAATACGAATGCTTTGTGTGTGCAAAAAAACTAAAATTAGGTTTTTATTCACAAAATATCTTCACTTCGCGAGAACGGACAAAAAAATGCAAGTCCTCCTGTATGTTCTCCGCTCTATATACCCGGAAGCACTAAACTGTTTACAGCAGAGGAAGAGAGACGTTGTACACAAACTGAGTCACATAGAATAATCTTTGTAACAAAGATGTCTGCAGATTTTGACATAGAGGAGGTGGTTCTCTCATGAACGCGCGTCGGAGATCTATGTGGAAGTGAAGATATTGTTTCAAATACCTTTAAAACAGCTTAAAGTAACAATGATCTGCATACTGCCGTCGCTCTACCTTTGTAGTGCTTACTGCAGGAATCTATGAGCTCTTTCTTATTTTGAATCACAAATATTTAAAGAACAATGGTTGACTAACCAGTAAAAAAAAAAAAATGAAGAAAACAACGGCGGCGTGCACTACTACCTCCGTATCAACTACGGTCCCGGCTCTGGGAATCACTGAGCTCTTCAAGAGTACTAAACTGCTACAGGTTGTGCTGTGAATATTTGCTGAACGAACTGTACTTTGTCCCAGTTTCCAGCTGAGGGATTGCTCCACTCCATTCAGACTTCTGAGGCCCTTTTTCAGATACAAGAAAATTGTCAAGTCATATAGGTCTGTTGCCATGGAGATGTTGGAAGTGGAGATGGAAATGCCATGCCTTCTTCAGTGCTGCATCGTAAACTTACAAAGGCACAAGGAGAAAAATGGGCTGCTTGAAGGTTATCATTATCTAATGCACTTAATGCACTGGAGTGATAGGTGTGTGTGTGTGTGTGTGTGTGTGTGTGTGTGTGTGTGTGTGTGTGTGTGTGTGTGTGTGTGTGTGTGTGTGTGTGTGTGTGCTTTCTTATGCATGTGTGAAGGTGTATTTCCAAAGTATAGCGTAGTGATATCAGGCAAATATTTAAAACAAATGTGTTAAAATGGAGATGACTTAAAAAAAAGTGTTAATGATACTGATACTACAGTATAATACAGTAATACACCACACAGCAAAACATTCCAGCAATTAGTCTGCAGTGAGTTTTCTGAAATGTTCGTAATACTAAGTACTTCATTATCTCATTCATAAGAACATTCTTTAATTATTTAATTGTTTCCCGAAACTGTACATAACTAATGTAATAACTAACTAACTAAATAAATAAACTCGTTCATAAATTAATGAGTAACCTGATTCATTTGTTATTCACTGAGTACTGTGTTATTCAGAGCTTGCATGCAGTTCTACCTAAAAAAAACCACAAAGGCAACTTAGAAAAAGACATACCCTTTGAAAAAAAAATTATTCACAGTTAACTGGCTAATTAAGAGTTCTTAGCCTCTGAAACAGATTCTACATGGAACCCTTTCTGATAGAGAAACACTTTCTTGTAGGGTTCATGATAGGGAAAACAGAAGAACCTTTAAGGGTTTTAAATTTTAAGAGTGCACCGACAACTTGAATAGGGTAGAAAAAAATTAAGAAGATGAAAACAAATGTTAACAACCTTTAAATAATCTGTTTTTGTAGAAACCATCTCTCGCTTGGCGTTAAATATGAGTTTAAATCAAAACATTACAGCACTCAATCTGTGTATGACAATTTGTTTGTTTGTTTTTACCCAAAAATATATAGCTAATTGAAGTGCAGCAGCAACATATATGAAAAATATAAAGACACCAGAGTGATTGGTGTGAATGATGACTATGACATTGAATATCCCTCCTACCCAGACTAAAATAAATCCTACTTTTTTGTTTTAGATTTGTTGAAGTGTTGAAAAACGCCTCTATTGTGGCCTTATCTACAACTTGAACAGGGAACAACAACAACAACAGAAAAACACTTTCTATGGTAAAGGCACCTTTAAGACTCCTTTAAATAATCTAGTGGATCATCCATATCATATTAACTTAGAGGATTTTACAGAGAAGATCTCTAACATGCTGTTCTTTTCCAGGCAATGACGGGTGTAGTTACATACAGGTTTGAAATTAATGGTTGCTTAATCATAGGAACTACACCAGGTTTTTGACAAAACAAGCTGAGAAAAACAACTTCATACACACTTCAATCTGTCATTGAAAGCTTGTTTAATAGCATGTTTTATTTTATTTTTAACAAACTTTTTTTATTATTATTCAATAGCTGCTGAGTAATTAAGTGGTTATGCCTTTAGACCTGAAGCTTCAAACTTGTTTTTGTTTTGTTGTTGTAGGCAGCAAATCTCAAATGGCAGTGCTAGCACATTGTTTCATTACACCAGTTTGATGCCTTTATTTCAAATAATATACTGTTTGAATCGGTATTCAGAACATCTAAGCCATATTAATTATCTGGGGAATGGCTATTGAACCTGACAGCTGGCTCAAAAAGACATACAACATATTCAATGCTGTTCTCAATTATTCCTGCCAATAAAGAGCGCAGAGGGTCTGCAATAATACGCCCTCTCCCTGAACTGCCTCAGAGTTTCTTCTGTCTCTGTCTTTTTGTCTTGCTCCCCCCCCCCCCACATGTTTTTCTTTAGATAATAACATTAAAAAAGCTTGCATTCAGGGGCAAGTTGCCTTTAAGCAATGTTTAAGCTATGTTTCTAAACATAGTACAATTACATATTAAAATAATATGTTGGAAAGTGTTAAGATGTTTTAACAGCTGATATTCTAGATTTCAGATTTAATGTCTATTATAGAAGGAGATTTAATTAAAGAAACCAGATCGGTGTTGTAGTTTGTTAGATTAAATATTTCCAGTAGGCACACGAGTGACACGTATTGGAAAGCTATAACAACTGAAATGTAACAGAGAACATATTCTTGCTGTGGAGAGAGCAGACCGTCCATGGACCCAGATGATGCTGAATCTGACAGACTTTTTGTTTATCTGAAGACCACAATATTTGGAGGCACTTCAGATAGTGGTAGTTTGAAAATGTAAGACATGAAAAATGCAGCACCTGCAATTCCACAGACAATAAATTATTTTTTAAAACTCATTATTTGCTAGTTTATTCATCTGTGGAATAATAGATATAAATATTGGGCTTCATTTATCAATCTTTTAATAAAGTTGTGTGTAAAAGTTTGCGTAAGCCAATCAGAACTACCATAGTTTAGCAAAAGCTATTTTACTTCATACTTGCATGCATATGTTGATCGCATTTTCGAGACAGCTCATTTGCATTTAGTGACACTCACAAAGCTCCATAAAAGTTAAAGTGCACAGAAAGCTGTGAGCACAAATTGAATGATGAGAGTAAAAGCAGAAATGCAGTAGTGGAAGTTAGTTTGACTCACTTCTATGCCATATTATATATTATTATTAATATTAAATATTATTAAATATTTTATTTGCATATATAAAATATTAATAATAATAAGCGAGTGCTAAATCTTCCATCAGCTGAGGCATCTGTTTATGGCTTACAGCTATGCACAGACAGATCACGTCATTTCTTTTGCCATAATTGAATAATTTGTTTTATTGGGTTTGTGTTGGCTGATGTTCTTTACTTTTCATATTCTTTACTTAATGCCAATAATATAAAATAACCAGGATTCACCAAATTTTCTCAATGTTATTATTAGTCCCTGACCTGGTGAACTAGCATGAGGATGTGTTTTTGATAGAGACTCCAAAGCACTGTAAATCACTCAGGATAAGTGCATCAGCTAAATGCTGTAAATATAATAAAAAATAATCCATTTTGAACTCGACAGTTTATTCCATATATAAAAGTGCAGTAATCCGTGCAAATTATATGATTTGAAGTCAGTCAAGTCAAGTTTTACATTAGTTAGTCCTCTTATGCATAAATTTATGCACAGGTAGGACACAAAAGATTTTTCTCATTTTCATGATTACCAAATTACTCGTGTAAACATTCGTAAGAATGATATATGAATCATTCTGTTCATATTCAGCTTGATAAATGAGGCCCCTTGTTCTCATTAAATATCATTTAAAGTGTGCTTGTTCTTCAATTTTAGAGTACTGATTAGTTTTATAATAGATATTTAACAAGACTTTTTGTGGTTTTAGATCCTCTCATGTTTTTATTTGAGAATAAGGATGTAGCTTTTATCAGCTATTTTAGATCTCCAAGATACATTTGTTCAGACGAATTTAAACAAAAAGAAAATGTCAATGTATAGCACACTGGTAAATCCTGACCAGATAAATGTACTGATGATCATTCTCTCTGGTAGAACAGTAGGGTATTTCGTCTGTGATGCTTGTGGGAAATCAAACCCCAGCCTTTTAAAAAAAAAGCTAATCATTCTACATAAACATAGCAGTGTTAAAGTCCCAATATTGAAAATGTGCCCAGTCCAACCTGTCAGGAAGACTAAGTAAAGACATGCTGTTATAGAAAAGTAATCAATGAAAATGTTTTATTCCTCTTATAGCACAGCAGTTTGCCAATGTTTTATTTATTAATGACAGACACAAACATTTTATTATGGAACGTCCATGAAATACGTTAGTTCCTGTTATCACCAATGCTAATGTATCAGCTATAAACAGTCATATCCGCACCAGCTAAGAGTGGAAGATATGCCAAAAATATCATGTCATGATTCTTGAAGGCCTTTCTACGATACATGATCGGTATCCTGATATGTAGGTTTGCTCACAAACTGCCAACAGTACAGTACAGTTTGAGGATTTGTTGTTTAACAACTACAATATATTTCTTTTTATTTTTTTATATTTAAAAAATAATATTCTGTTTATAAAAATAAAGGGAAAACAGTGAAAATGAGAGAAAAATTATCTGTAAAAATGTAACACTTTACAATTAATTAAGTACAAAGTTTTAACATCACATAATCTGTGTCCAGTCAGTTTGTAATTAAATTTATTTTTTTAAATGCATTTTAAATGTACTTACATTTATTAAAAATATCCACAATATCCACAAAACATCAGAAAAGTATACTGTGACATAATTGATCATAATATTGATATTATATCATCATATTGCCGAAGCCCTTTTTCCTAGCCTCTCTTTTTTAATAAGATTTTTTTTTAAATGCAGCTTGTTACCAAGAAACCACAGATCCCGCCATCCTGAAGACTTTACAGTGTCGAAAAAACTTAAGGTTACAGCTTTACCTCTGCCAAAGTGCTGACAGTGGAAACTCCTTCCAAAATGCTAAATACTCTTCACAGAATGTTTCACCATAACAATAATTACACACTTTAAAAAAAAATCTATTTATGTGGCACTTCTGGCTCCCAACACTACTGTCCAAGCCATGCTGTTATCTGAATATACAAATGACAAGTCTACATTTCTAAATATAACCCAATGTAACCGCAGAGCTAATCTTCTGCCCAGTCTCACCTCAAACTGCATCAGACTATTGAGTCATCACCACTTGGATTAATAAAACATATCACGTATTGGTTTGCACTTATGGCCTGTATGACAAGCTTTAAATAAAGCATGTCTTGCTGAACTTCTGTAAAGTAAAAGCAGATGTTACACTTGTGTAGTCGAAGTGCCTTCAAACCCTTTAAAACCTTAAGCATGTTGTGAATGAAATACTGGTGTATGTATAAACTTTAATCCATTCTCTCTCTCGTCATTCTCCCTTTACACACACATAAACACAGCATATCACTGCCGTAGATGCAAATGAATGAATTTCTCAAGTGTTAGACAACCCAACGAAATAGCTACCAAATCCCGCTAATAATGGACTGCTCTCGCTTACGGAAAAGTTCGTTAAAAAAATAAAATAATTTTTTTTTTAATGAGGCGAAGCTTAAGCACCATGTTATTCTTAGTCATTTTAGTATAATCCAGTGGGCAGCTATACTGTGGAGGATTTTTTTAAAGACATTAATGTAACATAATGGCATTCAGGCTCCATTTACTGTCCCACCCAGGAAAGACGCTACTCTTGTCTCACCAATTAATACTTAATGTTTAATACAGTACTTTATCACTGTGTGGCTGCAAATGGCTGTGGATTTCCTGCAGCAAAATTACAGCTATCAGTCAGGAAGATTATAAAGAGGAGTTTTGTGGTGCATTTCTACAAGCGTTCAGAACAAACAGTGTGCAAGGATGCAGTCAGTGAGGCAAGTACTTTCTGAGAATCATCAGAAGCATGGAGTTTCATTAATAATTGCAGCTCCCTTGAAATGTGCTTCATTTTTAATGTGAGAAGCTGTGAAATGTGTCGACTGGCCACAGTACACTCTTTGAAAAAAAAAAAAAAGTTCCATTGAAGCTTCTTTGGTTTGTTGCTCTGGGGGAACCCTTAAGCGTTCTAGGTCAAACCTGAGAATAGTTTTTTCACTTTATAGAGGGTTCTATGTAGATTTTTTGGACCTTATCTAGCCAGAAGACTGCTGAAGAACCACTGAGTTAGTGCTGTGCTGTAGCTATGAGTCAGGCAGCTCTCTCTCATTCTTTCTGTCATACTGTAGATATGGGAATACAGTGACTAAAGCATTGAACAGTTCTGTGAATGAAGTATTTCGCTGCCCTCCAGCACACAGACACGCACACACACACACACACACACACACACACACACACACACACACACACACACACAAACACACACACATTCCTCTGAGTCTTTAGAGTGCTGACCTCAGCATGTTGATGCTTATAGTATTTCTGTTGCAACCAGATGTTCTAAATAAGGTGAGCCCCGCTATGTTTCTAGAGGGAGAGCAGCACATTTTGGTGGTCTCCTTGTTGAAACACCTCTGTGTCAGCTTATTAGTTAATGTCCCTGTAAGTAGAAGTAGGGAAATCACCTAATTGCTATGAATTCAGACACTCCATATACAGTACATGAAAAAAACTTCAGCATTACTGATCTAAATGAACTGATCTGATCTTTCTGTCTAGCCCAAATGAAGCATGCAGAAATGCCAACATCTATGGTTTAGTCATAGTATTTAGCATTTTGACTCCTTGCTATGGCAGTGTAAAAGCCATCTAAACCTACACAAATCTAAAATTTCTGCTTTCTCAACTAAAGGAGCATTCAGACCAAACACAAGTACCATTCGCTAATTCACTGAAGGGGAAGGATGCAGGACATGAAAGACGATTGTTTGCTTCTGGTAGCGGTTACTTTTGCTTTGCACCAACTTTTCATATGTTAATTTGACCTGGATTTGCAAACTTTGGTCTTGTGAGCCAATCGAAAAAAGGAAGATGGGACTATGGTCTTTTGTTGATTAAAAAATGAACAAGCTGCATATTGATAAGTAGCTGGATTTCCATCCATCTATTTTCCATGCCGCTTATCCTACATTGGGTCGTGGGGAGCCTGAACTTGGGGCACAAGGCACACAGGAGACAACTGCACACACTACAGACAATTTCTTAAGACCAATCAACCTACAATGCATGTCTTTGGATTTGGGAAGGAAACCAGAGTACCTGGAGGAAAACCCCAAAGCACTGGGAGAACATGCACACAATTCAATCCCCAACCCCGGATGTGCGAGGCAAATGTGTTAACCACTAAGCCACCGTGCCCCCCCCAGTAGCTGGGATTTTTACCTTGATATTTTCTTATTGTTTCTTGGCGCACATCTGAACTGTTACGATACCAGAAGCAGGCTGGACACAGTTGCGGTCAAAAACTTCGTCACTTTATTCAGCATACATATGAAAAGGACACAGGGCAAACAACAGGTTTTTAGAAGGCTTCGAGTCTTCGCTGGATATAGAAGCAGAGCTTGTACACACTCTCAAAAGTATTAGCGCTAGCAGTACAAAAAACACACACTAAACCACGGAAGGAAAAAACGAACAAAAACAGCATCCAGCAATGAACCTTCACAACAAAATAGTGGTGATAACAAAAGGTGTGCAAACTATTAGCGCTAACAGAAAATCAATCACTTGTGCAAGTAAACCTATCACAGAGATGTGTAAGATAGGAAGAGGGCTAGAGAGGAAATCGGAATCCAGGGTACTTAGCTTAGTGTCAAATGCCGTGAGAATCAGTCCAGGTTGCAGTAGCTCAGTAAGGTTAGATTTGGGAAAAAACAAACAATACTTCGCGTTAGCCCTGTAACACAAAAGTCCTTAAATAACGTGTTAGTGAAATAGAAGACAGGTGCGCGGGATTAGAACGAGGGTGATTGTGACCGAGGTAGTGTGTGGGTGTTGTAGTCCCTGGCGGCCATGTTTGTAGGCCGCCGAGCTTGCTGGGAAGTGTAGTGTGGAGTGTGTGGATAAGAGTTCTGGGAATTGAAGTCGCGCTTCTTGCGCGACCTAACAGAGCCCCCCCCCAAAGGGCTCACTCCGGGAGCCTCTCCCTGCCTGGGTCGACCTCTGGGTCTAGGTTTTGGGTATTCTGGATGGATGCGGTGAAATTCGTCCACCATTTCAGGGTCCAGCATGTCCTTGGCCGCCACCCAGCTCTGTTCCTCGGGCCCGTACCCCTCCCAGTCAATGAGGTACTGAAGTTTACCTTGACGTCGCCGGGATTTTAGAATCTGATGAATTTGATAGGCCGGTTGTCCGTCAACTTCCTGTGGGGGAGGTGGATTGGACGGGTTTTGAGAGGTGAGGATGCCTGTGTGGAAGGGTTTCAGGAGAGAAACGTGAAACGAGGGGGAAATGCGCCAGTGTTTGGGGATGGCTAGTCTGTAGGTTACCTCATTGATGGGCCTGATGACTTTGAAGGGGCCGAGATAACGAGGACAGAGCTTCTGGCAGGGATGTTTGAGGTGCAAGTTTTGGGTGGAGAGCCATACCCGTTCACCGGGTTGGTAGCGTGGTGTTACCTGTCGGTGGCGATCCGCCTGGGCCTTTGATTTGGAGGCTGTTTGTTTTAGTCTTCTATGGGTGCTTGCCCAGACCTGTTCACTGCGGTCAAACCATTCGTTTACAGCTGGTGCGTCCGTGGCCGTGGCGTCCCACGGAAACAGAGGGGGCTGATATCCTAGCACGCATTGGAATGGGGTCAGGTTAGTGGCAGAATGGCGGAGTGAGTTCTGGGCGTATTCCACCCATGGCAGGAAGCGGGCCCAATCAGAGGGATTTTTGTGACAAAACGAACGGAGCATTCTTCCGACTTCTTGGTTAACCCGTTCCGCTTGCCCGTTGGATTCGGGGTGGTATCCCGACGTAAGGCTCACATTCACTCCCAATTTACCCATAAAACCGGACCATACGCGAGATATGAACTGCGGTCCCCGATCGCTAACTATGTCTTCGGGGATCCCAAAATAACGAAATACATGTGAGAATATCAGTTCTGCTGTGTGGAAGGCTGAGGGTAGATTGGGCAAGGAAATTAGACGGAGGGATTTGGAGAACCGATCTAAAATAACAAAAATGGTGGTGTGACCCAGAGAATTGGGGAGGTCCGTGATGAAGTCTACTGCGAGATGTGACCAAGGTCGTTGAGGAGTGGGTAGTGGCATGAGTTTGCCGGCAGGGAAGGTTCTGGGTGCCTTGGTTTGGGCGCAGGTGTCACAAGATTTGACCGCCTGTTGTATTTCTTGGGCCATATTGGGCCACCAGTACTTGTGGGACAAAAGGTGGTAGGTGCGTAGGGAACCGGGGTGAGCGGTACCGGGAACCGTGTGAGCCCATCTTATTAATCGGGTTCTATAGGTGGAAGGGACAAATAATTTTGTGGGAGGACAAGCAGACGGTACGTACTTACGTGGGAATTTGTGAAGTAAACTGTCGAATTCCCAGTGCACATTACCGACAAAACAGGAGGGAGGTAGGATGTGGTCGGGTTTGGAAGGTGGTGAATCCCTAGTGTGGAGTCGGGAAAGGGCGTCCGCCTTGTGGTTCTTGGACCCGGGGCGATAAGAAAGGGTAAACTGAAAACGTGCGAAGAACAGAGACCAACGTGCTTGGCGAGGGTTAAGTCGTTTGGCTGTGTGCAGATATTCTAAATTCTTGTGATCAGTGAAAACGGTAAACGGGTGTTCTGCCCCCTCTAGCCAGTGTCGCCACTCCTCCAAAGCTAATTTTATAGCTAGTAGTTCACGATCTCCCACGTCATAATTCTGTTCTGCCGGCGATAGTTTTTTTGAAAAGAAGGCGACGGGGTGAAGTTTTGGTTTTTCCCCTAGACGTTGGGATAATACGGCCCCCACCCCTGCCTCAGAGGCATCTACTTCTACTACGAAGGGACGAGAAGGGTCTGGGTGCTTGAGGATAGGAGCCGTGGTGAACGCCGCTTTGAGTCTGGAAAATGCCCCCTCTGCCTCGTGGTTCCAAACCAGACGGCGAGGACCGCCCCGCAACAGAGACGTAAGGGGTAGAGCAATCGAACTAAAACCCCGGATAAAGCGTCTGTAGAAGTTGGCGAAGCCCAAGAAGCTTTGAAGCTCCTTAATGGTAGTGGGAGTGGGCCATTGTGTTACCGCCGTGACCTTACTTTTGTCCATGGCCACTCCCTCGGGGCTAATGACGTAACCCAGGAAGGTCGTAGTATTGGTGTGGAACTCACATTTTTCTGCCTTCACATATAGTCCATTCTCCAGTAGGCGTGTGAGAACCTGGCGTACCTGAGATACGTGGATTTTGTAGTTGGGGGAGTAAATCAAAATGTCGTCAATATAGGCCACCACGAACTTTCCTAACATGTCCCTCAGCACGTCATTAATTAGGCATTGGAATACTGAGGGCGCGTTAGTTAGCCCATACGGCATTACGAGGTATTCGTAGTGACCTGTTGTTGTGCTGAAGGCGGTCTTCCACTCATCCCCTTCCCGGATACGCACCAAGTTGTACGCGCTACGGAGGTCCAGCTTGGTGAAATATCGGGCTTCACAAAGTTGTTCTAAGGCGGAAGGGACGAGTGGAAGGGGGTAGGGATATTTCACCGAGGCGCGGTTGAGCCCTCGGTAGTCAATGCAAGGACGAAGGCCGCCTCCCTTCTTGGCCACGAAAAAGAAGCTGGCTGCTGCCGGGGAGGTGGAGTGACGAATATATCCCTGTTGGAGAGCCTCCTGAATGTATTCGGACATGGCTTTATGTTCTGCTTGGGACAGGGGATATATATGTCCACGAGGCGGAGTCATACCCGGCAGGAGGTCTATGGAACAGTCATATGAACGATGAGGTGGAAGACCGCTAGCCCTGAGTTTACTAAACACCTCCTTGAGGTCGCTATACTCGTGGGGTATACAGACGGTGGGTGTGTTTTCAGGGCTTTCAACGGATGTAGTCGCGACAGTGAGTGATAGGGTGTTAAGGCATTGTTGGTGACAGAAGGGTGACCAGTTAAGTATTTGCTGGTTGGCCCAAGAAATGTGAGGGTTATGTTTTCTCAGCCACGGTAAGCCCAAAACCACGGGGTATCGGGTAGACTTGATAACCCAGAAGGATAATTCTTCGTGGTGGAGAGCGCTGACCCGAAGCCCCAGGGTGTGTGTGTAGCGGGTGACGTCTCCGATGGGCGCACCGTCGATGGCTCGAATCTTTAGTGGTTGAGGTAGGGGACGAGTGTCTAGGTCTAGCTGACACACTATTTCCTCGTCGATGAAGTTGCCCGCTGCTCCGGAGTCGAGCATGGCTGTAACAAGAGTACAGACACCTGAATGTTCGAGGTAGACGGGTAGAGTAAAAAAACATGAAGTAACATCAGGAATCTGACTCACCGGGGTTGAACGGGTGCGTGGTCCGCCCCTCGTCGGAGGTATGCTTGTGGGGCGGACAGGGCAGGAATGAAGAGAGTGATCAGCGCGGCCACAGTAGAGACACAGATTCTCTCGGCGTCTCCTTTCTTTCTCTTCGGGGTCCAGTTTAGCATGGCCGATCTGCATGGGTTCGTCGCTTGCGGGGAGTCGGGTCGGTTCAGGGTGCTGAGATGAATGCCTACGGCTGTAGAGAAGTTGATCGAGGCGAATGGCGAGATCAATTAACGAATCCAGGTTAAGAGGCTCATCGCGGCAGGCCATCTCAGTGATTATGGCGGGATTAAGGCCCTGACGGAAGACCGCTTTTAACGCCACGTCATTCCAGCCGCTACCCGCAGCGATAGTCCGGAATTCTAACGCGTAATCCGCCACTCGAAGTGAGCCTTGCCTCAGTGTTAGGAGCCGTTCCCCGACTTCCTGGTGATCGGGGGCGTGGTCAAACACCCGCCGGAACATGGAGACAAAGGTGTCATAGGAAGCAACCGTTTCTCCCCCTCGTTCCCTTACTGCCGCCGCCCACCTTAAAGCCTTGCCTGTTAATAAGGAAATGAATCGCGCCACTTTCTCATGATCCCCCATTTCCCCACAACAGTCAAAGTATAAGGAGCATTGTAAGATGAAACCCTTACATAATCCAGTGTCACCGTTGTACTTATCGGGTACGGGCATAGGCAGTCGAGGTGTAGAAAAGGATGTGGGAGCGGCGCGCTGCGTGGCTGTAGCCGTGACTTGAGAGAGAAGTTGAAGACTCTGATCCATTTCTCCCAAGCGTTGTTGTTGCGCGTTGATAATTTGACCGTGGGCTGCGATTGCGTGACGAATTTCCTCCGCTGCGTCCATGTCGAGGCGAAGTATTCTGTTACGATACCAGAAGCAGGCTGGACACAGTTGCGGTCAAAAACTTCGTCACTTTATTCAGCATACATATGAAAAGGACACAGGGCAAACAACAGGTTTTTAGAAGGCTTCGAGTCTTCGCTGGATATAGAAGCAGAGCTTGTACACACTCTCAAAAGTATTAGCGCTAGCAGTACAAAAAACACACACTAAACCACGGAAGGAAAAAACGAACAAAAACAGCATCCAGCAATGAACCTTCACAACAAAATAGTGGTGATAACAAAAGGTGTGCAAACTATTAGCGCTAACAGAAAATCAATCACTTGTGCAAGTAAACCTATCACAGAGATGTGTAAGATAGGAAGAGGGCTAGAGAGGAAATCGGAATCCAGGGTACTTAGCTTAGTGTCAAATGCCGTGAGAATCAGTCCAGGTTGCAGTAGCTCAGTAAGGTTAGATTTGGGAAAAAACAAACAATACTTCGCGTTAGCCCTGTAACACAAAAGTCCTTAAATAACGTGTTAGTGAAATAGAAGACAGGTGCGCGGGATTAGAACGAGGGTGATTGTGACCGAGGTAGTGTGTGGGTGTTGTAGTCCCTGGCGGCCATGTTTGTAGGCCGCCGAGCTTGCTGGGAAGTGTAGTGTGGAGTGTGTGGATAAGAGTTCTGGGAATTGAAGTCGCGCTTCTTGCGCGACCTAACATGAACAATACTACTAACTAACTAGCTAGCTAATGTTACCCCTAAATTCTCTTCAATCACATGCCATTATGGCTGCCTGTAATCACCTGATTTTGAATTGTCAATGAGGAAGATTGCAAAATACAGTGCGAGAGTAGACATTGATGGTATCATGTGACCAATTAGTCTATGTACTAAAAAAAAATTCTGGTTGGATTTGGGTGGACAACTTAAAATCTAATTAAAAACATATATAAAACAAAAGAAGTATTTTTTTAATTTCTGTACCAATAAACAGGTCGTTAGTTAATTTTTCTTTCATTATACAGACCATCATATGCTTGTTTTTTATATAGTGTGTATATAGTGTTCCTTTTAGAGCAGATAAGTTGTTTGCTTGTCAGTTATGTATGTGTAAAGATCATTTTCTGTATACTGAGGCTCAGACCTCAGAAAGGCATTTAATCAACAGAAATGTATTTAACTACAATTGACAAATTATTAGTTTGTGCTACACAATATGGACATGGACCAGACTGCATAACTGACACACAGTTAATTTGGTAACAATTGTATAAGCTTATACACTCATGGTTGCTCATAAATCCAAACATTCCTGCAGATTGCAGTTAAATAACAGACATGAAGGAGTTATGTCTTATTTGCAAAACATGTCTAATTTGAAAATAAGTACTTCATCTTGTTTAGGTATAAGTGGTTTGATATTGAATTTACTATAAGCCATGTCTGAGTGACAGCTATGTGTAATCACATATTTGTTTTGCACTTGTGGGAGTTTAAATTACACCAACAGTACTGAATACTTTTCAATCAGCAGACACAGAAAGGGAAGAAGAAATGTTGTACAGCAAAAAGTTCTTTCTAGAGACCGCTGGTCATAATAAAAATGCAGAACGGAGGACATCCACAGGGGTGAAGTTACACTGCAAGACAGTAAAGGTCAGGTAAATGCTACAATGGTGATTTGGTTGGACAGAGTTTTATCTTGGAAATGTGCACAGTATGGAAGTGGAAAGGAGGAAAGCACTCAGTGTGTTAATTTAACTGCTGGCGAGGCATAGTAAAGTCAAAGCTTATTGCTCTCACGTGTACAGTGAAATTCTAACTTCAACAGTAAGTACTGCACAAGCACAAACTTCAAACCAATCCAATATAATATATAAAATAATAAATAATGGCACTACAATAGACAAAAGAAAACAAAGAGGTAGGTTACACAGCAAACTTTAATATTCTTGGTTGACCAACATCATACAAGTTGTTCTAATAAGTGTAATGTATAATGTACAGTATTTAGCTGGTAGGGTGCTGAATCCTGTACTACTTGTATGATTATTCTTTAGTAGATGTAATGTAAGAGGTTGTGTACACCAAACAAAGATGATTATGGTTTGGTAAATCTTGTTGGCTTGCTAACCAAAATGCTTATGTCCATGTGTAAGAATTGATGATTTATGATGATTTTTACATCATGACAAAAACTTGGTGGTAGTGTAGTAGTGGTGCTAAAAGTAGTGGCAGTAGTAGTAGCAGTATGGTACACTCTCAGAAATAAATTTACCAATTTACCTTTTTCTTGTTGCTGAGGTGGTTCCATCTTTTGTACCTTTAGTATGTTTCTTTCACCTAGAAACATGAATATTGCTGTACCTTGAATTTTAATGTAATTTTTTAAATTTAAATGTAATTTTAATTTTAATTGAATTTTAATTTTTAAATTAAATTTTACCTATAAGAGAAAATTCAAGGTACACAACCTCCTTCCACGAAAAAGATATACACTAAAATGTAACCTTGATGGTACCACCTCAGCGACAAGCTAAAGTGCAGTTTGGTACCTTAATTTCTGAGAGTTTATTCTGTGCTTTCCATCACTGTCTTGTTAAAAAAAAAAAAAAAAAAAACTTTTGTCTTGAGTGAAAGCCTACTGCTAATGTGAATGTAGCATTAGGTAAAGACAGGCTTGTTGTCTCTTTAAATGAGTGTGGTGTTGTACTATGTATGGTGCACCATCCAAGAATGGATAAATACAGATCGTAGTTTTTTTTGTTTTTTTTTTGTTTGTTGTTGTTGTTTTGTTGTTGTTTTTTAAGTTGAAATACCATAATACTGAATTACTTACATATTTGTATATTTTTAATGACATGTAGGCTACAATAACAGTCAGTTCAAATTCCAAATCAGTAAATATCCCCAGTTATTGATATTGACACCCAAGACACAATTCAGCAAAAGTAATACAGAAGTTATGGAGACAGGAGAAGATTTTAGCTCTATGTGTGTAGCCTAACAATGTGGGTAAGAACCATTTCCGCCGCTGCAGCGGGGAGCTCTGTGTGGACTCAATTTACTGATCCGATTCTTTTGAACTTGAATCGAATCCAATTATGATTGGATTTGCCTGATTTGCTGCTCAAAGGGCTCTCCAGAATAATATACGGGCTCTCTCTATGACAATACGATAGAAAATAAAAACACAACAGCTCACTGTAACGTACTTTAAATTCATCCAAGTTTGCGAATCGACTCGCCCGTGTCACTTAAGAAAAGTCGTTCGAAAAGGAACCGAAACATCCTCAAATTGCTCATGATTACAACTCAGCCATGATGGGTACCCTCACCTTCAAACTTAAGGGGGGAGCTGTCTTTCATTCACAAGCCGCCCAGTTTAGTCAGATGGGTCTTTTAGCACCTGTGCACGTCGTTTATGCGCATGCTGCTGTGTAATATCCGTTTCCCCCCTTGTGTCATTTCGTTCACAGAACGCAGTGGCTGTCGCCTCCATTCATTTACCGCTGGCTGGCTCTGTGCGCGCCTCCGCCTTGCGATCTGTTGATAACTCGACCTGCAGGCTGCAGCTGATTGTATTTCGCAATGGAAAACTCTTTCCATGCACGGGCAACTCGTCAAGCTTGGCAGACGACGGCAAGCGGAGGAGCGTGGCGACTCCTGTGGCTTTCGTCAAATTAGGTAAGGAGGGAAAATTTATGGCCGTAGCTGTTGCACGGCGCCTTTAGTTCATGTGCGCAGGACGTAATTGGTTAATAGGTTGGAAATACGCCACCGGCCTGGACGAGACTGATTTTACAGCTCATTTAAATATCGTTCTGGGTGTTTATGTTACGGGACAGAAATGAAATGAAAATAGTAACCAGTTGTCTCACATGTAAGCATGCTTTAAATTATGCAGCATGTTAATGTTCACATCAATTAACACAGTATTAGTTTAATTAAGCAAAGTGCGAGAAAGTATTAAGAGAAAAGCTCAAGGCAGAAGATAATTTATAGCATTTTACTCTTTTCTGTCCCATAAACTGGTGTCAGAGAGAGAGAGAGAGAGAGAGAGAGAGAGAGAGAGTGCGCATTTGCGCGCGCTCAGAATACAATAATGTAGCACCTAAGGTGTCGATGCAACGTGTTGCTTTATTATTTATTTATTTATTTATTTCATTTTGTAGATGGCTGCAGTCTCGATAGCTCCATTCAGCCCGTCATTATCACCCTGAGACACTTGGCTCTAGGTGCAGATCCCACCGCAGCCTACTGGGATTTCGACCTGCTGGATGGCCATGGAGGCTGGCGGTCAGAGGGCTGCCACATAACGGGCTCAGCGGGCAACACCACTACTATACACTGCACACAGCATAAAAACTTCGCTGTGCTCATGGTAAGCCGTTGCACCTCGCCTATTTGTCCATGTGCTGGTTACAAGTGTCCAAATGCACCTATGGTGGTACAGACTCGTTTAGTTTTACAGATTAGTTTTACAAACAAATAATGAAATAAATGAATCTTTTGGATGCATCTTCTTAAAACAAACAAACAAACAAAAAAAAACCTCTACGTCATGTGTACCTCATAAGCACGTCATTGTGTTAAAACCCTCATTGAAATTCATAGATTATGATATTCTCTTGGGGGGAAAAAAGACACCCAAAAGCGCATCTCCTTTAAGATTGACGCCCTCGTATCTGTTCATGGAACTGTGACAAACTTCCCCGCCGCCCACTTTCCTCTCTCGTGTTTCTCGGCAGTCCAGATCTAAGCGGCTGCACAGAAAGAAAGAAAGAAAAAAAAAAAAAGCTGGAGCGCTCCGTGGCTCGGTGTTCCGCCTGCCGCGTGCGCAAAGCGGAGCGCTAATTGGCTGCAGGGGCGCCGCGCCGCCCCGTAATAACGCTGCTGTCCGTGAAGAGCAGCAGCTGTAGCAGCGTCGCCTCCATGCCGCTCTCCGGCTGCACTTGCGCTCTCACTCGGCTATACCGGACTGCGGATGCGGACGCTCCATATACAGTCGCTTTCATGACTATAATACCAACGGCGGCGCAATGGCATCATCATCGTCATCGTCTTCTTCATCATCAGCAGCATCATCATCATCATCACCGCGTCTCCCGGTCGCTCCGTAGTGCCGTCGCGCCTCGTCCGCTTTGGGACGAGCACAAGCCCGCCGGATGTTCACCGACGACTGGGATTCGATAGACTGGGAGGTCGGTCACTGCTGTGATTTGTGATAAACGTGTCAGAGAATATCGTTAGCACTTTCTGTGACTGTTACTTTGGAGAAATGGGCTGATGTGGGGGGATAAAGCGCTTGGCGTGTGCGTGTGCATGTGCGTGGCATACAAAGCTGTTGGCAGATGTGAGTTTGGTTTAGTTGCTGCTCTGGGCTCCGGCAGTGTGTGTTTGTATGTTTAATCTCCACAGAGAGGAAGAGAGAGTGTGGGAGAGAGAGAGAGAGAGAGAGAGAGAGAGAGAGATGTGGGGTCTTGTCGTACGGCTGTCATTACCTGGGCAGAAGTGATCCCGTGAGGCGATTTAGGAAATGGAAGTGAAGCACTGGTGATTTTTGTGATTTTGGGGATTTTTTTATATCCCCCCCTCTCTCTCTCTCTCTCTCTTTCTCTCTAACCTAATGTTCTTTATTCTTGTGCGTCTGTTTGTGCGTGTCCCTGTATCGTGCGCGCGCGCGCGCGTGTGTGTGTGAGAGAGAGAGAGTGCACGCCCGCGCGTGAGTGTGTGTGTGTGTGTGTGTGCGCGCAGGATAGTGCGCTTGCTAATGCAGTCACCACACCCGCAGTCCTTCCTCTGCGCAGTGCCCGAGAAAAAAGACCCCTTTAAACGGATTTGCGACATCACGCTGTTTTTTTATTTAGTATTGTGGTAAATGAGGGGAGGTTTCTTTTTTGCCTCCGCAATGAACTGCCGAACCTGTTGCTCAGCTCAGCTCAGCATCATATCGTCCGTTCAAGGGCGATTTTTTTTTCTCGTGTTCAGATGATCAGCGCCTAGATGTTGTTGTATTCTGGTCTTCAGCTCGGTAAAAGTGATAAATCTTATATTCCAGTCCTTTGTGTGAATAGCGTTTAACCTTAATCTCAGATGTTGAAGATCATTTACATATGCTGGGACCAGAAATCAAACGCTATATCATATTTATTTAATAATTATAGACCTGAGCTACTATTTGTTTGTTTTTTTAATTAGAGATTTTTGTTTTACTCTGTGCTGCCTTTTTATGAAATATAATTGACTACAACAGATATCCATTATTCTTGCATTATCCCTGGATGTATGATAATAAAATAAATGCTGTACGGCACATTTTCCTGGCTGAAAGTGATACTTCTCTTTGATTAATCTCTCATAATGTTTAGCCTTCAAAATGCATGGCACATGTATATACACATTACCCGGCGATAAAAGCAGCACTTTGCAACGCAGTCTAATTTAAAATATACAGTTCCACACACTGTGAGAGAGACGGCTAAATAGAAGCTCTGTCAAACTCTAGTCCTGGATGGGGGCGTGTGTGGAGGTGGATGAGGACAGCATGCCTTGCTGATGGTCAAGAGCAGAGGCTGATCTTGTGCTGTCTATTGTACAATTGGCTGTGTCCTTCACCTTGACTACCCCCTCCTCTCGCACACAGGCCACAAAACCCACGTGCTAGCCATGCAGCCCCCATCTGCTGATCACAGCTGATAGGAAATTGCTTATTGATTTAGAAATTCTAGTAGCAGCAGGCAGTATTGGCAAGTGTAATCTGATGGAGGAGGTAGATATCTGTGGGCGGGAGTTAGCTGAATTTTGCATTTGACCATTATTTTGCTCCAGCTCAGGTTACTAAGGAGTTTGTGTTATTCTCAAGGCTTTTTTTATTATTAGCTTGATGAGTCACACACTATTGTGTTTGAGAGTGTCTATAATGATTTTTACTCTGCTTTTGCTCAAGCACTATTTCATCAAGATTGAAATGTTAAAGCTGATATAAAAAAAAAACGTATTACCTTATGTATATAATTATATTTCTTATATTAGACTTTCATTTCTACTACACAATCACCATTTTAAGTAGATACTTGCACCAGGATATGATTTAGCTTAAGGGGGGAGGGTATATACTTTATGGCAGTCTAATCTCAGAACACCATTTACGTACTTATTCAGCACCATGGACAGCTACAGCAGCTACTCTCCAGCCAAACTAACTTGCTCTCAACCAAAAAAAGAAAAAAAAAAAAAGTAAAGCAGGTAAAATGAGGGAAAACAATTTTGTTAGCAAGGACTCCTACTATTCCCCATCACTCCAACCTTCACCACATTTAACTTTCCATATGAGTTTGCTCATGCCAATTTATAATGATGAGAGCACGCTGGCTTGAATGTGTCTTCCTGGCAATGCAGCAGTAATGCTGGGGTGGAGCAAAAGGCTGAGTCACTCTTCTCGAGAATTGTCTCTCTCCATCACCATGACAAGCCCTCAGTCTTACTCCTGCTTATTTGTTTCAGCATCTTGTCTTTAAGAAGCAGTACAAGAGCTGTGCTTTTACAGCAGCAGCGGTCAACTCTGCTCTCAGAGGGCCCGGGTCCAGCAGTTTGCTAATTTTCTTGCTCAAAAACACCTGGTAATTAACTAGTACATGAAACCATGTATGCTTAAGTAGGAAAATGATCAAACGCTGCTGAACCCTGGCTCTCCCAGACCAGAATTATACAATTAGTGTTTAAAAGTAGTCTACATGATTTTATATGGAAATGGCTCTGAGTGAGCTCTGGGTGTAGATCATAAATAAATGCAGCCTTAATTGTGGGGTGCAGTGGCATGTTTGTCTCGCACCTCCAGGGTTCGAATACCTGTGTGTGTATACTCCTTCCTGTGTGTGTGGAGTTTGCATGTTCATATTGCATGTTCTCCCCGTAAACAGGTATTCCGGTTTCCTCCCCCAGTGAAAAGACATGCGCTGTAGGCTGATTGGCATTTCCAAGTTGTCCGTAGTGTGTGAAGGTGTGTGTGATTGTGCCATGCGATGGTTTGGCACCCCACCTTGTTCCACGAGTTCCCTGGGATAGGCTTCAGGCTCCCCATGACCCTGTGTAGGATAAGCATTATGGAAAATGGATGGATGGATGGATGAAGAATTAATTCATACAGACAAAACTGAAAGAAATTAATCAAGAAAGAAAAGCACACTAGCAGAAACGTGTGTGGATTGTGTTTTAGCATTTATGTAAAACTATATAAGATATAAGATCATGTCCAAGTGTTTCTGAATAGCACAGGCATGTGTTTTTTTTTTTTTTTGTCCGAGACTCCACATCAGGGTCAGCACTTTATGATTCCTTTAGTATGCAAATGCGCCAATTACTCAATTAAAGAACTAATGTGTTGATAAAGATACACATCTGCACCTCTGAATCACATTTAAAAATTACATGTTGCCACTAAACCACATTGCCTACAATCTATTTTATTATGAGGTTTATTATTATGCGTGCACAATTCTGAGTATCAATTTGCAATTTGCATTTTTTATTACTATTTACTTTACCCTACTACAAGCTATAATTCATAATGATACAGGTCATGATTTTAATGCTTGAACTTCAAATCTAGTTAAAGCATTAACTTAAAAAAACAAACAAAAAAAAAAAAACAGCCAACATACAGTACGTAGATGAAATTGATGAACAAGGAAACTGTCAGTGGAATTTGCTTGTTTTATAAACAGAATTGACTGTTAGTCAACCATTTTAGCAGCAGAGACAGTACAGAGTCAACAGGTGGATCCTAATGTGATCTATCAAGAGACGCAGTCACAGATTCCTCCTTCACTCGTATTTTGGTTTCTGTTTTATTCCTATCTCTGCACCTGGCATTGGTTTCTGACTCTGCACCTGTTCTGTGTTAGATAATTAAGCAATATCGCATGAGCAAGAGTACAGTTGTACTGAATATCGGTGCAGCTGTGATTCGGCTGCAGGTAATCACAGCTGTGCCAGGATTTAATATAACCACACAATTGTGGTTGCGATATTGCTTTTATACAACAGTTTTATAAATAAGAAATTAATATAGAACAACCGGCAGCATTTATTTATTTATGCTCCGCAAACAGGAATAGATCACAAAATCATCTTTGTACATTTCATCTTCTTCTGACGAGGTTTCATATTTTAAGTCAGAAGTTTTATTCATGAAACTTGTATCATTTGCCATGTCCGCTGATGATGTCACTAAGTCTGCTATGGTAACGGTTTCAGTGGGACTGTTGCTAGAATTGGAATTTTAAATGGCGAACAGTTCCACTACAAATAGTGGAACAACCCAGTGTGGTTATACTAAATATAAGCATTCTTGGAACACCGCTCATCCAATCAAATTAGTGGACCGGATCTAACTGTTATACAACACTGATTATCGATGTATACCTGGCTGTTTGTCGATGTTTGTTAATCCATACCTGGCTGTTTCTTTGTTTCCTTGTGAAGGCTCATCAAACGTTATTGTGCATTTCTAAGCCTTGTTTCCTTAGTGCCTTGTTACATACTTTTGTGGTTTCTGGTTTTACAGGTCAAATTATAATCTGTTTTCCCCTATCTTACGATTATGGATAACTCTAGTTTATTGCTATCTTCAGATTTTTTTTTTTTGTTGTTGTTGCTGCACTTGCGTCCTACCTCCAACTGCATATTACATTTATAAATGTCCGAATTGTTTATTATAGACATAATCAACAATCACTACAGGCTGTGAGTATGACAATATAATAGTACACTGCAATAACATGTATAATCTAACGTAGTTATACACAACGTTAAAGATATCCCAAAAAGATATTGGTGCCATGCAGTTTTACAAACATGGCCATCTAATTTTTAACATACCAGTCACAAATTGGTAGAGAGAAATTGCAATTTCTAAATTCCTACATAAACTGAAGGCTTAGAGCAATCCTCATAGCATGCCTGCCCACAAAAAATATCTAGACTAACTGAATAACAGAATGCTTGCACTGCCGCTGCAGTGATATATTAATTTAATTCTCTCGGAAAATAAGTTGTAAGCAGAAGGTGTTGTGTAATACTTGGGTTGTGTTATAATGTGAATTTTTCATACTGTTCTACTCCTAATGGAGACATTACAGTATGTTTTTGAAGATTTGATATCCCGTCACACTCTGTAACATTGTATGAAGATGTATGAAGGAAATCTTGCACTGTAACCCTCAGAAGTAGATGTGTAGTTAATGCAGTATTTAATGTAAATGTGATGATCTTTTGCAGTCATGCTCCAGAAGCTGCTGTTACTGCAGTGTGTGTTAGTGTGTTAGCTTGTTTGTGTTGGCCTCAGGGATAATGAAGAGGATAAAAGGCTATACAATCTCAGAGCTTGCAAGCAGAATTCTTGAATAGCTTAACACTTGCTACCTCTGGCCCACAGACTTTCCTTCTCTCTCTCTCTCTCTCTCTCTCTCTCTCTCTCTCTCTCTCTCTCTCTCTCTCTCTCTCTCTCTCTCTCTCTCACTCGGCTAAACCTGTTAAAGGTCAAATCATATTTATTTCTTTTATAGGCATTAGGCACTTCCATTGCTCCTGAGGCAACACTAAACCATAAACCTGAGTGCTAATACATAAGTACACTTTTGGAAACCCTCTGTTGTTCTTTTCTACATAGAACCTTTAAGTGTGCCCTCATAGGAACATTTGGAAAACTCTTAACATTTCTACATTTGACCTATGCAATGTGTCCCATAAGTCCAGCATCATAGGAGAACAACAAAAAAATAAAAAATAATGACAAAACACAAGCTTTTGTTTACTTGATCAATATGTCCACTATTTTCCTCAATACACAAATTCCTATGAGTAGAAATATTTGGATTCGCTCTTCCTTTTTCAGATACATCATAGTTTGTAAACATATAAAAATATACATTAACCATGTGATTCTGGACTTATGGGACATCCTGTATAATGTTAAGAAGGTAATTAACATTTCAAGAGCTTGTAATTATAAGATTCTTCTGGCTTGTTGGCAAAAAAATGAGTTAAGGTTTTAAATGTTATTTACATGCTACTTAGTAGACTTGTGTGTATGAGGTTTTACACCAAACTACAGAGTGTCCCAAAAGTCTCCATACATAAGGGACTATGTTTGCCAGCACCACATCGGTTGTGCTTTCATCAGTGGATGCTCGTGGACGTCCACTTCTCGGTTGGTCCGCAACACATCCAGTCTTTTTGATTTTGTTAATAGTTTGGCATCAGTGTCATGTGTGTTGCGCTTGCCATGTTTCCTGTTAAAGTCCATCACAACCTTGCGACAGCTTCCTGATGCAGCCATGAGAATGATTTCAATACGTTCTTCTTTTGTCAAAGGTATTCTTAAAGGCTATCTGAAAAATATATATAATATAACCAAAGTATGAAATATTTTTAATTTGGCTAAAAACTGTTCATTTCCCCTATGTATGGAAACTTTTGGGAAACACTGTATTGCTTATAAATATTTGAAAAATAACACAATTTAAAAAAATGAGATAAAACCTGTGTCTAATAGAATAATTGCAAAGTCCCGACATGCATAAATTCCCATTTGTTTAGAAGTTATTTCAGCACTCTTGGAACGTCCAAATCAAATTGAACTAGAGGACCGGAACTAAAGGTTCTATAATGATCAATATAAACTAATGTCTTAATCTTTTGAATTCATAAATGAGGCTGAATGTTACATTCCAACGTGAGGAGTCCCGCTAACCGGGGTTAAGTTGATTATCATCATTTAGTAACATGTTGTAGTTTAATACATGCTAATTGCTTTGGACTTATTTTTAGTCATAGATTAAATAACCACTGGCCAATGCAGGTGTTATTATTATACTACAGCGCTGTTGAATTCTTGATTCTGACTAGTCAGAAGGTGACTCAGTTCTGATATTAGTTCTGGCTGTGAGGTTTGTACAATGTGCACCCTCACATGGATTAAATGTGCATGTAGTAGTTGACATGGTGAAGCTTTCAGTGAGAAGATGTTTATTTAGCATTCATAGAAGCAGTCTCCAGTGTCAGTGCTTTATTACAGTCAGATGTATAGCTGTAACATTGAGTTTTACAAGTCTCTGAGACATTTGCGGTTTCTCTGTAACATGAGAAGCTGCAATTATTTCTCTTATTAACTTCAAGAGAGAGAAAAAAGATAGGCTGGTGAGAGAACAACACTTCATGGCTGCTATAACACAAGTGATAATATGAACTAAATTGTTTTGTGGACGTTCTACTAGGGCTGGGCGATATATCGATATAATAGTGATATCATGGTAAATGATTATGTGATACACTTTTCTGAGATATCGTTGGTATGGTGATGTATGTTTTTAGTAATTACAAATGAAATGGTAATGAATGGATGCCGTTGATTTGACGTAGTTTAAAAAAAAAAACCTTAATGTTTTTTGTCTTTGTAGGCATTAAAGAAGAGTACCGTCAAAGTCAGTTTAACATTTTTTGCTTATTTTACTACTGTTTTGCTGACCGTTTGTTAGCTAAATTATATATCGTGATATGCATCGTGCATCGTAGAAATGTCCTCAAATATCGTGATATGATATTTTTGTCATATCGCCCAGCCCTATGTTTTACAACATTGAACGTAACTATAAACAAATAAAAAGTAAGATGTGTCATTCCTTAATGAATAAAAACGGCAATGTTTGAAAATTTGCTGTGCGGTAAGACAAGTAAAAGACTTTGGGATGTGCAACCTTCTCCACTCCACGTCGGGCTTCACTCCATTGTTGATTATTTTCCTTTCAAAAGCATGCACCATAGTGTTTTATTCCTTATTTACTTACTCCAAGTGTTTGAAACAACAAACATATATTGATTTGAGGTGTTATATTAAATATAAAATATATTTAAATATATTAAATGAGCATAAACAATGTTAGTTAAGGAATCTTAAGTCAAGTCTTTGAATTAATGTCATCTAATAATAAGAACACATTAATTAAGGGATTTGTTTATTTTTGTCATTATGAAGTTATTTATAGTCATGGCTGGAATAATACTGTTGCTTACTAATGGGCTATCAATGCTCATTTTCATGGTTTGTTCATTTTTACCTAATGCCCTAAACAGTGTTAGTTAGGGAACATTAATGTAAAGTGTTTATCTTGTTAAAAATAATCAAAGTGCAACATATGGCTCCGAGACATGTTTCCCTCAGTTTTAATGTTTCAGAATATTTTGCATGCAATAAAAAGAGGACCTAATTAGTTTAATTTAGTTCCCCCCAGACTGTTTGGAGGACAGGTCAAATCAATGGCATGCGCTAATTTCTAGCTCAGTGAACAAATTTATGATTTACTTTGCATATTCAGGACTGCTCATAAGATATGGAAGTATGCCAATTTAATACCAGTTTTACAATTTAATACCATTTTAAAAATTATTTCTTACTGCTTTGCTTGATTTTATTTAAGCAACACTGACTGTACACATACAAACACACATACAAACACACCCACACACACCCTCACACTTCATGTTGCTTTACTTAGCACATATTAGTTATTAGATGTTTTTTTTTTCTTCACATAATGTATTCGAACTGATTTGCTCTTCCTATTTTGCTTAAAATTGCACTGCTTTAACCTATTATTATTTAAATGCATAATGCTCCTTTGGTAAATGGCTTACATATTAACATACCGATGCCTCTTTCTAAAGTGTGTGTGTGTGTGTGTGTGTGTGTGTGTGTGTGTGTGTGTGTGTGTGTGTGTGTGTGTGTGTGTGTGTGTGTGTATGTGTGTGTGTGTGTGTGTGAGACAGAGAGGAGAAAGAGGCTTTGTGGGTATATTTCTGCAGCTACTCTTATCTTTTAATAGGTGTCATCCATCAGAGGGATGCAATTATAAACCCTGTATTAGAAAGCTAATGACGGATTTTCCAGCAGGCACAAACCCGTGTAAGAAAGGAAATTCTGTTTTCCTTCCTCGCCTTGTATAGGTTTTCTTGCTAAAATAGAAGTTGAATGTTCCCATATGTTCTAGCAGTTATAGTACAGTAGGTAGGACAGTTGCGTTTTTTTCTTTTCTTGGTTTGTCTCTGAACGTTTTAGAGGATTGTGTGTGATGGTGCAGCATTGACTGAATGTGAGAAGACTTTCACAGTAATATTTTTGGTGTGGTGGTGTTTGTAGGTTAGGGTGACGACTAGGCACGTGCTGACATTTGGGTTATAACATGGTTACACACTCACAGCTTTGTAACAATAGTCTTGAATTTTAGTCTTGAAAAGCTATAATGTTTAGGTTTAGGTTATTTTTTCCATGCCACTCATCCATTCATATGAAATACAACAAAATCAACCACATCGACCTCACTGGGTTGAATACTTATTTTATAGGAGATCAGATTCTATTGAATTCAGCACTACCAGGAACATTTAAAAATTTTGCCATTATTGTCATCCCCACTGGGGATGATGTTTGATATAGGAAACAAAATCTGTTTTAGAAAGTAGCTGTGGGTTGTTGTTTTTTTCTTCCTAAAAGCTAATTAGCAAACAATGTCACATGCACGGCAGCCCACTGTTGAAATGCTGCCCATAGAGAACAGGTGCATATAAATAGCTAATAATTTCTAATGCAGTATTCTGATAATATGATAGATTTGGGTAACATAGTTGTGCAATAGGCAGTGTTGCTTCCTCACAGCTCCAGACTTGTCTGTTTGTCTGTGTGGTGTTGATCGTGTTCTCTCCATGTCCGTATTGCCTTCCTGAAGGTGCTCCAGTTTCCCCCCACCTGTCAAAAACATGCCAGTAGATTGATTGGTGACTACAAATTCCCCTAGGTGTGAATGAGTGTTTGAATGTGTGTTTATGGTGCCCTGTGATGGACTGTAGCCCAACCAGGATGTATTCCCTCCTCACACCAAGTTTTCACAGGACTGACTCCTGATCCACTACAACCCCGATCAGGAATAGTGCTTCCTGAAGATGAATAAATGACAGTGTGTTAAAAAAGTTAGTTATTGACTGCAAATTCATAACAATTCACACTATTCAGGTTGTATGAAGACTTATGATGGTTAAGGGTAGGGTTATGGGTGGGGTTAGGAATGGATAATTAGTTCTAAACAGAAACAAATGTAGACTTTTTTTTTCCCAAGAAAGGTTCACAGGGCATCTGGTTTAAACTGAAGGTGCGCATTGGGACTGAGTTCCCACAGACACATGTGGGAGGTTTTTACTTTCATATTGGCATGAACACTTAGATATGACTTAGATATATTTTTCACAATATGACATTCTGATAGTGTTGGCATTCCTACCTCTGTTTGCTTCCCCCCCCCAGTGTGTTCCAATGTTTCCAGGGGCATAGTGGTAGGGCTCAAAAACTTTCCAGTTAAGACCACACCCACTTAGGGTTTAAATCTGAATACAGATACAAATATTTGGAGCACTAAACAGATTCAGATACAGATATGGCTGGGCAATATGGCAATATAATACTTGGAAATCACTTGCTGTTGCTGAGGGTGGCCCCACATGGACAGCCTAAAGATCAATGAGATTACTGAGGATGGTACCACTTAAAAACAGTGAAGATGGCTTTGGACCACAATTGTGATATCTTTTTTTATAACTTTTAAAAAAATAATTACAAACTTAGATTGGAAGCCATTGATTCGATGTAAGAATTTTGTCCTGAATCTTTAAAATTGCAAGATGTTCATTATTTTAAACAGAATTTTATTTTGACACCTTTTCAGTGTTCTGTAATTTTTTGTACACATTAAATGAAAGTATAATGGAACTCAGAGTTTTTGCACAGATTTTATAAGTGCAACAGATCTGTTTTGCTTGCAGATTGTTAGCAAACCTACATCGTGATGTATGTTCTACATAGTAGAAATGTCTTCAAGTATCATGATATAATATTTGTGTGATATCGCCCAGCCCTAGATACAGATACAAATACGGGAATTGTATTACACCCCTAGTTGTACCTTTTCTTATGACTTCTTTTATATGAATCAAACAAAATTCAAGTACATCACACTCATTAATTCAAATTCATATGGATTTCTCATTCAATCAGGCTACTTTAGTGTATAGTTTGTGATGTGTTGTTGACGGTATGTATTCGTGTGATGATAACTTTGGTTAAATATGCAAGCCGCATGCTAGGACTCAGTGATGACTTTCATTGTGCAGGATGAGTCAGATGAATAGCCGAATGTCGAACGTTCCTTTGTTCATAAATGCCTCCTTAGAGAAAATGATGTTGAAAGTTGACTCAGGCATGACAAAAGAATCAGATTTCAAAATGAAATCTTTTGTCAAAATGATGCGCTGTGACTTGTTATGTGCCTTAAAATAACCAAATACTGAAGGAAACTGCTATGTTGCGATGACAGAAATGTGCCAACCACAGTTACCTGCTTCAGACAAAACACATTACTGATCATGATGGCAGAAACCAGCAGGAGCAGCCGTCTTTTATGCACAACTGCTACATAACAGATCTACAGTGCTGTGCAAATGTCTTAGGCACATGCAAAAAAAATGCTATAAAGCAAAGATGCAAAATTATGCATTTGTACATAAAAAAATCCACTATTAAAAACAGTAAACAGCAGTAAAGTAAACAAAGTCACTATTAAGTGTAACAACCCTTTGATGTTTAAAAATGAATCAGTCGTCTCAGGTATACTTTGTGCAGGTTTATATGGAAATTGTGGGTACGTTTTTTTGAGCATCTTGGAGAATCTGCCACAATTCGTCTGGAGACTCTGTCATAGCTGTTTCTGTTTTTGCAGATAAAAACAGACAGTCTTCATTATGATTTTTGTCAAAAAGTGGTGTATTATTATTAATATTATATTATTATGTTATATTATTAAGTGGTGTTGCTTTCTTTACTCCAATACAAACATTTCCCTGTAACATTTAATTTTTTGTTGGAAAATACGGAGCCCCTGAAGTGACCTGTGCAAAAAAAAAAAAAATTACAGTTACAGTTTCCGGTGTGGGTATAGCTCTCTTCCGTTTGCGTCATTGCCATCGTTCATTTACACGTAAACAAACCGAGAACATGGATGCGCATGAATTTATAGACATATATTTTAAAGCTGGCCTTCAGTACAAAGACATTACTTCTGTTCTTGCTTCCCGACATAGGTATGTAATCACAGAGCGACATGTCGCAAAGGGAAGACAGCTATACACACACCGGAAACTGTAACGCGTGCACACGAGAAACGTTTCGTGTGCGCAGAACAAACTTTTCTCGTACGCACGCAAAAAGTTTCTCATGCGCACGCAAAAGTTTCTCGTGCGTACGCAAAAGTCTCTTTTGCACAGTACTGTACGTCAAACTCGTTTTTATTCACTATACACTCTACAAACATTATACATTCAAATCTATAACTAACAATTTTATAACTGAATAATAGCAGCATTGTTCAAGAATACATAGAACGGGAATAAATTGTTCTGCCTTTAATGCAGTATTTATTGAAAAAACAAAGAGAGCCAAAAGATTTTGGATATTTTTTTTTTACACTATTGGATTCTACACAATGGAAATCATCATTTACATTACATTTACGGCATTTGGCAGACACCCTTATCCAGAGCGACTTACAGTTTTTTTTATTCATTTCTACATCTGAGCACTTGAGGGTTAAGGGCCTTGCTCAAGGGCCCAACAGTGGCAGCTTGGTAGTGCTGGGGTTTGAACTCATGACCTTCCGATCAGTAGTTGGAAAGTTAAATGTCAGCTATTTCTTGATAAAAATAAAAGTGGCAAAAACATTTACATGAGTAAAGTAGTACAAACTTCCTCCTTTTCCACCCAGTGTTTTTCACTGCCATGTGTACAATGAAAGATATCAACCGAGTCTCACAGAAAAAATAAACTTTTGCATGCAACTTAATTGCAGCCCCTTCTATATGATAAATATCAATATATCAGAGTTTTGTCACAAGCAAACAATGCATATCAGCATATTACCTTTGACTCCAATGCCACGTTTAGCACTAAGACTTTCCATGTCTGGAAAACACCTGCATTACTGTACCATGTTATTATGTGACTCGCAATCGTGTTTGCAGAGAAGAGTAGAAGTTATGCATATCTCACGAGTCTTGAAAAGCACACATTAGACACATTAAGTTGGCTATGCTCAATATGTTTAAGAAAAGAGGCCAGTTTATTACATTTCGATCTTATTCACATACCACAGTGATAGAGGTGGGTGTGGTTAAATTACATTGGTGCAGAACGTGGCATACTGAGCATTTGAGTGAATGTTTGATATATGTTGATATGCAACAAATGCTTGTGACAGAATGTTTGTATAGAAGGCAGAGACAGTTGCAGTGCAGGTAGGATTTATTGCAACAGGTAGACAAATCCAAATCGACAAACAAAGAAAACAGACTTTCAAGGGCAAAACAGGAATAAAAACACCCAAAAACCAGAACGAGATCAAAAGCAGACAGCGTGCACAAAATACAAAGGCTTGCAATTGGCCAGAGGTAACTCAGAGATAGACTTCGCATTGTCCAGGTGTGTGTAATCAGCATTCAGGTGAATGTGAATGCGAAAAAGGATGTGGAGACGGTATGTAGACAGGATCGGCTGCTCCTGCTGGTTGTAATGCTGTGGTGGATTCTGTTAAACAGGGTTAAAGTCCCTGTGAAGTGCCTTGATACGTGCAGCGTTATTTGATGTGTTGATGTAATTTCCACTGAAACAGGAAGTCAGGGCGATACATATCGAGTGGCTCTTCACCCTTTTTAAATAGCCAATAGTGTTTAGCTTACCTCACAACCCAGGCGATGCCGTACTTGACAGTTATATGGACGCGAGCCCGAGCAATAACGATGCGTTGGATTCACTTGTGGAGGATTTTACAGTTGGGAAACTGAATAAAACACACATTTGAACAGCCAAAGACAAATTTAGGACCCATGCCTACTGATATGATTTCTCTCACTCAACAACAGCAACTTCAGCAAAATGATTTTTAGAATGTTGGGGGCGAGACACTTCAGATTCTAGAGACCATTTGATTGGACGGAAAATCTGAAGAGAAACTGAAGTGTAGAATGAGGTCATCAAAATTGATGATCCGTATTGGTGGTAGAGAGAGACTGTACATTTTGCATGCTATATCTTCTACAATTGTTTCATTGTTTTGGAGCACACTCGCTTATAGATAACCTTAAGGCTGACATATTCATACTAAAAGCCACAAAACTTCAATTTTGATTTCATGGGGACTTTAATGGCTGAATCCGACGCTGACATAACACAGATAGGTTGTATGCAAACGTTTTTTCTGTGAGACTTCGTTGAGGATACATATGAAGTTACCTCAGAAGGCAGCATTATGTGCAAACATTTAATTTGTTTGTAACTTCTAGTTCTGCAGCCTTATAAAGCAGCATCTGTTATGTTTCGAACACACAGTGTGTATCTGTGTGTTTATAGAAGCCCTGGAGAAGATGTCACCAGGTGCTGTGAAGGAGCAGGAGCCTGTTGTTTTCTGAACGTATATCCATTACTTGTAGGGTACACCTTGTTCTTTGCTCTGGGGGCCTGATTCTGACTCCCATACTAAACACGCTGCAGTCTGTTAAAGGAAGACTGTCACTTAATGCTTCGAGTCAGAAATAGATTTGAGCTTTGCCCCTTAGCTTGTTGACTACTGACTTAAAAGGAACTCTTGTAGATCACTAGCTTTTAGATGCTCAATGTTCCCTCTAGTCTGTGCTCTTCTGTGGTTCTTTGTATCGCTGTGTGTGTGTTTGTGTGTGTGTGTGTGTGTGTGTGTGTGTGTGTGTGTGTGAGAGAGAGAGAGAGAGAGAGAGAGAGAGAGAGAGAGAGAGAGAGTGTCTACAGGTGATCTTAAACTGGTATGTGCAGATAGCTAGCTTGTAATTACAGCAGTAATATCGAGGTGACTTTGCCCTTCACCTTCTCCACTGCCAGATAAGCATTCTGGGAAAGCGAGTCTCTTGTAATTTCAGAAAGGGTGTGATAAGGGGAGATGAAAGGTGGCTGCCGCCAACAATACTTCTGTAATGAGCTTCCGTGCCGAGTTTTATCATCCTGCAGAGTTTCAAAATTTCACCCTAATTTTTTATGATGCCATTTTGTTTGTGGAAATGGCATTCATTCATTCATTCGTTCATTTATTCATTCTTTATTTGTTTTTGTATTTATTTATTGACCTTTTTGCTTGTTTGTTTATTTATGCCTGACCTTGCTCTGTTCAGTAGCATCACGATCAGTTGTCCTTGCTGGGCCGGTCTCTTTGTTCTTCTGTTTAACAAAGCTTTTTCTTTTTGTCTGAACTCTAACATTGCCTCAGGGTGGAAAACTTAGGTGCTATGCACCTGAATACAGCAACCCTCATTATCCTGACTGCATGCGTATATGTTTGTGTGTGTTTCTTGAGGGATGGATGAAAATTGGGATGTTTTGTGCAGTGCGAATTGTTTCTGCGTCTGTGCATTGCATGTGAATCTGCAATCTCCGCATCTCAGAGTGAGTAATGTGGCATGCTCAGTGAGCGAAGAGGACAGACAATAAGCTGGAAAAAAATATTTGGGTCAGGCAGTTCTCTCTGCTTTAGACAGCACTCTGAGCAAATGTTGACCCTGCCACAGGCCACAGTAACTCTGTTTTCCTACTGAACATTATAGTCAGAATGTGAAATTGCCCAGGATGTGATTTCAGGCGAGTCTAGAATGATAGGCCAATGTATTTAGGCCATAATTTGTTCATTATACAGGTGCATCTCAATAAATTAGAATGTCGTGGAAAAGTTCATTTATTTCAGTAATTCAACTCAAATTGTGAAACTCGTGTATTAAATAAATTCAATGCACACAGACTGAAGTAGTTTAAGTCTTTGGTTCTTTTAATTGTGATGATTTTGGCTCACATTTAACAAAAACCCACCAATTCACTATCTCAACAAATTAGAATACTTCATAAGACCAATAAAAAAAAACATTTTTAGTGGATTGTTGGCCTTCTGGAAAGTATGTTCATTTACTGTACATGTACTCAATACTTGGTAGGGGCTCCTTTTGCTTTAATTGCTGCCTCAATTCGGCGTGGCATGGAGGTGATCAGTTTGTGGCACTGCTGAGGTGGTATTGAAGCCCAGGTTTCTTTGACAGTGGCCTTCAGCTCATCTGCATTTTTTGGTCTCTTGTTTCTCATTTTCCTCTTGACAATACCCCATAGATTCTCTATGGGGTTCAGATCTGGTGAGTTTGCTGGCCAGTCAAGCACACCAACACCATGGTCATTTAACCAACTTTTGGTGCTTTTGGCAGAGTGGGCATGTGCCAAATCCTGCTGGAAAATGAAATCAGCATCTTCAAAAAGCTGGTCAGCAGAAGGAAGCATGAAGTGCTCCAAAATTTCTTGGTAAACGGGTGCAGTGATTTTGGTTTTCAAAAAACACAATGGACCAACACCAGCAGATGACATTGCACCCCAAATCATCACAGACTGTGGAAACTGAACACTGGACTTCAAGCAACTTGGGCTATGAGCTTCTCCACCCTTCCTCCAGACTCTAGGACCTTGGTTTCCAAATGAAATACAAAACTTGCTCTCATCTGAAAAGAGGACTTTGGACCACTGGGCAACAGTCCAGTTCTTCTTCTCCTTAGCCCAGGTAAGATGCCTCTGACGTTGTCTGTGGTTCAGGAGTGGCTTAACAAGAGGAATACGACAACTGTAGCCAAATTCCTTGACACGTCTGTGTGTGGTGGCTCTTGATGCCTTGACCCCAGCCTCAGTCCATTCCTTGTGAAGTTCACTCAAATTCTTGAATCGATTTTGCTTGACAATCCTCATAAGGCTGCGGTTCTCTCGATTGGTTGTGCATCTTTTTCTTTCACACTTTTTCCTTCCACTCAACTTTCTGTTAACATGCTTGGATACAGCACTCTGTGAACAGCCAGCTTCTTTGGCAATGAATGTTTGTGGCTTACCTAGTGAACCAAACTGAGAGACCATTTTGAAGGCTCAGGAAACCTTTGCAAGTGTTTTGAGTTGATTAGCTGATTAGCATGTCACCATATTCTAATTTGTTGAGATAGTGAATTGGTGGGTTTTTGTTAAATGTGAGCCAAAATCATCACAATTAAAAGAACCAAAGACTTAAACTACTTCAGTCTGTGGCATTGAATTTATTTAATACACGAGTTTCACAATTTGAGTTGAATTACTGAAATAAACGAACTTTTCCACGACATTCTAATTTATTGAGATGCACCTGTATATTGTTGTTATAGTTATATAAGGAATAACACGACAGACTGTGAAGTTGTATGAAAATAATGCACACCTGGAATGATGTGGAACTTCCTTGAGATAAACAATCGTTCCCTCACCAGCATCTCTCTCTCTCTCTCTCTCTCTCTCTCTCTCTCTGTCTCTATCGATCTATCTATCTATCTATCTATCTATCTATCTATCTATCTATCTATCTATCTATCTATCTATCTATCTATCTATCTCTTAAAAATGCAGCTTTTTTTACAAAGATTTTACAGAGAAACCAGAAAACTCTCCTGTCTGAGCCATGCAAAAATAATGCACCACTCCAGACCAATCAGATTTGACAATTCAGCTATGCTATGGTATAAAACACAATTATTACATAATCACTCATTGTTGTTAAACATTATATATGTATACATAATGTATACATATACATACAGTATTTCACAAAAGTGAGTACACCCCTCACATTTATGTAAATATTTTATTATATCTTTCATGGGACAACACTGAAGAAATGACACTTTGCTACAATGTAAAGTAGTGAGTGTACAGCTTGTATGACAGTGTAAATTTGCTGTCCCCTCAAAATAACTCAACACACAGCCATTAATGTCTAAACCGCTGGCAACAAAAGTGAGTACACCCCTAAGTGAAAATGTCCAAATTAAGAGAAGAAGGGAAGAGTTAGCACATTTGCTTCGCACCTCTGGGGTTGGGGGTTTGAATCTCGCCTCTGCCCTGTGTGCTTGGAGTTTGCATGTTCTCCACATGCTTCGGCCATTTCCAGATTGCCCATAGTGTGTGAATGTGAAATACATTGGCCCATATTCATCAAAGTTACGTAGAAACGAGAGCATATTTGAACACACAGAATGACATAAAAAAAAACAATTGTGTCTGATTCTACATCTGAAACTGTCATAGGACAGCTTCAGCTGCATGGACACAAGATCTTGTCCACTAATCCCTTATATATATATCATATGAATACTAAATACCCCAATTTACTTTGATAATGCGATTTCTGACGATGAACATTCAGCAAGCTATCCAAGAGCTGAGGAAGTTTACCTGAAAGTACAAAATAGATTAATTTAGCCCTTGCAGTGTGATTTACTAAACCTGAAAGTCACCTCAGGAACGACGATTGCATGTGCAATTTAATACAACTGAAAAGCAGGTATTATATTTGTGGAAGTCAGTTTCCACCAGTTGGAAGATTAAACTATACTGTTTTAATACAGTAACTAGTAACTAGGTTTTAATAATGAGATGGTTTAAGTTCAAGTTCAAGTTCAGTTTATTTGTATAGTGCTTTTAACAATGGACATTGTCCCAAAGCAGCTTTACAGAAGTATATAAATTCAGGACATAGATTTTAAATTTATGAATTTATCCCCAATGAGCAAGCCAGCGGCGACGGTGGCAAGGAAAAACTCCCTGAGATGATATAAGGAAGAACCCTTGAGAGGAACCAGACTCAAAAGGGAACCCATCCTCATCTGGGTAACACCGGATAGTGCAATTATAAATAAATAAATCTCTTCTATAAATGTACCAGTACAACACGGTCAGATAGCAGTTGTGAGACCGTGAAAAATTCATTACAGTTTTTATATGAAGATTGTTTTGTTGAACTTCACCACTGTAATCTCAATGATCTTTAGGCTGCACCGTGTGGGGCCATTCACAGCAGCAGCATGTGACTTCAATTGATGAGATCTCCAACCAGAAGTAGGGCATCAGGATGGATCGGGCAGGTCCAGAGAGCAGAAGGGGTCGGGATCATTGGCATCTCAGGAGTATCATGTGAAGCTCGACAGAAAGGGAGAGGGAGAGAGAGAGAGAGAAAGAGGGAGAGAGAGTGAGAGAGAGAGATCATTAGGTATGCTTATTGTCCCGTAATGGTTAAGGACAATGTACTTTGCGTAAGTGAAAGCAGGTACTCCGGCAAGACAAGCTTATGACAGGATAACTAAAAGGGAGAGCCAGAGGGTAACACAGACATGAGGGCTCCCTGGGACAAGGCGGCCAGCCACCCCACCACCAGCAGACCTTGGTGGGGAGGTGACAGCATCCAGACATCCCAGTTCACCACAACACACTATGCCCATATGGTTTAGCATGTTATACAACCCCAGTTCCAAAAAAGTTGGGACGCTGTGTAAAATGTAAATAAAAACAGAATGCAATGATTTGCAAATCTCATAAACCCATATGTTATTCACAATAGAACATAGAAAACACATCAAATGTTTAAACTGAGGAAATGTACCATTTTAAGAAAAAAAAAAGGTAATTTTGAATTTGATGGCTGAAACACGTCACAAAAAAGTTGGGACGGGGCAACAAAAGGCTGAAAAATAAGTGTTACTAAAAAGAAACAGCTGGAGGAACATTTTGCAACTAATTAGGTTAATTGGCAACAGGTCAGTAACATGACTGGGTATAAAAAGTGTCTTAAAGAGGCAGAGTCTCTCAGAAGTAAAGATGGGCAGAGGTTCACCAATCTGCGAAAAACTGCATCTACAATTTTTGGAACAATTTCAGAGTAATGTTCCTCAAAGTAAAATTGCGAAGACTATGAATATCTCATCATCTACAGTACATACTATCATCAAAAGATTCAGAGAATCTGGAGAAATCAGGCAGCACTGCATTAAAAACAGGCATGATTCTGTAATAGAAATCACTGAATGGGCTCAGAAACACCTCCAGAACTCATTGTCTATGAACACAGTTTGCCGTGCCATCCACAAATGCTGGTGAAAGTGCTATCATGCAAAAAAGAAACCATATGTGAACATGATCCAGAAACGCTGCTGTCTTTTCCGGGCCAAAGCTCATTTAAAATGGACTGAGTCAAAGTGGAAAACTGTTCTGTGGTCAGATGAATCGGAATTTTAAATTCTTTTTGGAAACCATGGACGCCACGTCCTCTGAACTAAAGAAGACTAAAGAGGAGAGGGACCATCCGGCTTTTTATCAGCGCTTAGTTCAAAAGCCTGCATCTCTGATGGTATGGGGGTGCATTAGTACCTATGGAATGGGCAGCTTGAACATCTGGAAAGGCACAATCAATGCTGAAAGATATATACAGGTTTTAGAGCAACATGTGCTTCCATCCAGATTCCATCCCATCTTTACTTCTGAGAGACTCTGCCTCTCTAAGATACTCTTTTTCTACACAATCATGTTACTGACCTGTTGCCAATTAACCTAATTAGTTGCAAAATGTTCCTCCAGCTGTTTCTTTTTAGCAACACTTACTTTTCCAGCCTTTTGTTGCTTTTTTAAGACGTGTTGTGGCCATCAAATTCAAAATTACCTTATTTTTTCCTTAAAATGGTACATTTACTCAGTTTAAACATTTGACATGTTTTCTATGTTTTATTGTGAATAAAATATGGGTTTATGAGATTTGCAAATCATTGCATTCTGTTTTAATTTACATTTTACACAGCGTCCCAACTTTTTTTTGGAATCAAAATGATCTTAAAATGATGACTAAATATCAGCAGTAAAGCTCGTTTTGTTAGGTAAGCCGGTTGCAGGCTGAAGAGTCAGGGGAGAGTAGTCAGGATGCATGCGCTGGGGAGACGTCAGTTAATGCAGTAGAGTTTATTTTCATAAACGAAAAAGAGCAGTAATCCACAAATACGAAGAAACTGAGAAAAAGCAGTTATCCAAAAAGACAGGGAAAAAACTCGAAACGCGGAAGTGGTCTGGGAACCACAAACTCGGAACTACGGACATAAGAACAAAGACTACGGATCAAAATGCTACGGAATCTAAACTAATACACATCTAATCTAAGCTAATACACCGCGAGGAAGCGGAAACAGCGCGGGGTATTTAAACACACGGAAATCAAACACAAAATCACAGACACCTGAAAATCATAATCACAGAATGAATGAAGAACCAATGAGGAAACAAGGAGGCGGGGACAGAGACATGACGTGAACACAATAACACAAGCACATGGCCAGGGTAAACAAAACGAGAGTCCTTCTGACAGGAGGCGGAATGCGCTCCTTGGAATGTGGAAGTAGGCTACGCTTCTTTTTGCAGCGTAGCGAGAGAGAGAGAGAAAACCTAATATGTTTCATATTACATAGCCTATTTGCCACATGTTCACACCTCCCATTCCATTTAGATTCTGTGAAAACTTGGCACATCTCTCAGCCTTAAATTGGCATTATACTGGATGTACAGTTATGTGTGTGGCAAGTTATTTGTTTACTGTTCAAGCTATCTAATTACTGTTCAATTTTTCTATTTGTGTATTTCGTTAATATATTTAATTTATTTATTGTGGCATGACTTCATAGCATTTCACAGTTTAAAATTCAGATGAGTGTAATTAATTACATGTTTAAGTTTGATAAATACACCTTCATAATTTGTGTGCTATTGGGTTTAAAAGATTGACATAAAAACAACAGGAAAGATTATTTAATTGCAGTTATTTGTATGACAAATAATCGTCAGACTAAATCTAACAATTGTGACAGGTCTAATTATTTAAATCTCAAGCTTGGTTGTAGATTATGTAAATACATAAAAGTGTAGAAATAAAATAAAGTGTTGAAATTTAGCATAAAATGTCTAGGGTTTAAAGTTATACATACATTTTTCCTGGTTAAAGTTTTACATTGAAACTAAACGTGGTATGCCTTGGAAGGTTTCAGGGCGAATGGAAAAATATGGTAATTCTGCAGTAACACATAAACATAAACTGTTTGAGAAGCTCACGCAGATAAACATACTTATGCAAATTTGACTCAATGCCTTTTTAACATCAAGCCAAGTTAAACAACGTCTGTAAAGATTTGTAAAGAAATCCATATGGTGTATCAATCTCAGTCAACACACACACTGACACGATGTTCTCTTATCCCTTTTTATCTTTTAAACTTTCATGGTATTTCACAGAGTGTAAGACAGACTAAATAACACAATCTCTAATACAACACCCATCTCTGTTATACATTAAACATAGGCAGTGCTGTAGGGTACTCAGCAAAAAAGGAAATTTTAGCAAGTGAAAATATCCTGAATATAGTCAAATTTGTCTAGTATTTGCTATTATAGAATTAAATAAACTAAATATGTGATTATTAAACCTATTTCTAGACATTTCTTTTCAGTAATTCCAAGCTTAAAATTGTCTTGCTCTATTGGCAGATAATTTTTCTAATTTTAGAAAAGAAAAGAGGCAAAACTTAAAGCAAGAAAGAAGCAAAATTATCTGCCAAAAACAGGCTGAATAAGCTTATGCAGTGTATTTGATTTATAATAATCTCATAATAAGAGATATTACATACATTTGCTCATATTAAAGATAGTTTCACTTGCTAAGATAGCATTTGTTGCGGTGTTGAACTGGCATGTTGTGTTCTGTAAGAGTGCTTTTCTGTGTACTGTCCTGCCCCATTAATCACCCACTTGCTGCCCTAACCCTGCCCTGCCCCACCTCCCTAACACTCCATGTCCTGATAAAACACGGAAAAACAGTGCAAGACTACAAGTAGTCCTAACAACAGGCAATCAAATGCCCCTCTCATCCCCTCATATCCCGTAAGGTGCCAAATAGGTCAGGACCATGTCCCTCGTGTTACATAGTAAATGCTCCCTGCACATTTTTTCTGACCTAGACTTACAGTAACAGCATATAAATTCGCCTATGACTCACCTTCCACATTTTAATCTCTACAGAGTTGAGGCTGTGTGATGTTTTAGCTGAAATCCTGCTCCTTTCAGCCAGTAATCCCTGCTGGCTGAATGAGCGATGTGCTGGACTATCAAACGTGAAATTTAATCTGGGTGCTGAGATTAGCATGCCGAGAGCAGACCCACCCAAATCTCCGTAATGAGAGTTAGCCATGGAAATAGCCGTAGAACGGCAAGAAGAGGCCACTTAGAGGTAAATGGCGCAGCTAGTAGAGCTGTCAGCATGCGAGATGGGACCGGCTGAGATCGTGTCATGCACTCCATAATTAAAGAGGGAAGAGGAGATTGCATTGCCTCGCCTGGAGGGTGACAGACAGAAAAAAAGACAGAAAGGGACAGATCAGTGTTCTAAACCGAATGTCTGACAAGCGCACACACACATACACCTTTCAATGCATAGCTTTCAATAAAAGATGGGGAAAAAATTCAAACAGATAGTGATCAGACACACCAGGTGTGTTTAACCCTTATGTTCTGTTCATTGCCTATCAATTGACATGCCATTGAGTCAGACCATGTCGAGCTGAAAATGGACTGAAAACGTTATTAGAAAATGTATTTTTAAATATTAAAAATGTTGTGTGATTATAGCATTATTATTTATATTTATGAAAGTGGACACACAAAACTGCTTTTCATGGCAAGAAGAATTTAATTTTAATTCCAACTTTTTCACCAGTTCTGCTGTTTTCTTATTAAAATGAATAAATTTTAAATTAATAAAATGAAAATGAATCCAATTAAGACATGTTAAGTCTTAAATGTTGTAAGCAATTGCCATGACAAAGTCTAACTCATAGCCACAGTGACGAGACACTTTTTGCAGGAGAAGTGTTGGAAATTAACAAGGCTACTGCTATCAACACTTTTTTTTTTCTAGAATATTTAGTCTGTGATGAATAATAGGACAATCAGCACTAGTAAGGCTAAATGTGAGGTGCCACAAGCATTGGTATTACCACCAAATGACAAACTTAACACCTTAAGTTTTAAAGGTGTTCTATACTTATTTAAGATGTACATTTTAGGCAATATGACCATTTTTACACACTGTTATTTATAATCAGCATATTGTCACATCCAAATCTACCACGAATTCAGAAGCCACCGCAAATCCACAGTCTAATACAGTCCAGATATTAGCTCACTGTCACTCACCTGCATACTGAACTCACTTGTTTTCTAGTAACCTTCATTTACTTCTGTGTATTATAACAGCTCATTCACCACCATTTGCAAGGTTTTGCCATTCCAGTGTGCATTTCTGAGTGTTGTATTGTCTGTTCATTATTCCATTTTTTTTTTTTTTTTTTTTTTTTTTTGCTTCTGCCCAGGGGCGTAACCTGGCCTGGGCATTCGGGGCTGTAGCCCCAAAGATTTTTTCTATAACCCAGAATAATTCTCCACTTGGAGCAGTTTGTCACTATGTAACTGAACGTCAGTAAAAGAAGACAACAGTATTGTAATTTTGTATCTTCAGTGAATGGTGACAAGAGGAGTCAGACAGGGTTTACAGGAAAATACGTGGAAAATACTCGCGTCTTATTGGCTGACAGATCTCAGTTCTGCCAAACGCTAGCTCACACAGTCAATTAGTGTTAGGGGAAAAAATTTTAACCAGTAAAGGGGTTGAAACTGGAACACTAACATCCTCTCATGCTGAGCAGGAAAACAAGGTGTCTATATGAGTTCCAAGTTACGTGAACATGATATGAGCAGAGCATAAGGACAGCTAACATACTTTGCATGGCACTGTAGCAGCTAAACCCATACAATGATAGCTTAGTTGTGCCTCCCCTTGGCTAGAGACACAACACCTAGCCTAGTCTCGTGTTAGATAGCCAAGAAGTTTTGTTTTCTATCGGTCTGCTAGTCCTGCAAACAGTAACAACACCCGAGGCAAGTTTTGTGCAACTTTTTGTCCAATTTTCACATTTTTTAAGCAATTTTGCCCTCACATGCAAGAAAAAAAATGCATGGAAACAGTCTATTTAGAAGTACGTTTTTAAAAGTTTTTTGATGGAGAAGAATCTGGGCTCAGCCCAATTGATTAACAGTCCAGCTAATGCCCCTGCTTCTGCCCTTTATTTTGATTGCCCTGTATTGCTTTATTTTGCTTTATTTCTGTTGAAACATCAATTACCTTTCAGGATCCTTCATGAAAGTATGTTTTGCAAAGGGGAGAGTGTTTGTCAGATATGATAACTGACATTTTACCTATTTTCTAATTTTATAATCAAGACAGTTTGTTGTTTTCCATTATATTGTACTTGTAATGTTCAAATTGGCTTCCCTGAGTTTGAGGAATGTCCTTCTATCTTTACCTCAGTGGTTCTTTAGATGGTTAAAGGTTCCACCTTGCTAAATGGTTTATATAAAATGAAAACCTTCTGTTCTAGCAGTAAGGATTCCCCAAAAGTGACAAACCAAATTACCCTTTCAGGAATGTATCAAGAGTTTGTATGAAATGTTTTATTGACAGATCTAAATAATACATTAATGATTGTGGGGGGAGTCATTTGAAAAATTCTTAAAATGTTTCACCTGTATCATTTTATTTATTACAAATTCTTTGTAATGACACAGGGAACTAAATATGCCATAAATATTGCATTAGTACAGATGCCATTTAATAAATCAGTGCTGAAATTAGTGCATTTTCCAACGAACATTTCTCCCCTTCGTTGCTTTCTACTCTGATGCAGTCCATTTAGTTTTTGAAGGATAATAGCTTTTGAAGGACGTGTGTATGGAGATGAAATGTAGAGGGCAGGAAGGTGGAAATGATTTGGCACAATAATGTGAAATGTGGTTCTTTCTACACGCATATCCTCCTCTCCTCCTCTATAGCTGAATCAAAATATTCCCATGACCCTGATCAATACTGTCAGGGCTGTGACTCATCTTTGCTCCTGATTTGTTGGAGTGTGATTTGTCCAAATACACTTTTTTAATTGCAGAGTAAATAATTAATTGTAGCAGGAGTGAATGATATATGACCTGCATAGTGAAATTGAGATTATAATGTTGATACTTACTATGGAATAACCACTGACTGTTCTTTATTTCTAATAGTGCTGTGATAAATGTGATAAAAAAAATAAATAAAAAACTTTATAGGTTCAGTGAAACTGTTCCATAGAAGGCATCTCACAGGAAAAGCCTATAATGATGAAGGAAACGAACTGTACAATTGAGTAATAACAATGTTTCATGATATGGAGAACTACCATTATACTCTGCATTATGATGTATAGAAGTCATATTTCTCTAAATATAATGCTGTAACATATGGTATAATAAAATATAGCTACTGTAATATAGCCACTGTTCTTTTCATAACCTCTTTCGTATATCTGAGGCTTATTGTATTATGTTGCCTGACTGCAGGCCCAAGGAGCTGCTAAGGCAGAAAGAGGATAGAGAACACTTGTTAGAGTGACCTTGAAAACCACAATAAATACAAATAAGACTTGTCCAAAATGTCCAATACAACCATTCACTTGGCAAACCAATTGTCTTCAGCTTTTCTGTTTGCTTGCATGAATGCCAAGTCCAAGGAATTCTCAGTAGACCTCTGCAATCAGAGTGTATCGAGAAATATATATAGGCAAGGGTATATAAGCTTTGAATGTTCCAAGGAGCACAGTGGACTCTTCATGAAATAGAAGAAGTTTGGAATGACCAGAACTCTTCCTAGAGCTGGAATAGAGTTGAGCCCAGCCAAACTCGGTTAGAAGCCAAACTCGGTTAGAAGCCAAACTGGGTTAGAAGTTCTTTGGTCAAGGAGGTGACCAAGAACCCAATAACCACTATAACAGAGCTTCAGAAGTCCTCAGCAGAAACTAGACAGAAACCACTCCTGAGTAGAAGGCATATGTCAAGTAGCACATAAAGGACTCTGGGAGTATGAGGAAAAAGATTCTCTGGTCTATTAAGAACTTGTCTAAGAACTACAGTACTGTGCAAAAGTTTTAGGCACATGCAAAGAAATGCTGTAGAGCAAAGATGCTTTCAAAATAATGAAATTAAATGTTTCTACATTTTTAAAAAATACCGTAAAGAGCAGTAAACTGTAGCAAATGAAACAAAGTCAATATTTGGTGTGACAAAATTTTTTTTAATTAAAATTAAAATAGAAGTCTCCGGTACAAATTGTGCAGTTTTATAAGGAAATTAGTTGGTAAGTTTTATTGAGCATCTTGCAGAACCAGCCACAGTTCTTCTGGAGACTTTGACTTTTACACATGCTTCTTCTTTTTGTAGCAAAACCCAGCAGCCTTCATTGTGTTTTTTGTCTGAAAAGTGGTCTCCTATGTGATATGCTGCTTTCTTTAGTGATGATGACATACAATCATTTTTCTGTAACATTTAATTTTGTGCTAGAAAACTAATGTTTGGGAATCTAAAATGTTTTTTTGTACTGACTTGATAATGTAGAAGTCATAAATTAAAAAATCTATAACAAAGTTTGTATTAAAAAAATAGGGTGCATAAAATTTTTGCAAAGTACTGTATGTCTGGAAAAACCAGGTGCTGCTCATCAACTGGCTAATACCATCCTATTAGCATGGTGGTGCCAGCATCATGCTATGGGGGTGCTTCTCAGCGACAGGGACAGGGAAACTGGTCAGAGGGAAGAATAAATGCAGCCAAATACAGAGAGGAAGAGAGAGTCTTTGAAAAAAAACCTGCTCGAGAGTCTAGAGTCACACAGCCTCAGACTCAGGTGAAGGTTTACCTTTCAGCACGACAACAAACTCGTAGTGTGCATCCAAGACATCGGTGTCTTGAGAGACTTTCCTGTGGTGAACACAAAGCTCTGACGGGTAAAAGCACTGACAACCTACTTTGCAGACCACTTGTCAACACTGCTGTAGCTTAAAATAACATTTTCACTACTGATTAAAGTTATGTAGCAGCTGTGTATCTTAGGAAGGTTTGTTTCCGATGAATTTACACGTAATGTAGATCTAATGCTCTTTGCTCTTCAGTGATCTCTTTGTTGAGGATGTGAATCTGAGTTTCTGTATGAAGTAGAATAATTTGTCCCTAAGTGTGTGTGTGTGTGGACAGAATTATGCAAAACATAATTCAATATGCTATGCTTCTGTCAAATTTAATACAGTTTTAAACCATCACAGATTAATATTTAGTGACTATTGTAACTGAGGCATTATTCCCTGGAGAGAATTAAAGTCCCTAGCCAGGACTGAAAGTCCCAGATAATGAAAGATCTCTGTGTACCTTTTCTCCTTAATTATGTTTCAGGTCTTTTTTGGTGCTATGATGCTGTTTTTCAAGGTCATTCCACCTTTTTTTGGTCCTGTCATTGTTGTTTCAGCATGGGCTATATTTTAAATGTGCCATCCTTAGGTTATAGAGGTTACAAGGTAAGCCTGAGAGCAATGTTTAGAACATGCTAGTGTCATCATTTATTATTTCTGGATATTTATGATTATTTTTTTGCTTAGTCCCTATATTTTGGTTGTAAGATTTTGAGTGTCTTTGTAGTGATAGATAACATTTATGTTAGAATCTCCCTCTCGCTACGATGCTAGCAGAGGCTAGCGAGTAGCGCACTTCCGCATTCCACACTTCGTGCTACGAGGAAGAGTAGTGCGAGCGTTATTCATAAAAACCCTCCGGACTGTTCATTCATGAACTCTAGTTTTGTTTACTTTGCCATGTGCTCGTTTGTTTTTGGTTTACGTCATGTCTCTGCCCCCGCTTCCTTATTGGTCCGTTTATTTTGGTTCATGTCCTGTATCCGCCCTTGTTCTGTCATTTGTTCTCCGTTTATTGTTTGATTATTGTTTCCAGGTGTTGTGTGTTTTATCTTGTTTTCTTTTGATTACCCGTGTTATTTAAGCCCCTTTTTGTGTCCGCTTCCTCGCGGAGTATTAAAGGTAATTATATAGATGACTACAAGTGAATCTCGCTCAGTAAAGATAAGGAATTGTTCATTCCTCTATGTTTTGTGTTTTCCTCGCGTTCTCTGGATTTTGGATCATTGCCCTGTGACATATTGGATTATTTCCGTGCCTATGTGGGATTACTGCGGTGTCAGTTTGTGGATTAATGCCTTGTGAGTTTTTGGATTATCGCCTTGCCTTTTTTTTTGGAATTACTGCCCTGTCTTTTTTTGTGGATCATTGCCTTGTTTATTTGTGGATTTTTGCCTGAACACATCTGTAGATTTTTGGTTTGACTGTGTTCCTTTACTTTTGATTATTCCTTTATGTTCCTAATAAACTGCCTATTTCCCCCTGCGAGTGCATCCTGCTTCCCTCCTTCCGGTCACCTAACAATTTAATTCTTATGGAGTGTGGTGAGGGGGTATGGTGGCTTAATGGTTAGCACATTTGCCTCCAGGGTTGGGGGTTCGAATCCCGCCTCTGCCCTGTGTGTGTGGAGCTTGCGTGTTCTCCCTGTGCTTCGGGGGTTTCCTCCAGGTACTCCAGTTTCCTCCTCCAGTCCAAAGATATGCGTTGTAGGTTGATTGGCATTTCCAAATTGTCTGTGGTGTGTGAATGTGTGTGTGATTGTGCCCTGCGATGGGTTGGCACTCCATCCAGTGTGTCCCCCTCCTTGTGCCCCGAGTCCCCTGGGACAGGCTCCAGGCTCCCCGTGACCCTGTTTAGGATAAGTAGTACTGAAAATGGATGGGGTGTGGTGTGTGTGGTGTCCCCCCATAAATATTTTTTTTCTGCTTCAGTGAAGGTTTTAAATGAATTGCCCTGTGCTGATGTGTAATACTGTATGATAGGTCATGCTGCACGAACTCCATCAGAATCTGCATCTACATCTGAATTTCTGACAAAAATGCTTTGTGGCATTTATGTCTGTTGTTACAAACATTATATACAGTAAATGAAATTGATTTATGTCGACGTGAACACATTGATATGTGGAAAAATATCAGCCTGCTCTGTGTTTGTATTTGGTCTAAATTCAGATATTGTGAGCTCTGACTTCCGGATCACATACGAACACAAGTAGCCTTTTAATATTCGATAGAAAGTTAGGGCAAATAGCTCTTGTGTAGATATGTGTGTGCGTATGTGTGTGTGATGCCTGCTTTTCTAAGAGATATATGTGCAGCTGTGTCATATTTTTTTTGATTATTTGAGGTTTGATTTGCTAACTCTTCAGTTCCAGATAAGTCACTGCTCAATAAGGATGATAAAGCTGGTGAGTGCTTGGGATACCAGCCAAAAGATTTTCATCTCATGGCCAGCTAGTGCCACCTGTGTGTGTGTGTGTGTGTGTGTGTGTGTGTGTGTGTGTGGGTGTATGTGTGCATGGGGGGGGGTGGGAGGGTATAAATCCATTTCTCTGTCTTTTTTGTGTGCGTGTCACAGTTGTGATGAAATCCCCTGCCTTGTTGGTGGGGATAAATATTTACAATTCCCACTATTCCATTATTCTCTCTTTCCTTGTCCTTTCTGTCCCATTCCATCTCTCTCTCTCTCTCTCTCTCTCTCTCTCTCTCTCTCTCTCTCTCTCTCTCTCTCTCTCACACTCTCAGACCCTCACGTTCAATTTTTTTTTCTGGTCAACTCCCTTCAGGTTTTGCGTTCTGCGCTTTAAGAGTTGGCTAAGGCTACAGAGGCTTAGCGAGGATTGGATCAAACAGTGTGAATAATGAGCCTGTAGAACCTCAACAGCAGCAGCAGCCTTGATTTCAGCATGTGACCTGCTTGTATTAGCATGGATTGCAGGGATTAGCGAAGCAGCTAGGCTAATGCTTTTGCAGCATTGCATTGTTAATGTACTGACAGGGTCTAGAAGCTGTCGCCAAGCTTGTGTGCCCAGGTTTAAAGGATTTAGAGTTACAGCTAATCTAAAGCTGAGAGGTTCTAGCCGCTTGGCTATAGGCTAGAGTGGCGAAAGGCTTTAGCCGCAAGGCTAGGCTAATATACTGATAGGCTTTAATGACTTATTGAGAGCTCAGCCGGAATGATCTGGAGGTTAACAGAGAATAAGGTAATGAAGCCTGGGATTATACCATGATAGCACTTAATAATTAGTATGATTTCTGATCGACTGGATCAGTTCCCCATCACTAAAGAGATATAAAATGGATGATTAACAAAAGATACAGATACAGGAATATATTCACTGATCGGAGCTATACTCAGCTCAAACCTGTTTTACACTGTGCGATTTGTTTTAAGATTATTACCTGTCACACTGTACAAGATGATCCCAGTAATATCTCGGCTGAATTCTAGCAGATTCTACAGTAACGTTTTCTCCATGTCAGATTATACAGTGAATATCCTGTAATGATAGACTTGTGATTACTACCATTACCAAAGGAAATTACTACGTCCTACTATCTAATGCCCTGCTATTGGTGGTTTTTAGACAAGCATCATAGAGCTCTGAGAGTTTAATAAAACATTCTGTCACTACCAGAACATCATCGGTGGCTGTCTTTGGCCATGGGTGAGCATGTCACATTATGCATTCTTAGACAGCCAAAAAATATATTATATATATTTTAGTTGTTTTAGAGAATGGAGAACCCTTAAGGTCATTTGGTTGTCCCTCAGAGGGAACCCTTCTATGTCCATGTATTCTATTCTATCCTATGTCTATGTTGTCTGTGTATTAAAACAGAGTTTCCTTAACAGAACGGGGCAAATAGAACCGCTTTTGGAAGCTGACAACCTTCCATTATCCAATATATCCTTAAAAAAACTTGTGAAGAACCCTGTTTTTTCTAAAAACCCAATAGGAGGTCAATGGGACTGGATTTGTGTTGTAATTGTAAAGATATTTGTAATTGTTAAATGGGTTTAATGGAGGTATTTTCACACTCATTGGTTATATACAGATGAATTTAATACAAATTATAAAACCCTGCAAACACAGTGCAAAATGTACACTATATGGCCAAAAGTTTGTGGACACCTGGCCATCATACCCATATGTGCTTTTTGGACATCCCATTCCAGATGCAAAGATCTCCCTGCTGTTATAATAACCTCTGAAATAATAAGCCTTCTGGCAAGGCTTTCCACTACATTTTGGAGTGTAGCTGTGGAAATTTGCCCATTCAGCCACAAGAGCATTAGTGGGGTCAGGCACTGATGTCCGGTGATGAGGCCTGGGGTGTAGTCAGCATTACAGTTCATCCCAAAGGTATTTGATAGGGTTGAGGTCTGGGCTCTGTGCAGGCCACTCAATTTCTCCCCACTAACCTTGGTAAACCATGTCTTTATTGACCTCGCTTTGTGCACAGGGGACAACATTGTCATGCTGGAGCATGTTTGGGCCTCTTAGCTCCAGTGATGGGAAACTGTAACACTACAGCATACAAAGACATCCTATACAATTGTGTTCATCCAGCTTCATGGCAACAGTTTGGGGAAGAACCACATATGGGTGTGATGACCAGGTGTCCACAAACTTTTGTACAGTAGTGTAGCTTTAATTAACCAGTCTAGTCACTTTGACTTAAAATGGCACAGATGACAGAAACCATCCATAGACCTCTCTAAGTTGAGCCACTTTTCACATGAAATGTGATGCTACAAGCTCAAGGTCCACCTAGACATGTGATAAATAATCATACAAAAGTTTTTTGCTACATTCTCTTTACTAGAATTTACTATGGTTTTGCAGGGTCTGCCAATCATATTAGAAAAGAAATGTCTTAAAAACAATACTGCATTTCACACTAGTCTATGGGTCTGACATGGTAAATGGAGGCCATTTCTTACTATAATAGATTTATTAGCATTTAAAAGAAGAGTGTGATTTGTTCAGCATTTGCCTGGTAGGCTGCATTTGCCTTATAAAGAACCTCCAAATAAAAATTCATACTGAGAGAATAGAACAGTCAGTCAGCTTCAAACCAGCTTTAGAGAAATGCCCTTCAAAAATTCCTAATAATAAAAACAAACTGGCATATTTGCAGAAAGTAAATGCCTAATTTGTGGCTGTGCATTATAGAAGACTTAAACAGCACTGTTGATTTCACGAATTTGATTAATTTTTCTGTAACTCTGTAGTGTTTTTCTGTAACTCTGTAATGCTGTAGTACTTAATAGTAAATTGTTGTAACAAACTCCATAAACAGATTCAACAAAAACATGTTCTTTAACAAATATAAAACTATAATCATTGACATGGTAAGTCTACATTTGTTTAACATTTATGGAAGGAGTCTAAGGTGTCAGAGCTTTGTAACAATAAGTAAGTGTTACATCGCAATAAAGTCTTCAGGAAAGGGGAGTTTGTCCATCCATCTATCCATTTTCCATACCACTTATCTTACACTGTGTAAGGATACGGGGTAGCCTGGAACCTATCGGGGTAAAAAACCCATCGCAGGGCACAATTACACATACATTCACACACTCTTTCACACACTACAGACAATTTGGAAATGCCAATCAGCCTACAATGCATGTGTTTGGAGTGGGGGAAGAAACCGGAGTACCTGGAGGAAACCCACCAAGCACAGGGAGAACATTCAAACTTCACGCACACAGGGCGGAGGTGGGATTCAAACCCCCAACCCTGGAGGGTTGTGGAGGGTTGTTGGAGGCTTTCTGGTTTCTCAGTAATATGACAAGCTGCGAATTTTTTTATGTTTTAACTGCGTCATATAAACTTCAAGAAGGAGATCAAAAAATAGGCTAGAAAGGGAACAACTGTTACAGCTGCTACAAAATACTGATAACATGATAACAGCAAACTTGTCTTATGGACATTCCACAACATTAAATGTAACTATAAATGGTTAAAAATTATGACTTAATTCACTCATTAATGAATTCAAAATTGTATCTGTTGTATCTGTATAAGAGGAATAAACACTTTTTATTTTAGTTTTATTCCTCACTTCTCTAATGAAGCCTCCTCTAATAGAACTTGCATATTCTTTTAAGGAAATTGGCCTGTGCTGATGCGTAATATTATACCATGGTAATATGGTATGGTACAGGATCTTCATCTGAAAAAAAAAAAAAAAACGAAATCCCATCAGTCTGCCGTCAACCAAAAGATGAAGGAGTTACTTGATGTTTCTGCTTTATTCTTTTCCATGGTTTGCATCTGACCCCATTCAGGATGTAGTGTTCTTGAGCCACATACTGGAAGTGGACAGCTGTTTGTATTTGATACTATTATAACAATGAACACACAGTGAGAACCTTAACCAGCTCCACAGTGAGTAAAAATTGTGCAACATGACTGAGTTTGCAGGTGTGTGGAAAATGTGAATACAAAAGTTCACGGTGTTCTGGTTTATTATACACTGAATTGTTCAAATCTTATTAAACTCTTGCCTTTCTGAGCTGTGAATGACTTGCCTGGATGGGTGTCAGTCCTAAGTATGCACTTTGCTGGCTTTGGATGTGCTTGGAAATCATACAAACAGATTTTGTGACAACGTTGCAGTGAGCGTTCTTCTGCAGCATGTCACTGTGCTTGGCCAGACTGTGGCCTGGCTATTTTTAAAAGTCTCCTTTGTTATGAGATCTGCTCTGTCTGGAAGCCAATTCACCAAATGTCAGCAAGGCTGATTTGTCAGCTCGTGTCAAAAACAGAGGCGAATGGCCAGACTGGTTTGAACTGACAGCTAACTCAAATAAGCACTCTTTACAACCGTGTTGAGTGGAAAAGCATCTCAGAATGCACAACACCTTGAGGTGGATGGGCTACAACAGCAGAAGACCACACTAGGTTGCAGAACAGCAGGCACAGGCTCACCAAAACTGGAGTTGAAGAATGGAAACTCACTGCTGTCTTTTTTCAATCTTCCGTTGTCCAGTTTTGGTGAACTTATGCCCACCTGAGCTCAGGTTACTGTTTGTGGGGAGTTTTGCATCTTCTCCCCATGTCCATTTGGGTTTCTTTCGGGTTTTCCAGTTTCTTCTCACCTCCCAAAAACATGCTGCTAGTTGGATTGACTATTCTAAATTGCCACTATGTGTGAATGAGTATGTATATGGTGTTCTGTAATGAACCTTCGCCCCATTCAGGATGTGTTCCTGACTCCGGATCCACTGCTACCTTGACCAGGATAAAGAAGTTAATAAAGATGAATAAAGATTTGTTCATTCACAGTTCCACTGGTATTGTGGCAGTGACAACCAAGCTTTTTAACTGAAAGATAGATGGAAGCTCTAAGAAAACAGTTCTGGGAATTAATTTGTAATTATATATATATATATATATATATATATATATATATATATATATATATATATATATATATATATATATATATATATATATATATTATGATAATAACAAGCAATATGCTATTACAGTCAAGGAGACTGCAAATGAGTCATGTTAAGACTCGAAACCTCTCTACTACCTCTCTGTATCTCAGGTAATATGCATATGTGTAATCGGTCACGTGTCCTTTCCATGGTGCTGCAGGTGTTTTTAATTGCTGTTATCAGATGAACAGGATTGAGCAAGTGCCATTGCTCATACATTCTGTTCTTATTGGCGCCGATTTGCTTTGCTGTCATGGTTACTCAGCTTCTCTCTGCCTGCTGCTTGATTCCCAGCTGTCCTTGATGATGTCACTGCCAAAACAGTTCAATACTGGTACTGACTGTCTCTTTCTGCTTCCTTGCAGGATCTGAAGAAGGTGCTGTCGTTCCCACCATACCCGGGGGACTTCCTGCACCCGGTCGTGTATGCCTGCACTGCTGTCATGCTGCTCTGCCTTTTTGCTTCCATCATCACTTACATAGTGCACCACAGGTAGGTCAGTTCCATCCACTCTCATTAGAGTCTAATTTTCCAAGTCATTGGGGCGCTATAGAGATGCACATGGTCCTCTTTTCTTCTCAGCATCAGTCCAGTTCAATTCCAGACAACATTAATTAAGCCAATGTCAGCTAAACATATGGAATTTTATATGAAACTTTTGAACATATTTGAGATTTTTTATCATGATAAGCCAACACAAAAATAAGGCAGACAGCCAGGGCATTATATACAGTATGGTCAGTATTTTCATGTACTCACTGGCAAAGAAATGTGTAATTGTTAAATGTAGTGAGGTTAGGAACATATCCATAGATGTGTTTAGATGATATCCAATCAGATTAGCTCCTTTCATTGTGAGTGTGCATTGGTGGCCCAGAGAAGTGATTTCATGCAAATAATTTAGTGGTAGAAATAACCGACAGAACTTACAGTCAATTTGTGGATCATGCACATGTGAGTATTTGAAGGCTGTGAACCTGATTTTAGGCTTAATTAGACCATGTTGTGCATTAAACAAAAATGGGGTACAAGCCTAAATGTGCAGTTTAAGCAACATGTTTGCGGAACTCATACGATATATCTTTGGAAAGCTAAGTTTCTTGTGCTTCGACTGATATAAACCAACACTTACAAAACTGAGGCAACTCACCTATGAAGCCTCATATTAGTCCACTGATCCATAAAATCCCGACAAAAACTTGTTACACTGGCAAAGGTCCAAACGATCCAATTAAGTAAAAAATATTTAGTCCAAAACACATCAATAAATATACCCACGGACTATTGCTGAGTCAATTAAAATTATAGGCAGATGTACCTAATCTTTCACGTCTGTTATAACTCCAGTTCACTTTCGGCACTTCAATTTAAAAGTCTGTGCGTAAAGATGCCTAATGAGTGGCAAGTGTTTCGTTTCAGAAACTTTTTTACATAGTCTGTATTTTTTGCTAGTAATTTATTTAGCTATTATTTACTTGAAGGAAAAAACCTGAGGCCAAAATTTAAAGCATTTTACAGAAATACTTGAAATATACATATACATTTGTTTAATTTATTTTAATATTTAACTTTATAAATAAGAAGTGTGTGTTGTTCAATTATGGCATACTTTTGTGTTTTGCATGCTTGTAATTACAAAATTTTTGTTTATTTATTTTTATACCTTTAATTACTTGTGGGAAAAAAAACTTGAAACACTTTGAAATACTTGAAGTATACAGAATGGCATTGTTTTTTAAAATATATTTTATATTGATATTTAACTTTATTAATAAAATAGTGTGTTGTTCAATTAGCATGTTTTTGTGTTTTGCTTTGGTACCGAAATTGGTACCAAGTACAGTGGAATTTTACTGGTTTTAGTACCATGTACTGAAATTTTGCTACCATGACAACTCTAATGCCAACATGTGTAATATCATGAGAACATTTAAACCTGGGTAAAATAACTATTCAGGTACTCTACATCTTGCTGCTTTCACAACACAATAAACAAGATTTCTGTGACATTGCCAAGAAAGTGTGCTAGAAAGTGTTACAGGAGCCACAGAGAAAAAAGTTAATACAGTTTAATTTGTGCTTTTATATAAAGTATAAAAGCACCTTACTCTGTAGCCAGTCATCTTTTCATTAAAATCAATTAGTAAATAAATCATATCAGCCATATTAATGTCCTCACACTATTTACTTGTTCTTTATTTAATAAGAACCTCATTTAATAACACATTGATTGTTACTGAACTTGCATTTCTTCCTTAGTCCTGAGCATTTTTGATGGCTCTGTGGTTGAAGGTTTTTAAACCTCAGTTTGTTCCTCACACAGAGTGCATTTAGTAGGAGAACATGAGTCTGAATGTTAATAAATTGAAATTTAATTTCAGACTCATTGTGAGTACATTATGTGACCACAGCATGTTTTGTACTTTGTCTCTGCATGTACTGTATTGTGCACCTATTAGCATTTTACTTTGATGTAATTAATCTCAAAACCTTTGCTGTTGGTATATGCAATTGTGTGTATAGTCACATGTGATCATGTGTGTGTATGTATCTGTTTCCACATCCAACAGAATTGTAAGGTTCATTCACGATTCTGACTGTCCAGCAAGGTTCGAAAAACACATTTAAACTGAAGTGAACTGTCTTGATTTGTTGATCTCACCATCGCAGTACACCTCTTGCCTCAGCTTTCATCTTTTTCCTCATCCTTTCTCTTCAGTTGTTTTCTTTAAACTGGTGCTGGGCCATTTGCTATGAGTCAGGCCTGTCTAACAGACTGCCTTAGTCATTGAGATGGGAGCTGTGTTACTGTGTCTACACACTCATCAACGCCCACAGACTTCTGAAGTGTAGATACTGATCCACACACTTTTGCTTCTCACTCAGCCTTTCTTTAACTCAGATTAGATAATATTATTCTACACCCCGATGTCACCTTCTTTCTTCTGTTAGCGCAATTCTCTGCTGCTGTTTGGATGATGATAATGAATGTACTTAATCCTGCAGTCCTGACTGCTGTCCTTTTGTTACCATACCCATCCAGACTCACACATTACTACCCATTCCTACATACACACAAACATACACACAGAGTTATAGTGAGGATGGCAGATTAATGCTGAATGACCCACTGAAGCTTTTACAGTCTCGACTGCTCTCTCCTGCCTCAGCATTGCAGATTTATAGACAGAGAGAGAGAGACTATACAGGTGCATCTCAATAAATTAGAATGTCGTGGAAACGTTCATTTATTTCAGTAATTCAACTCAAATTGTGAAACTCGTGTATTAAATAAATTCGATGCACACAGACTGAAGTAGTTTAAGTCTTTGGTTCTTTTAATTGTGATGATTTTGGCTCACATTTAACAAAAACCCACCAATTCACTATCTCAACAAATTAGAATACTTCATAAGACCAATAAAATAAACATTTTTAGTGAATTGTTGGCCTTCTGGAAAGTATGTTCATTTACTGTACATGTACTCAATACTTGGTAGGGGATCCTTTTGCTTTAATTACTGCCTCAATTCGGCATGGCATGGAGGTGATCAGTTTGTGGCACTGCTGAGGTGGTATGGAAGCTCAGGTTTCTTTGACAGTGGCCTTCAGCTCATCTGCATTTTTTGGTCTCTTGTTTCTCATTTTCCTCTTGACAATACCCCATAGATTCTCTATGGGGTTCAGGTCTGCTGAGTTTGCTGGACAGTCAAGCACACCAACACCATGGTCATTTAACCAACTTTTGGTGCTTTTGGCAGTGTGGGCAGGTGCCAAATCCTGCTGGAAAATGAAATCAGCATCTTCAAAAAGCTGGTCAGAGGAAGGAAGCATGAAGTGCTCCAATATTTCTTGGTAAACGGGTGCAGTGACATTGGTTTTCAAAAAACACAATGGACCAACACCAGCAGATGACATTGCACCCCAAATCATCACAGACTGTGGAAACTTAACACTGGACTTCAAGCAACTTGGGCTATGAGCTTCTCCACCCTTCCTCCAGACTCTAGGACCTTGGTTTCCAAATGAAATACAAAACTTGCTCTCATCTGAAAAGAGGACTTTGGACCACTGGGCAACAGTCCAGTTCTTCTTCTCCTTAGCCCAGGTAAGACACCTCTGACGTTGTCTGTGGTTCAGGAGTGGCTTAACAAGAGGAATATGACAACTGTAGCCAAATTCCTTGACACGTCTGTGTGTGGTGGCTCTTGATGCCTTGACCCCAGCCTCAGTCCATTCCTTGTGAAATTCACTCAAATTCTTGAATCGATTTTGCTTGACAATCCTCATAAGGCTGCGGTTCTCTCGGTTGGTTGTGCATCTTTTTCTTCCACACTTTTTCCTTCCACTCAACTTTCTGTTAACATGCTTGGATACAGCACTCTGTGAACAGCTAGCTTCTTTGGCAATGAATGTTTGTGGCTTACCTAGTGAACCAAACTGAGAGACCATTTTGAAGGCTCAGGAAACCTTTGCAGGTGTTTTGAGTTGATTAGCTGATTGGCATGTCACCATATTCTAATTTGTTGAGATAGTGAATTGGTGGGTTTTTTGTTAAATGTAAGCCAAAGTCATCACAATTAAAAGAACCAAAGACTTAAACTACTTCAGTCTGTGTGCATTGAATTTATTTAATACACGAATTTTACAATTTGTGTTGAATTACTGAAATAAATGACCTTTTCCACGACATTCTAATTTATTGAGATGCACCTGTATAGTGTGTATAGGGCACTGTTTTAGGAGATTTGTTGTCATCTCCAAAAGCATAGCAGAGAGTATGAAAACCCTTAATGCATTTCTTTTTTTCTCTTACCTTCTTTTCAATATTAACAGTATTTAAGTGAGAGACTTAAAAGCATGCTGGTTAACATATTGTACAGTAATGCCACTCATCAAACACTTTTATAGAAACACATCTGCACCTGCACATTCATGCAATTATCTGATCAACCAATCGTATGGCAGCATCTCAAAGCAGATACAGGTCAAGAACTTCAGTTAATGTTCACTTCAAACGTCACAATGGGGAAAAAATCTCAGTGACCTTGACCGTGTCATAGTCATTGGTGCCAGACAGTCTAGTTTGAGTATTTCAGAAACTGCTGATCTCTTGTAAAGAGTATGTTATTTGAGTTATTATAGACTTCCTGTCAGCTCAAATTAATCTGGCTATTCTCCTCTGACCTCTGTCATCAATGATGTGTTTCCGCCTGCAGAACTACCACCCACTAGATTTTTTTCTTTGCAACATTCTATAATAATATACAACCCCAGTTCCAAAAAAGTTGGGACGCTGTGTAAAATGTAAATAAAAACAGAATGCAATGATTTGCAAATCTCATAAACCCATATGTTATTCACAATAGAACATAGAAAACATATCAAATGTTTAAACTGAGGAAATATACCATTTTAAGGAAAAAATAAGGTTATTTTGAATTTGATGGCTGCAACACATCTCAAAAAAGTTGGTTAATTGGCAACAAGTTAGTAACATGAATGGGTATAAAAAAAAGAGTATCTTAGAGAGGCAGAGTCTATCAGAAGTAAAGATGGGATGGAATCTGGATGGAAGCATATGTTGCTCTAAAACCTGTATATATCTTTCAGCATTGATGGTGCCTTTCCAGATGTGCAAGCTGCCCATTCCATAGGCACTAATGCACCCCCATACCATCAGAGATGTAGGCTTTTGAACTGAGCTTAAAAAGCTGTATGGTCCCTCTCCTCTTTAGTCCTATTTAGTTTAGAGGACGCGGTGTCCATGGTTTCCAAAAAGAATTTCAAATTTCGATTCATCTGACCACATCTTCCACTTTGCCGCAGTTCATTTTAAATGAGCTTTGGGCCAGAGAATATGGCGGCATTTTTGGAACATGTTCACATATGGTTTCTTCTTTGCATGATAGAGCTTTAACCTGCATTTGTGGATGGCACGGCGAACTGTGTTCACAGACAATGAGTTCTGGAGGTGTTTCTGAGCCCATGCAATGATTTCCATTACAGAATCATGCCTGATTCTAATGCAGTGCTGTCTGAGGGCCCGAAGATCACGGGCATGCAATATTGATTTTCACCCTTGTCCCTTGCGCACAGAGATTTCTCTAGATTCTCTGAATCTTTTGATGATATTATGCACTGTAGATGAGATGTTCATAGCAATGTTACATTGAGGAACATTATTCTGAAATTGTTCCACAAATTGTAGCTGCAGTTTTTCGCAGATTGGTGAACCTCTGCCCATCTTTACTTCTGAGAGACTCTGCCTCTCTAAAATACTCTTTTTATACCCAATCATGTTACTGACCTGTTGCCAATTAACCTCCAGCTGTTTTTAGTAACACTTACATTTCCAGCCTTTAATTGCCCCGTCCCAACTTTTTTGAGATGTGTTGCAGACTTCAAATTCAACATTACCTTATTTTTTCCTTAAAATGGTACATTTACTCAGTTTAAACATTTGATATGTTTTCTATGTTCTATCGTGAATAACATATGGGTTTATGAGGTTTACAAATCATTGCATTCTGTTTTTATTTACATTTTACATAGCGTCCCAACTTTTTTGGAATTGGGGTTGTACAATTCCATAATAATAGACAATAGTCTAAATAAAGTAGATGATGAGAAATGCTGTAGAGCAAAGATGCCTTCAAAATAATGAAATTAAATGTTTCTACATTTAAAAAATACAATAAAGAGCAGTAAACGAAACAAAGTCAATATTTGGTGTGAGTGAATAAATAAATAAATAAATAAAAAATAGTAGTCTCTGGTACAATTTGTGCAGTTTTATAAGGAAATTAGCTGGTAAGTTTTATTGAGCATCTTGCAGAACCAGCCACAGTTCTTCTGGAGACTTTGACTTTCGCACTTGCTTCTTATTTTTGCAGCAAAACCCAGCAACCTTCATTGTGTTTTTTGTCTGAAAAGTGGTCTCTTACGTAATATGCTGCTTTTTTAACGACATACAAACATTTAATTTTGTGCTATAAAATTAATGTTTGGTAATCTAAAATGTTTTTTGTACTGACTTGATAATGTAGAAGTCATTAAATAAAAAATCTGTAACAAAGTTTGTACTAAAAAAAAATAGGGTGCCTAAAACTTTTGCACAGTAGTCTATGTCTGATGCATGAGAAATAGTCAGTGATGCTGCTCCACTAAAATAGAAGTTTATTATTAGTCATTAGAAGAAGAAGCCTTAATTAATCACATATACATTACAGCACAGTGAGATTCTTTTATTCACATATCCCAGCTTGTTAGGAAGTTGGGACGGGAGTGCAGGGTCAGCCATGATACGGTGCCCTTGGAGCAGAGAGGGTTAAGGGCCTTGCTCAGTGGCAGCTTAGCGGTGCTGGGGCTTGAACCCCTGAGCTTCTGATCAGTACCTCAGACCATTGAGTCACCACACCATTAATTCCAACAGTCAAAAACAGAAACACAGCTTCCTTGTGATTGAGCATGAGAAATATACACTTCATATGTTTTGTTGTTACAGCGCTAAAAACAGCAGAACAATTTTGAACTAACTGCAGCAGGCTCTTAAAGGATGATCCCCAGCCCATACACAGCACTCCATTTGATTGGGCTTTCCAGCTAGAGAAGTTCTTGATTAAGGCTTTAAAGTGTAAAACCCACACACTACTGTGTTATATGTTCTTTCTGTAACAGTACAATCCGGATCAGCCGGAAAGGATGGCACATGCTCCTGAACTTCTGTTTCCACACAGCTCTGACGTTCGCTGTGTTCGCCGGAGGCATCAACCGCATCAAATACCCAATTTTCTGCCAAGCGGTGAGTCCTCGGCCTTTTCATAATCACACACTCTTTAAACCCTTTCATGCTCTCTCTCTCTCTCTCTCTCTCTCTCTCTCTCTCTCTCTCTCTCTCTCTCTCTCTCTCTCTCTCTCTTCCTCAAAGCAACACTGCCTACTGAAATGTTATTTTTGTGCATACTGGTGTGCACTGAGTTCCTAATGTATACAGGTCTTTTCAACTGTGTGCGCTGCCTGTGTTACTAACAATGGCTACATGCTTGATGACCTCTTCCTTAATGGAGCTTTGCTATTGGTTTGCATTATTTATCCCCATCCCACTGGAGCTTTTTAAAAATTGTTTTGTGTGCATGTATCTTACCTCCAGGGTACCATTCATCTATGCAGACCTGTACTGAGCAAAGTATATATTGACTGTATTCGCCTGTATTAATAGAACACATTTCTGAAGAGTAGCCCATTCTGTAATAGTAAATTGTGACATATAATATACAAGACAGCTATAGCCCTGCCTTCCAGACCCTAGAGATATGGTTGTTCAAAGACTAATGTGTTATATTAAGTCAGAGGCATGGGCCACAAAAACACCTAGACACAATGCAGTCCCTAAAATCGTTTCTGTTGTAAGACCCCTGCAATGGTAATCACGTTGAACCAATGGTCACTGGTAAACTCAGCTGGAATGGAGGCTACATTGTTCTGAATACAGTGACTCATGCAGCATTCCTTTCAGGCTCGCTGAATGACTTTTCAGTGCTGAAGAGTAGAGCAGGAGAACTAATGCATACTGTGTCAAAGAAGTGAAAACTAAAGCTATAAAAGATTTAAGGCTATCTGAAGAAATCACTTGTTACGTAGCTTTTAGAATAAACTACAGTCATGCTGCTCATTACAGCCATAAATGCCTCTTGACAATACCATTTAATCGGAAATGCCAGAAATCTGCTAAATATAGCTCAAAGTTTATTCATGATACAGATTTGCTTTCAGCTCTCGCTCTTTGAAATGCTTTGATCAACACTCCTGATTTAGCCACACACAAATTTAGCACCTACTGGTAATGTCGGATCTTACACAAGTTAAAAAGTCAACCAAGGCTTGTTTTCAAGACCAGTTTTCTTAAACACTTCATACAACCTGACTGACATGGCGGTTACTCAAATGAGACATTAGGGTAAAAAAAAAAAAAAAAAAAAAAAAAAGAATTCATGAATATGCAAACTGTAAACATTCCCAATCCTTTTCACCAGCGATTCTTCAGGGCTTCTTGTGCTTGTCCAGGTGATGGCAAACACGGAATGAAGCCTTGGTAGCAGCTTTAGCTCTCTCGATAGGTTTTGTGAAAAGTGATTGCTGGGCTTGTAAACTCTCATATTTCATGCAGGAAACAGTTATCTGCAAAAGTAACATAATGTCACAACTGTAACTGTAACTATCCAGAATGTTTTTTTGGGGCTTCTCCTTGCACACCACTAATTAAATTTGTAGCAGTTAATATCCAGCCAATCAGCAGAAATTTGACCATTGCATGTTTTTTTTTAATGTTAAAATGTGCAATCAATGACGGTACATGAATGGTTGCGATCTACTAAAAATGCCTCAGCGATTGACCAGTAGATTGTGATCAACAAGCTGACGATCACTGCTTTCCACCCTGCCCATTCCCCTTGTAAACCAGTGTTGCATGACCTTTATTTGCATACTGGATAATGATAGGCTCATATATTTTATGATACAATAACACTTGCCTGTTACATGGTCAATAATATCTCAGATTTTACATTGAGATTTTCAGCCTACCCGTTTCCTAAAAAAACATGGCAAAACTGCTGCACTGACAGATTCTTGCATTTTTGACCAGCCAGCTTACTTAAATGAATTCAGATGAAAGGATTAATCATAAAAATGTTTTGTAAAGTCTAGGGTGACATTAAAATAATGTCATATTGGCAATGGCAGCTGGTGGTGATATTAGATGGGAGGGCTAAAATATATCAATAACGTGACAGTTGAACTATTAGGGTTGACCAAAGCATTATATCCCCAGGTCTTATTGATAATAATAATAATAATAATAATAATAATAAGAAGAAGAAGAAGAAGAAGAAGAAGAAAAGGAAGAATCATCATCTTCTATAAGTTGCTCTGGAAAAGGTCATTTGTTAAATACTGTAAATGTAAATAATACTGGGACAAATTATTACACACACACACTTAAAGAAGACTGGGAGCTGCATTAGTGATTTATAATTTTTGTGTTTCAAGCCTGTAATGCTCGACTGGGTTCATGCTGTGTTTCCTCTGAATAGTATACACAGAAAATAGAAAAGCTGTAACCATTTTGTTCAACCCAAAAGCATTAAACTTCATTCGTTTGTCCTATCGTGTAATTTGTACTTTGATCAGACAATATGTGCTCAATCTGTCAACTTTTAGATTTTCCTCCAAACACAATTTAAGCGGGAAAGAGATGACAGAGTAAATTATCCATTTGTTCACATTCATTACACATGTGACTGACTCCGTATCATGAGTGCTGATGGCATATAACAGAACTGCATCACCGTCCATCCATCCATTTTCTGTACCACTTATCCTACACAGGGGAGCCTGAAGCCTATCCCAGGGGACTCGGGGCACAAGGCAGGGGACACCCTGGACGGGGTGCCAACCCATCTCAGGGCACAATCACACATACACCCCCACTCACACACTATGGACAATTTAGAGATGCCAATCAGCCTACAACACATGTATTTGGACTGGGGGAGGAAACCTGAGTACCTGGAGGAAGCCCCTGAGGCACGGAGAGAACATGCAAACTCCACACACACAGGGCGGAGCTGGGAATCGAAGCCCCAGCCCTGGAGGTGTGAGGCAAACGTGCTAACCACTAAACCACTGTGCCCCTCATCACTGAAACAAGCTAAAAGATATTAGCCCATATGAAGCTCAGATGGTGGAGACTGTCACTGATAGGCTGCATGAATCTACAGTGCTGGGCTTATTAGACTCATCCCTTCATATCATTCTGTGTGTTTTTTCTTACAACTGCTAGTGGTGCATCAAATAAGATGATCAAATACAATGACGTAAATGCCAAAAACAAAAGCCTATATTATTTTTTTTTCTTTGAAAGACAAGGGGGCTGAGCCCTGCTAGCCAATTGCCACAAGCCGCCCCTGCATATTGATAATGTGTTAACAACTAGTTCTTAAACCTGAACTGTTACCTAGTTATTATTATTACGTTAAAGCTGTTATTATACATGTTATAAAACATATATTTTATTCACATGCTGATTATGTCAATCATACTGCTCTGGCTATTGCTCTGTTAGAAATATTTTTTCCATCAAATACATCGTACATGTTCTACAATGGCAAATGTATGCTGATTAAAACTGGAAATGTTGGTGTAGTGTAGCTTATCAGCATAGTGGTTGGTTTCATGCACGCTTTAAAACAATAATCTCAATCATTTCTCATTTCTAGTGTGTAATATTAGACTAATACATATTGCTTGAACTTCTTGCAAAAAAATAACTTACATAATGTGTCTGTTAGTGGAAAGTTCAGTCTATGGCTGCAATATATGTATAGCCAGAATATTATTGTATATATTTTATCTAATTAGCTTAATATCCGAAATTTTGGATTATTTTTTATCAATTAAATATGCACAGAGGGCATCTGCTGAATATGAAGTTGTTGAAAAGCTGAAGAACCCCTGGTGCAATAGTTCAACTTGCTCTACATCCTCACTGACCCCTAGTCGTTGCACACACACACACACACACACACACACACACACACACACACACACACACACACACACACACACACACACACACACACACACACAAACAAAGATACAGATGAACTCTGCACACACATGAGAACTCCGCTGTACTGAGAGCATGAGTACTTCTCAAAACCAGCATCTTACAGACAGACTAGATATGAATCCATTTAGAAGTGAATTCCTTGCAGAATATTTTCTGTTACTGGTTCATGTTTATGACCTACATATGCTTTTGTTAAACATTTGAACTCATGCACAATAATAGTCATGAATCATGAGGCTGAACTTTAAATCTGCACCTCAGTGCATATTTTATAGAATTGCGGCTGGCCTGATTGAGATGCTGCCAGAGTTTTATTGATCTGCTTTGTATTTGAATGTGTAAGGGCAGAGTTCCAGTTCTGCCCCGCAGGCATGTTTAGCGCTATATCTGTGAAGGCCTAAGATGCTTTTCACAAATCAATCTCTCTCTCTCTCTCTCTCTCTCTCTCTCTCTCTCTCTCTCTCTCTCTCTCTCTCTCTCTCTCTCTCTCTCACTCTTCAAATAGCATAGTTATAATGGTTAGTATGGGTCTGTATTACAATTGGAGCCTGAATTTCCCTGCAATTTTTCCTTTCTTTGACTACTTTTTCGTGGCTCATCTGTGTGTTGTGCCTTCGTGCTGTGGAGCTCTCAGAAGGGCCAGCTTCTGCTTTACTGTCTTCTTTTTTACGGTGTTAAAATGGTTATTAGAGTTTATAGTGCATGGTGCACAGGGGGGAATTTCTTATAGTTGTTCTTAATAACATTAACTGTAACCTTTAGTAATAAGGTCATTTGAGCTGTAATGCATATTTAAAAAATATTCTTAAGTGAGGAACATTGAAAATGGGACACACATTGCAGTCAGTGGATAAACTGTAAAACTAAATAAATAAATAAATGAAAAAGTCAAGGGTGATAGCTATTGTGTAATAATAAAATGGCCAAAGGTTTGTGGACACCTGACAATCACACCCGTATATGCTTTTTTGAACATCCTATGCTATATTTAGTCCTCCCTTTGCTATCTGGAAAGGCTTTCCACTAGATTTTGGAATATGGCTGTGGGGATTTGTTCATTTAACCACAAGAGCATTGATGAGGTCAGGCACTGATGTCGGGGACAGTCAGTGTTCCAGTTCATCTCAAAGGTGTTCAGTGGGTTGAGGTCAGGGCTCTGTGCAGGCGACTCAGATTCTTCCACTCCAACCATGGCATTTTAAATGTCTTTATGGACCTTGCTTTGTGCACAGGAGCATTCTCATGTTTGGGCCTTTTAGTTCCAAGTGAAGGGAAATTGTCCTGCTACGGCATACAAAGACACCCTATCCAACTGTGTGCTTCCAACTTTATGGCTACAGATTGGGGAAGAATCACATATGGATGCAATGGTCACGTGTCCACATACGTTTGGCCATATAGTGTAGCTTGTGATAGTAATACTGCATAGCAATAATAAAGATAACAAAGTCAAATTGCTCACATTGTAGGCCTCATGACTGCTTGGGTTTTGTATATTTGTAAGCCCACATACAGATGCACTTTGGAAGGCACTTCAGTTGTTCTTCATGGCAAGTGGCAGTCATTTTAGTTATAATTTTTCATGGTTGGTTCCCATGACCACCAGGCCACACTTTTCACTCTATAATTTGCATTGAATATGGCAGGGTGGGGAAAGGGTGGGGTTACTATTCCAACTTTTCCCTCTCCAAGATAAAGAAGAAGGTGAAAAAATCTTAAAGAACATAAGAGAGCATTTTCAGCAGGTGTGCAACAACTTTACAACACAACTGGGATTTTGTCATGGGTACTGAATGCATCACCAGTGTCAGAAGTATCAAAGAATTAGCAGTGTAGGCTTAAGTAACATAGATCTCACTTTGACCCAGGAGTGACAGGAGGCAGAGCTTTTTGTTTCAAATTATAGACAGTTGAACTAACCTTTTGGGAAGGCACATTCTCAGAAATAGTATTTTTAGTGCCATGCTGACAGTATGTACTATTGGTTATAATAGAATTCTCATATGACCCTGACCAGTAGCTGGAAGATTATTCAGCAGTTGTACTTCAGTGGTTAAAGTTCTGTCCTAGTGACCAAAATGTTGCGAGTTCAAATATTACAACTACCAGATTGCAGCTAGAGCAAGGTTTTTAGCCCTTAACTAGGACTGGATTTTGCCTCACTTATATACTCATATATCATTTTGAATAAATATGTCTGCCCAGTGAATTAATAAAAATGTGACGTTGTTAAGAGAGCTGATCTGGGCAGCTACTGGGTAAGATATTTAGTGATTTGTGTATAAATGTTTTAAAATGGCTTTGGTCAATTGATCTATTAAATATATTAAATCCAAAGTCTCTTTTTTCTCTTTCACATCATAGTTCATGAATAAACTAATGTGATTAGCTCTATTTGTGTTAATAAGGAATAAAAGCACTCATTTAACTATGTATCCACTCTGTGACAAATGGTCCTGAAAATAACAGTGTGAGTGGAATGAAAAATGTCCTCTTATTTATTAGGAGGAGTGAGATATTGCAGATTATGATGACTTTGGATTACTTGGATGGTTACTTTTTAAGGATTCGACATAAGTTTTTATTTTATTTTATTTTTTTTATAATAGTGGCATTTAGGGTTTTGTTTGTGTTGTTTCATAGGTTGGAGTAATACTTCATTACTCGTCTCTGTCCACAATGCTATGGCTGGGCTTCACAGCTCGGAACATCTACAAACAAGTGATCAAGAAACCCCCGAAGCCTCAGGATGGAGACATGCCTCCTCACCCACCCAGATCGCCCATGCTGAGGTTAGACACACACTCGCACAAACATGCACATTCATTGAGTCTCTGTCTCTCTTCATTATTCTCTGAGTTCAACTCTTTTGTGCAGGTTTATGTGATTATGTTCAGACTGATATTGGTGCATGTTCAATGAATGAAGCTCCGCTTTGAAGATTAAAAAGCACAATTGGATTTTGATTGAAATTCATTCAGAATCAAACTGGTTCAGCTGCACTGAAAAGCAACAGAGTTGTTTGTCCCTTTAATGTTATGTACCAGGGATGTTGTTTTTAACCTTCTCGTTGACCTGCTATTGATGTTATGCTAATATGCTACAAAATATTTCTGTTGGGCTTGCATAGAGATAGATTTTTTGCTTGCATATTGGCCACCCAGGGAGAAAATGTGCAGAACTAGAGACTGCGGTGTTCATTACAAGCATTACAGATACAAATATGAATACCAACAATATTCAGTGTGCAGTTCCCCATCAAGCTATATTAAAGACATTATTTTTTATTATAAATATACAGTATACAGTACAAATGTAATAGTAGTAGTGCAAATATATTTTGTGCCATGACATCAGGATGATGTAGTGCAGTGGAATAGTGCAGTATTAGCAGCCTGGTGTGGCACCATAGCCAGTTTGGTATAGTGGATCGAGCAGCATTGCCATTGAGTTTGCATCTGCATGTATGTGTATGTGAGCATGTGTGGGAACAGGTGTTCGGTCCAGCTGTGTGCGTTGAAATGGTGTTTTGAATTGATATGTAGGTGAGTGTGTAGGTATTGTTGACCTAAGACCTAATTCTTACTTCTATTATTTTGTACACGAATTCTTAGGAAGTAAAATGATTGTGCTGTCTTTTCTTGGTGTGCAGTCTTTTTGTTCTGGTTAATGTTAATGTGGCAGCATCATTATCATCTGTGTTGTACAATCAACTTTGTTTCTCCAGTTTTGTCAGTTTGAAAGATTTTTGAGGTTTTTTTGCCCTTGTCTACTTCTGTCTAAGTCTAAGTACAAGGATCATTTTATAAAGCAAGCAGCTGGCAGTTAATAAAAAAATCCTGCACATGAAAGGGCTTGGATGTTAGAAGTGAAATTTTGCTGAGAGTTACCTGGTGACCTTTCAAGCTCTTGCTGAGGATATTAGGGATATGAGGATAATTGTGGTATTTTGTGCTTTACTCTTTGACTTTCACAAAGGTGTTGCAACCAATTTAACTGAATACCAATCACACTTCAATCTACGTCTAAGAATTGGCATAACTGAAGTAATTCTTGGGCCCTACTTTATTTATTTGTATTGGTAATTAGTGAAAAAGCAATCACTGCTTCTACATGTTCAGCAAAAACGTATATTGACTGACTTCCTTCATGTCAGCATCTGCAGCTGGCTCAGCAAATTGACATGTTTGTCTATGTTAATGTTCCCTAGAGAGAAGGACACTGAGTGTGTGTGTGTGTGTGTGTGTTCATCGCCTGAGCAAAAACACACATGCATATTTATGTAGGCATACAAAGAGATTTGTGCACACACTGAAATTTTGAAAACAGTGGTTTTATAGAAATATGCAAAGGATTTTATTAGTATGCAAGGGAAAAAAATATGTTCATAGTAAAAGAGAAACTTATGCTAGGGTGGCTTCAGCCAGGGAAACTGAATTCTGGGTTAATTGCCTGGACAATTTTCATTCTCCTGGGCAGTTGTTGTTCCCTAGGGTCCCCTTGGGCTTTATATACTCAGGACCTTTAAAATGATCCCTATTTTTATTTAGGCAAACTGTTGGAGCCATTGGATGCTTAATTTTAATATCTGATTATAGCATAGTTTATTTAATGTATTAGCAAATATTCTAAAGTGTAGCCACATTTCCAGCTTTCTGTAACGTCTGAATGTATCAAACTGATTTCTGAATCAGCCTGGATCTAGCAAAGAAGTTTCTCTGTGTCTTTGAGCCAGGAATCCTTATCTAACCTCTTCACCAGATGCCATCGGAATGCGACACGACCCCCCCTCTTCAGACACACACACACACACACACACACACACACACACACACACACACACACACACACACACACACACACACACACACACACACAAAGCACACACCCGTGCACACACACAATGTAAGAATCTCTTTTGAATGTAACATGTAATTATATGTAATTATTCGATGTCCAAATAGTGTGATGTTATCTTATTTGCATATATTGTGTGTTTATGTGACCTAACCATAATGATTTTAGATAGTTTTAACTTAGGATATTATTTTAAATGTCTGTAACCATGTTTTACTTGTAATATTCTTTATAAGTCCATCGAATTTGGTATGTAGTTAATCGTCTCGAGATATCCTGATTGATTATGCATATCATATTGCAATGGGATACATTATTTCATGCTTTCTCTTAATTTCATATATAATACGGTATAAACCGGCTCCTCCCTGGACATGCAAATCCAGGTCTGAGACCAGACAAAGAGAGTTCATCCTGCCAACAAATCCAACTTCCTGATTGGCTAATAGCCCAAAGAGGCGTGTGTGTTGGTGTTGTCTTTAAAACAACACCACGCTTACACTCACTCTTCTTCCAGCACACTTTCACTCACTTCAACTTGACACTCTTCTGGTTTCTCTCCCCCGGGGCCACGTGCCCCGGGAAGAGGAAGCCGGGATCTCTCTCTCCCGGACAAAGGATGCAACCGCCTCACGTCCCACGCCTTTTCAAACGGCACGACGAACCAGCGAACTCTACATGACCTCGCGCGAACTTTCAAACCTAAGCCATGCAAGTATAGTTAATGGATCTATATCTGCGTTTAAGATTGTACCCCTGTTTACAGGAGATTTAAGTTCGTTTCTGGTTTTGAAAAAGGCTAATTAATTGTTGTTTTTGTCTGCTACCCTTTTTATTTCATTACTTTCTCTCTATACCTTTTCTTTCCTTGTATATAGATGTACATATGTATGTTTTGCTTAGAGTTAGTCGTGTGTATCCATAGTTACATCTAGTTATTAAAATCTATTATCCCACGCTTGATTGTCTCTGTTTTAGTCACATGATGAGTCCCTTAAACGCTGCAGATTTCGGCTACCCGCTCTGGAAACGGAGATTTCCTTCCTGGCCAGAAGGATAAACTCCCTCTTTAGAGTTCATAATTCTAAACTAGACTACAGCTAATCCTAAAAGCTGATCTAGACCACATACATAGTCATAATTAATTATAATCCGTTGTCGTTAATTATGTATATGTATATGTGCACGTACATGAATTCCCTTTCATGGCTGATGTATATTTATAACTGGTCACAGCACGCGTTGATTAGATATATAGATATATTTCACGCCATTCGAGCTAATTCCTTATATAAATTGGAGAATACATTTAAACGTGTTAAACATCTTTTAATTCGTTACATAAATTGTAACTGGTGGAGAATATTTTTAAACGTTGCAGATTCATCCGAGTTACTACACATTCTGGTAGATAATGCGGGCACGCTTTAAAACTCGTCTCCTTTAAAAAGGTGCTTTGAATCCAAGCGTGTGCTTCTGTTTCGTTTTTCATGTTTAAAGTTGATCCACTACATTATTCTGGCAGAAAAGAATAATGTGAGCAATAACGATTGATTCGTTACATTTCTCATAACTACCTACCTACCTACCTACCTACCTACCTACGAAACTATAACTCAAAATGGTGTTATTACAGGGAGTTAATGTGATGTATTAATTCCATGACTCCATGAACTTATATTACTTCTGAGGTCCTTTTGTCCCAGCTTGTCTATGCACTTCGCTTTGCCAGAAATCTATTGGAGTCTTCCACAGTCCACAGTTAGTCATAGTTACAGTTTTATGTTTATTGCTCATGCTAATTAGCTACCATAATCACCTCTTCCAAGTTTCTGGATTCTGTATATTTAAACACCTTTTTCAGTCTTGTTCTTTGCAAAATCCCGTGTCTTTCAGAATTACAGGCTGAGCCATATGTTTAGTTTGTGCTCGATGTCTGTTCTGACTCCTGCTTTGTTTCTCTGGTGTTTGATAATGGATTACCATGTTGCTCTCATTTGATTATTGGAACTGTTTTTGCCGATAAATATTGAATTAGATTTTTTTTTTCAATAAAAATCCTTCAGATTTCCATCCTAGTGTATAGCATCCTATTAACAGGATCCAGCAGAGTTGACCTGTCTTCAGGCAGTCAACCCACAGCTTTCCCAAATGAGTCTGCTAAGGTAGCCTACTTTGTATCTTTGCTGATGGGAAATGGGCTTTGTTATTTGGCAAATGGCAGGTTCTAACCTCACAGACTGACTATTGGAAACTAACTTCAGATGTTTTTAACCATACAAATAATAAAGAGGAATGATTGACCCTAAAAAAAGGAGATCAAATCGACAGCAATGTTCAACCTGGAATTTCATAGCCTGATTGCAGCAATCTGTTGAACAATCAAACACTCCTGTTTGCAGGCATGGACTCAATGGATCTACAGCAAAGCTAGACAATGTTATCCACAAAGGGCCAGAGTGACAGCAGGCTTTTCATTCCAACTAAGCAGAAATGCACCCAATTCTACTTGTATAATCATTTGGTGTCAGTATTGAAACAGTGGTATCAGGTGTGCTTGTACTAATGCTGGATCATTGTGGATAGATTGCACCAGTCCTTGCACCAGGAAATAATTCAGCTTGGCATTTGAATGGACATTCTCCTGCAGACTAGGAGAAAGCCAACCCAAGCTGTCGCTTCTGTGGCCCAACCAAAGAAGAAATATAACCCAAGTTCACCTTTAGAATCAATAGAATTAGATTGTCTGCATCAGTGATAATCTGAAGTAACTGGATTTGAGCTCAACCTTTCTCCAACATCTGGGAACATAAATCACACCACATAACTCATCACTGTCACATGGGTCAGTTCCATTACTGAAGGTACTGAAATCCTTCAGTTTGGATGTGGTTTCAGGATTACCGTGACTAATCTAATTTAAACTCATTTTCTTGGGAAAAACAGTAAGAGCCACCAATGTTGAAAGGACCTATATATCTAGAATTTCCTAAAGAATGTCAAAATTAAAGGGTGTGACAGTGTACCACAAATATAGCCTTGCATAGTATGACAAAGAGATTAGAAATAATCGTGTACCATTATAATGTTATACTATACAGGTATGGATGATGTCAGAAAAAAATTCTAGTGCACACCTCCCTTCAAATATACTACAAGATTTTAAACCACACAATGTTGCACTGGTACAATATATCAGGCACAACAGCTTGCTGGGTTTTATTTATTATTATTTCTTTATTATTACTGGCCACTATACTGGACACACATACAGTATTTTGTTAGTCCACTTTTTAGGTGTACAATTAGAGATTAGCTCTCTTGTTCCATGCACAATTTATGTAAATCATTTTCAATCTCTTTATCAAATATGCATTTCTGTCCACAGGACTACTGTTTTCTTGATATTTTTGGCTGGTGGATTATTTTCAACCCAGTGCTACTGAGGTACTCAAAAATCCCAGCAGCACTGCACCATCTAATATACTAGATTTATTTGTATTGTGGTTAGGAGTGCTTATATTATGATATGCTGAAAAAAAACATGATATTGATCTCTACTGTTATATTACTGTGAGTTCTTCATGCTGCCAAAGTTCTATTCGTGATCTTGCAGAAGCAAAAAGTAAAAAGGCAATACCATGATATCATTACCATGATATCTGCTACCTCTACCTCTTCACAATCCAAGAGCAACGCAGAGAAACATGTTATTTTAACAAGGTGGACCAGTACAGTACCTATAATTTAATATAGATACATGAGGACAGTGAATGGAAAAAACAGATTTCCCTCCAGCAGAGGACTTTGTGAATAATAGATGATGTGGTATGGGTTAAATAATGCCCCATCTTTCTTCCAGGATTTAATCTGTGTTTGCTTGACTATCTTGACAAACCTGTGATAGTTTACAGTATATTGACGATATACTGATCGATTCCTCTGAATACTCCTTAACAACCTTGTCTCCTTTGTGTATCTATTTATCAAATCTGTCTTCCTGTGATATAGGATATAAGTAATTATGATGTGCCTATTTTTCATCAAGCTAGTCTTTGAACATTGACTGGTTAGAAATGACTAAACATCTATTTAAACTGTTGACAGCTGGCAATATGTCCTGTTCTGTAATTTTTACCACAACATACCCAGAACACTAAATGCTAGATGCTTCATCCAACATCCATGATACCCAAAAATCCTGTAGCTATTCTACCCTCTATGTGCATTGGGCTCCCATTGCATTGGGCATTAACCTAATTCAACAAGCTGTCTAAACAGATCCTACACAAACATAGTGTATGCCTAACAAGACATATTATATGTACCAGTTTTGCATGCCCACACTTTCTTCAGTGAAAACACCTGAAAACACCTGGCATATGCCACAACACTAGTTATGATGGTAACTGATCTCATTCTTTTCTGTCTGTACCCAATCTAAATCACACCATCATTCTCTTGTGAGACCAAACCATTAAGGCTTTGGTCTCAGACTGCGATATACTTTATTACTGATCTTCACAATCCCTATGTGGCAGTGGATTCTCAACGGACTCCTAGTAGCTCTAGAGACCGTGAAACTCTTATTGCACCATATGTTTCATACCAGTGGTGTCCCAGAGGAAATGGGACAGGGTCTCACTGTCCACTTGCCATGCCTGACCAGGCTTTTTCAGCATAGTGTGAATATTAACTTATCTTCTGGACACTTCTGGATACCACCCTCGATTTAATGGACAAACAGAACATTTGAACTGGGGAAATGGGACATTCTCTTGAAGTGCAAATTAACATGATTGGTATAAATTCCTCCCCTCGGTTGTGTACACACAAAATTCACTATTAAACATCATCAGACCTACCCTCTTTACCATGTTCCATAGGATATTAACGTGTCTTGATGACACAGACAGATGTTGTTGCAAACTGCCCATCTTCAGTATGAAATCTGTCAGCTAGAACAACATCTGGCTTAACAAAATTGTCACATGCCACAATACCAGCTAGGTTGAGGTGTCTGGATATCTAGATGTGACTTTCATTTTACACCCTTAATAAAAAAAATAGTTTCATTTACCCATCAAAAATCATATGGCAAATAAACCATATTTCTACCTATTTATAATTGCCTCTTGTTGCTTCTTTAATACAGAGTGAATCCCACAATTCACATTTTCCTGCTCAAGCATGTGATTCAGACTTCAGTCAACCAAGAAGGTCAGCAACCCAATTGACCTTTGTGGAAGATGGCCTCACATACTTAGTCAATGACCTTAGGGGGTCCAAGCCACAGAAACATTATACTATTTGGTCATAGTTCCAGTTTTAAGTTTATTTATTGCACTTTTATTGGGTTTTAACATGTTTTCTTCCAATTCTATATAACACTAACTGAGCATAATAAATCAATTACGTTTTCCTTTAAGGTTATATTTAGGTTTATGGGTATGTATAGCAATATACATATTGACACATTGTTGTGTATATGAGCCCCATACTAATTTATATATTTTTTATTTTTTTGGTATGTACCATTAGTGTATAAGTATCACCTCACAAGTATAGTAATACATGCCTGCATATGTGTGTGTGTGTGTGTGTGTGTGTGTGTGTGTGTGTGTGTGTGTACAGGGGCGCATCTAAAAGCAGATAATATTCTGACCGTGGTGCTGGGCTGATCCTCTGTGATTGACTCTAATGCGAGCTGTCACAAGACCCAGCCACTGAGGCTCAGCAGCTGGAGACAAATCAATTTCCTTCACCTCTATTGCACTTGTACACACACACACACACACACACACACACACACACACACACACACCACTCAGAAACCACTCACACACATACTCTTAAATGGAAACCCTTTGACAGAGTAGCTTATTGGCCAGCCCACAATATCAGCCTTATCAGAGCACCCTATTCCAATGTCATAGTCTGTGGAAATAATTTTTGCATCTGCATGGCACTTCAGAATGAAAGTCATCATTTTGGAAGTAAAACATCCTGGTTTTTAAGTCTTACTCATTATGATTTACTTATCGTTTATTGTGTGTTTACCTTTTAGAGACTCTATTCAGCATGCTTCAAACAACAGAGGAAGCTTTTGCCCTTGTCATCAGATTAGGGATGTAACTGAATATGAATACATAATTTGGATAAACAGCTAAGGTGTTCTAAATAGATACAAATACAGATATGATTAAGAGTCCCACACATGGGACACAAAAAAACTGTCACACTAGCGGAATGTTTAACATGAATTGAGACCATGTATGAAAGAGTGATGAGTAGCTGAGTTTGAGCCAGAATTCACAGGGCATGCTGAGAGTGCTGACAATTCAAAATCTAGGTTTTTTCCCTAATGTTTTCCTGTGTGACCTGGAGCATAGTGGTATTGTTCATATTTAAGAAAAATAAATAAATTCTAGTTTAGGCCATGCCAATTTTGGGTTTAAATCCAAAAACAGATAAAGAAACTGATATTTGGTACAGTAAACAGTTACAGATACAGAGAGTGTCATTGTGTTATACCCCATACAACAGCAGTATGTTAATCAGAGAGTAAAAGCATACTTTCTCATAATGGAGTGTCTCTGAGGTACATGGCAGTATGTTTGTGTGTGTTTCCCATATATTACTGATATTATTGATATTATGTCTATTAATATCAGTTGATTGTTGTGCTTGATCTTTAGGGTAAAAAAGCTGTGTCTCTGGTATGCATGCTGAAGACATGCTCTTAAAGTCTCACTGTAAAGGTCTTTAAAGTGTACAAATAAAAAAGTAAGGGTCAGAGAACAGGTTCTTATAAAAAGCAAGTGTATGAATTTGCAAATGTGTTTGCATGCATGTGTTCATGTGTGTGTACATTCATTTCTTCAGACATAATGGGTATATGAGATATTGACATGTCTGTGTGGTGTTTTCTCTTTTTTCCCCTTTTAAATATGGTAAAATATGACTGAAAATAAATGCTTGTAAACTTGAGGACCAAGGGAAGTACCTTACAAATCATGTTTTCATGTTAGCATACACATACAAATTCAGCAATAAAATTATGTAAGTGATGAGTGTTCATGATGAGGTAAAAGCCTCTGAAGAAAAAACCTCTGTCAAGTATGACATGACTGTTAATGAGAACCCCTCAAGTACTCAACTCAATTGAATTTCACAAGGTTTAGAGAGAGTGAGATGGTGAGAGAGAGAGAGAGAGAGAGAGAGAGAGAGAGAGAGAGACTGTGTGTGTCAGAAAGAGAGCGAGAGTGTCAGAAGAGTGAGTCAGAAGAGGAGTGAGAAGAATGAGCTGGCAAAGCGTGAAAGGGCTTCTACACAGAAAAAAAAAAGCTTGAGGAAAATATTTTGGACCATTTAATGCAGACTAATGTTGTGATAAGAAGTTATACCCATTCATATTTAATCACCTAATAAAAATATGTGAATGGAAGTTGAATACAAATCCCTGAATTGTATTCTTCAAGTCTTATTTGTCACATACTGTACAAGGAGCTATACACTGTATATTCACTGTAGCTAAATGCTTACCAAGGAAGTTCCAGAGCTGTGCTTACACACAATAACAGCAAGTCATGCAAGTCATATTCTGTTGTGTGATCTCTAATTCGCATTTTTATCACTGCCCTGCTATTTGTTTCAGCTATTGCTTTATTGCTGCCTGGTATGTCAGTCTGCAGAATACCATCTCATCCTGTGACACATGACTCTGCATTTGTGTCTCTGCAGGTTTTATTTAATTGGCGGAGGAATTCCCTTCATTATCTGTGGCATCACAGCTGCCATCAACATAGAAAATTATGGCAGCGGAGAACAAACTCCGTAGTAAGTAAATGATTTCTTTGGGGGTGACATTCGAAACAGGGTAGTGCACATTAGCGCATTAGAAATGCGTTACTGTTTTTCTCTTCACTCTGCCTAAAAAAATTTAATTACTGATGTGCTTTGGAAGTTTTTTATGCTATATGTGATATAATATAGTGGCTAATTGTACTACTTTTGTATTGCAGCTGCTGGATGGCATGGGAGCCTAGTCTCGGGGCTTTCTATGGACCTGTGGCATTCATCGTTTTGGTGACATGTGTCTACTTCCTGTGCACCTTCATCCAGCTGCGTAAACACCCAGAGAGGAAATATGAGCTAAAGGTGCTGTCTGAGGAGCAACAGAGACTCTCTGCAGCCGATGTGCCCCACTGCCACAATCAAGGTGAACCTGGCATGCCAGGAGGTGATGGAACCCGCTGTCATGCCGGCTGCCCGGGCCTGATCAGCCCGTCTTTACTTGCCAATGAGCACTCATTCAAGGCCCAACTAAGGAGCGCTGCATTCACACTGTTTTTGTTCTTAGCCACATGGACATTTGGGGCTCTGGCTGTGTCTCAAGCTCATTTCCTGGACATGATATTCAGCTGTCTGTATGGAGCATTCTCAGTCACTCTGGGTCTTTTTGTGCTGATTCACCACTGCGCTAAACGTGACGATGTCTGGCATTGCTGGTGCGCCTGTTGCCCTGGTCACCAAGCTAATAACTGCCAAGGGCATGGGCACGGCCATGGGCGCCCTAAGGTAAACGTTAATGGGGATGTACACAGGCACGGGCATGGGCACGATCACTGCCACTTGGACTCGCCCTGCACAGGAAAATCCGTCCTTAGCCACACACACTCACATGGCCTATGTAAGCTCAGTAACCTGCAGGCGCAGAACCATGTAACCTGCCTGACCCCTGTGAGCCCTGTGACCCCTTGCTGCTCAGCTCTCCACACAGAGAAGCTGCTGGAAGAGAGGCCCATTCATCTGCACAGCTGCCTGAAACCAGGCAGGACTAAAGGAAGGCAGCGGGCATCACCAGTTGGAGAGAGAGAGCTGGCTTTCCATCTTCCAGCCAGTGTAGATGCAGGCAGCGGACACAGCTCACCCACCGACAGCCTGCATAGCACCTGCCAACACCAGGGTCACATCTGTCACCTGGCCCAAGATGAGCACCAGGAGTGGCACCATGCATGCTCTCACCATGACACTCCAGTGTGCCATACTGCACTTTGCCACCGGCACACTTGCTGTACCAAGGCAGAGATCCTGCCTTCGCCCCTGTGCCATGCTGAGAGCAGGGAGCCGGGAACCCTCCTCTGCAGCTGCGGGAAGATGGCCGAGGATGAGCTTGCGGTGCCGTGTCACGGCCATGTAGAGATACATCCTCGCAGACAGTCCTTCCCACAGTGTGTGCCCAACCAGAATGGGCTTCTCAAAGGAAGCGGACATGAGGGACACCTGTACCCATCTGACAGCACGGGGAATATACGCACTGGACCCTGGAAGAATGAAACTACTGTGTAGTTCAAGGGCTCGACGCGCATTCTGAGTTAACCACCTTCTCTAGGATATAAAAACGAAGCAGACGTTCTAAAGATTCATATCTGTTTTGGTTTTAATATTATCACAATCATTCCTTTCCGGGTTGTTTTCTTTTATTGTTTATTCTACAAAAACATCACTCCAGAATGGCTACACAGACCTGACTTGTTGGGAAAAAGGAAACATTGACACTTGCTGCCAGATTGGGGTCATGCTCTATATCCGGATTTTACCTTTTACCACAAAGCTAATTTTATCACTACAGGATAACAAACATTATCTGAGTGTGACTTTGTGTGAGTGGGTTTTGCGAGTGTATTTGAATATACTTTGTGTATGTCCTTCTGCAAATGCAATCAATTCAGTGTTTGGTGAAAAGAGTTCTTTCATAAGATACCAGATTATACTATAATGAGATCTAAGTTATTAAATAAAATGTTATTGACAGTACCAAAACTGTGCAACACAAGTGAAGTGAAAAGCACTTAGAATAAGTTCCAAGTGTCCAAGTACAACATGAATACATCACCAGCAATTTTAACTCATCTGTGTTTTCATGTCACTTTAACAATCATGCTTACTGTATACTGTGAACAACAGCTGAAACTTAGTACAATACAAAAGAGACGAAAAAAAAAATAGACCTAGTTCTGTCTGAGTCCTTTTCGACCTCTATAGTGTGCAAACTAAAAAAAAAAAAAGAGAGAGAGAGAGACTCTCTGTTTTACTGCAGATCTGTAATGATTATACCGTTTCTATGGTGAATTTTCCGATCACTGAGGTGTGTGTACAACAATCCTATCGTGTTACTCTCTGGTGCTAGAAGACCAACTAACACAATTACATAATAACCATGGTCCATCAATCAGCTGGAGCAACCAAACTAACCACTGCTGAGAAATGAAACAGAAAAATTCACTTCTGTACATTCACCATTCACTTTATTAGTAACATTTGTACACTAGCACATTTATGCAATTATCCTATCAGTCAATCATGTGGCAGCAAAGTGATAGATAAAATTATGCAAATACAGGTCAAGAGCAGTTAAAGCTCACATCAAAGATCAGAATGTGATCTAAGTGACTTTGACTGTGGTTTGGTTGATGGTTCCAGACAGTCTAATTTGAGTATTTAAGAAACTTGCTGATTTCCAGGGTTTTTCATGCACAACAGTCTATAGAGTTTACACATAATGGTGAGAGAAACAAAACACATCCATTTAGCAGTAATTCTGGAGGTAGCAATGCCTACAGAGGTCAGAGGACAATGGCCAGACTGATTTGAACTGACAGGAAGGCTACAGTAACTCAAATAACCATAGTTGTGTCCCAAACGACATACTATACACTATGCACTTACACTATGCACTACGTACACTACCATCTAGTATATGAACATTTTTTTTACTAGCTGGAAGTATAAGCTGTTTCCCAGTTGATGGCCAATGATGTCAAAGGCACGTAATGCAACGCCGTCAATATGACCATCCAATATGACGTCGATGTCAGTGGGACCTTTTATGCCCAACATGACCTTTTTTGATTCTGAGCAAATTTGAGGAAGCGTAAGTGCCTGGTAGCCCCTCCCCTCTTTCGCTTCATAAGCAAAGCTGCAACCGTTGAGTGTATGAAGTGTCCAGCATTCCACACATTGTTTTTTGGTTGAATAAGTGCATAGTCTGGGTACTTGAAGTATACTTCTTCTTTTTGGAAGACTCACACTATTTATACTACAAAATGGCATAGAATAGTGCATACGTATGCGTTTTGGGATGCCCTTCATCTGTGGTGAGCAGGAAAGCCTCTCAGAATGCTGGTCTTTTTCCAATTTTTAACTGTCCAGTTTCAGTGAGCCTGTACCCACTGTAACCTTGGATTCTTGTTCTTGTCTGGAAGGAGTGGAATTTGATGTGGTCTTCTGCTGTTGTAGTTGATCCACCTAAAGGTTCAACGTGAGTGAGATGTACAGAGTGGTTATTTGAGTTACCATAGCTTTCCTTTCATGTGACCAGTCTGGCCATTCTCCTCTGACCTCTCTCATCAAAAAGGAGTTTCTGTCTGTAGAGCTGCCACTCACTGGATGTTATTTTGTTTTTTTTTTGCACCATTCTGTGTAAACTATAGAGACTCCGTGAAAATCCCAGCAGTTTTTGAAATACTCAAACCAGCTGTAGCAACAACCATGCTGTGGTCACAGTCACTGAGATCACATTTTCCCCACATCCTGATATTTGCTTTGATCATTACCTAAAGCTCTTGACTTGTATCTGCATGATTTCATGTATTGCGCTGCTGCCACATGATTCGATGAATAGATAAATGCATGAATGAGTAGGTTTACAGGTGTTCCTAGTAAAGTAGTCAGCGGATATATAATAAGCCGTTACAGTGATTAAGAACACTGATTATCTTTCAGCCCAGTTTTTAAATGTAACTTATTTTCTGGCCATTCTAGACTGCCATGCAGTATGTGGTGCTTAGTGTGCTCACACACTAAATTCGCTCAACATTTCACATAAAAGTAAGATCTTAATTTCAATATCAGATTTCTTGATTTCTGGTATGAACCCTTATTTCTTTACAGTATGAAAAAAGTTGGCCTGGGTGATGACCTCTAGCGAAGCTTTGCCTTGTATTGCTGGCCATTACTCCTGTACACTAATTGCCAGTAGTTCAAAATTTGAATCTATTCAACAAACATAAATAAGTATGAACTAAGTAAGACATTTTCAATAACTGAGGTATCCCTTTTATTTTATTATCTATATTTTGGCTATTGCTCAGTATCTGAGTTTTGGTATGTTATTGATTAGGGATGTTTAAATGCATCTCTGTCACAGATGGTTTGTGAACTTGCAAATTCACTGTGATATGAGAGAGAAGGCTGTTGTGGTATGAATGATGAGGGACAATATTGTGTTTGTGAAACTACTCCTTACTGTTTTTCTCTCTATTAAATTTAAGGTCAAGCATGTTTGAATACTTGTTTAACTCATTTTGCCTTTTTATATAAATCCAACAAAAAGACAATTCAAGACAAATTTCACAATTTACCCAGATGGTTCAAAGGCAAAAATTGCTCACAGCAGGAGTCTAACTGCTCCTCTTGAGGAAGATGGGGTTTTGGAAATTATCAGCTATGTTCAAGGAAATATTCAGTGTAAACTACTTCATTCGATTTTGCACATCTTTGCATTTCGTTATAAAAAAGAAATGTCCTCTTGCTCAGACTATGTTTTATAAGCTACTACTTCCCTTCATCTTTTATCAGAAACATGGTTCAACCCGTGGCCAACTTGGTGTGTATGTATGGGTCTGTCATGTGCAATGCAAGTTGTTCACATCACCTTGATTGAAAAAGAGAAAATAGTTTTGCCCATCCTGTGGAAATCTGGATGCCAAATCTGTTGTCTCCTGTTTTTTCTACTGCACCTCTGTATTTTCTCAGCCCCTAAATAAAACAGGATAAACATTACATTATAGCCGTTGCCATTAGTAACCTTCCTCCCATTCTTTTCAGACCGCTTCTAACATTAGTAGTGGAACATTAGTAGTAGTTGGACATCTGAGTGGCATGTGTGTCATTTTCCCATCAATGTGTCAAAGTGGAAAAGAGGAAATCTGGCATAACTAAGCTGTCTTTACTCATATCCCGATTACTGTGGTGAGCCTTGCTCTTCAGAGACTAGCTGCCCTGCTGTCTGTGTCGAACTATCTGTACCATATTGGAGCGCATTACTAAGACTGCTGGCAGTGTACATATGTTCACAAGCATGTGTGTATTTGGGATTGTGTGTGTGTGTGTGTGTGTGTGTGTGTGTGTGTGTGTGTGTGTGTGTGTGTTTCCGAATATGCCAGTGATACTGTAAGCAAAGCCAACAACCTCCATCACCTTTTTTTTTTTACATTCCTCATGGACTTCAATAAATGTATTTTTTCACCACGGAATACATGTGGCCGATTTGCTTTGTCTGACAAGAATATGTGCGTGTGGCTCTGTGTGTGGTCATACATGCATTGTGTGTTCCACTGAATATAATGTCCTCTGACAGCACAGAAGATGGAGATGTCTTCAGTCAATCCATGAGGTTTAACAAATAGATTATAGCATGAAATGTCATGAAATGCCAAAAGAATAGATTTAATTTAAAAATTGTGCGTCCAGATCCCAATACCTGCCAAGAACCAAACGTTCATCTCATACCAAATAAATGAGTACAGCTTTTTCTGTGAAAGTATGCACACTGTTAACCCTAACTCTCATAGACAGACTGTATATCATCACTCTGTGTTTCTGAAGCAGTGAGCTGTGTAATTAGTTCATACATAATTAAACCACCTAAACAGCCTGACTACTCAGAATATGCAAGTTGAAACTGTCTTTTAAACTAAAAATGCTGGAACATAAAGAAAAGGATCAGACAGTACAGATATAAGAGCTGATATACTGTATGAAGAGTGGACCACCACCCAAATAATATCTGCTCCACAATTTGTGTACTGCAACACATGGGCTACTGTCAGTAGTCACCTACAAAGTACACTGGTAAGGTAGGTGTACCTTATAAAGTGGCCCATAATTGTAGCTACAAGGTAGATGTACCTCAAATCTAGCATCAGTATATACTATATATACTATATACTGTATAAAAACCTCTATGGTATTTAAGTAACATTGTTCCAAAGAAGCTGTTCAGACGATGATAAGAAATGGGTCTGGAAATTTGCCTGTAAATATTATGCAGACAGTTAATGGTCACAGTGGTGTGATTATGTGTGCATGCATAGATGTACAATGCCCTCCACTAATATTGGCACCCTTGGTAAATATGAGCAAAGAAGGCTGTGAAAAATTGTCTTTATTGTTAAACCTTTTGATCTTTTGTTTAAAAAAATCACAAAAATACTCTGATCTCATGGATATCAAACAATTGCAAACACAACACAGGTTTACTAGGGTGACTAGGAACAGGAAATTGTTCAAGCATGACTTTGTTTCACAGGGGCATAAATTTGAGGTAGCACATAGGACAAATTCCCTTTGTCATACATAACAATGGGTAAGACCATTGTTGTTGAGCTTCACAAAATGGGAAGTGGTTCTAAGAATATAGCAAAAGCATTGAAAATGCCCATTTCCACCATAAGGGCAATAATTAAGAAGTTCTGGTCAACTGGAAATGTTATGAATCAACCTGGAATTGGACGTGTATCTACAGCCGTGGCCAAAAGTTTTGAGAATGACACAAATATTAATTTTCACAAAGTCTACTGCTTCAGTGTTTTTAGATCTTTTTGTCAGATATTACTAACTGTTACTGAAGTATAATCACAAGCATTTCATAAGTGTCAATGGCTTTTATTGACAATTACATGAAGTTTATGCAAAGAGTCAATATTTGCAGTGTTGACCCTTCTTTTTCAAGACCTCTGCAATTTGCCCTGGCATGCTGTCAATCAACTTCTGGGCCACATCCTGACTGATGGCAACCCATTCTTGCATAATCAATGCTTGGAGTTGGTCAGAGTTTGTGGGTTTTTGTTTGTCCACCCGCCTCTTTAGGATTGACCACAAATTCTCAATGGGATTAAGGTCTGGGGAGTTTCCTGGCCATGGACCCAAAATGTCGATGTTTTGTTCCCCAAGCCACTTCGTTATCACTTTTGCCTTGTGGCAAGGTGCCCCATCATGCTGGAAAAGGCATTGTTCGTCACCAAACTGTTCTTGGATGGTTGGGAGAAGTTGATCTCTGAAGAAGTTGCACTCTTTTGTACCATTCTTTATTCATGGCTGTGTTCTTAGGCAAAATTGTGAGTGATCCCACTCCCTTGGCTGAGAAACAACCCCACACATGAGTGGTCTCAGGATGCTTTACTGTTGGCATGACACAGGGCTGATGGTAGCGCTCACCTTTTCTTCTCCGGACAAGCTTTTTTCCAGATGCCCCAAACAATCAGAAAGGGGATTCATCAGAGAAAATGACATTACCCCAGTCCTCAGCAGTCCAATCCCTGTACTTTTTGAAGAATAGCAGTCTGTCCCTGAAGTTTTTCCTGGAGAGAAGTGGCTTCTTGCTGCCCTTCTTGACACCAGGCCATCCTCCAAAAGTCTTCGCCTTACTGTGCGTGCAGACGCACTCACACCTGCCTGCTGCCATTCCTGAGCAAGCTCTGCACTGCTGGTGCCCCGATCCCGCAGCTGAATCAACTTTAGGAGACGGTCCTGGTGCTTGCTGGACTTTCTTGGGCGCCCTGAAGCCTTCTTCACAACAGTTGAACCGCTCTCCTTGAAGGTCTTGATGATTCGATAAATGATTGATTTAGGTGAAATCTTACTAGCAGCAATATCCTTGCCTGTGAATCCCTTTTTGTGCAAAGCAATGATGGCTGCACGTGTTTCCTTGCAGGTAACCATAGTTAACAGAGGAAGAACAATAATTTCAAGCACCACCCTCCTTTTAAAGCTTCCAGTCTGTTATTCTAACTCAATCAGCATGACAGAGTGATCTCCAGCCTTGTTCTCGTTAACACTCTCACCTGTGTTAACGAGAGAATCACTGACATGATGTCAGCTGGTCCTTTTGTGGAAGGGCTGAAATGCAGTGGACATGTTTTTTTGGGATTAAGTTCATTTTCATGGCAAAGAGGGACTTTGAAATTAATTGCAATTCATCTGATCACTCTTCATAACATTCTGGAGTATATGCAAATTGCCATCATAAAACCTGAGGCAGCAGACTTTGTAAAAATTAATATTTGTGTCATTCTCAAAACTTTTGGCCACGGCTGTATATTGTCTCAACGCACTGTGAAGAGGATGGTTCGAGTGGCCAAAAAATCTCCAAGGATCATTGCAGTTGCATCTTGGGGTCAGAAAGTCTCCAAAACTACAATCTGAAGTCACCTACATCACCACAAGTTGTTTGGAAGGGTTTCAAGAAAAAAGCTTCTACTCTCATCCAAAAACAAACTCAAGCGTCTTCAGTTTGCCAGACACTACTTGAACTTCAAATGGGATCGGGTTCTATGGTCAGATGAAACCAAAATAGAGCTTTTGTGGTGGCTCTTTAATGTTTTGGGGCTGTTTTTCTGCCAGCGGACCTGGACATTTTGTTAGGATACATGGCATCATGGACTCTATCAAATATCAACAGATACTAAATGAAAACCTGACTGCCTCTGCCAGAAAACTTAAAATGGGCCGTGGTTGGACCTTCCAGCAGGACAATGATCCAAAACATACATTAAAGTCAACACAAAAATGGTTTACTGACCACAAAATCAAGGTCCTGCCATGGCCATCCCAGTCTCCTGACTTATAACCCATAGAAAACCTGCTGGGTGAACTGAAGAGGAGTGTCCATCAGGGTGGATGGAGAGATTCTGTATGGAGGAATGGTCTCAGATCCCTTGCCATGTATTCTCCAACCTCATCAGGCATTATAGGAGAAGACTCAGAGCTGTTATCTTGGCAAAGGGAGGTAGCACAAAGTATTGACTAAAAAGGTGCCAATAATTGTTGCACACTTATATTTAACAAATATATATAAACCTTTAACCTTTTGGATAAACCTGTGCTTTGTTTGCAATTGTTTGATATCCATGAGAGCAGAGTATTTTAGTGAATTCTTTGAACAGAAGATCAAAAGGTTAAACAATAAAGACAATTTTTCACAGCCTTCTTTGCTCATATTTACCAAGGTTGCCAATATTAATGGAGGGCAGTGTATGCTACCTGGATTCCAAGTAAAAATCCATCTTCATGTCGTGTTCATGCAGGATTTTTTTTTTTTTTTTTTTGCCTTTTATCACAGTTCACCCCATACCTCACTACATAGGGTATAACATAATGCCATTATAGAATTATACACTCTACACTCACTGAACACTTTATTAGGAGCACCTGTATGCCTACTCATTCATGCAATTATCTAATTAGCCAATCGTGTGGCAGCAGTGCAATGCATAAAATCACGCAGATACGGGCCAGCAGCTTTGGGTAATGTTCACAGCAACCATCAGAATGGGTGGAAATGTGATCTCAGTGATTTTGATCATGGCATGATTGTTGGTGCCAGACGGGCTGGTTTGATTATTTCGAAAACTGCTGATCTCCTGCTGAAGACCATGTTGGGTTCCACTTCTGTCAGCCAAGAACAGATAGCTGAGGCTGCAGTGGACACAGGCTCACCAAAACTAGACAGTTGAAGATTGGGAAACCGTGTGGGAAATGTTTTCTTGGCACACTTTGGACCACTTAACACCAAACAGTCCTAGCTTGAATGCCACGGCCTATTTGAGTATTGCTGCTGACCATGTGCATCCCTTCATGGCCACAATTTACACAATTTACCCATCTTCTAATGGCCACTTCCAGCATGATAATGCACCATGTCACAAAGCAAAAGTCTCTCAAACTGGTTTCATGAACATGACAATGAGTTCAGTGTTCTTCAGTGACCTTCCCAGTCACCAGATCTGAATCTAACAGAACATGTGGTAGAATGAGAAATTCAAAGCAGTGCACCTGAGAAATCTGCAGGAATTGCATGATGCATTCATGTCAACATGGACCACAATCCAAAAGGAATATTTCCAACATCTTATGGAATCCATGCCACAAAGAATTGAGGCTGTTTTGAGCGCAAAGGGAGGTCTAGGTGTACCTAATAAAGTGTTTGGTGAGTGTATATGCCCAATAAAACACCATTTAAACATTCAGAAACACAAAAATGTACTCTCTTAACCTGCCTGATTCATCCTGAAGTTCTACTTCTACTTGGAGTTTCTGAACTTGGTATCTGTGACTCACATTCTGCTGCTCTGGATTGCCTCACACGGAAATCCACCTGTATATAAATTTCTACCCTCTTTTGCTGTAAACAGAAACATGTCCTATGCTTTTCCAAATTTACAGTATGCTCCTACTAAACATCTTTTCAGCACACTCAGCACTGTTTGCCTTTAATCTGAATGCACATAATCCTTTTACTATTTTTTGTTGTTGCCATAATAAACTAAACAGCCATTTTCTACCACAAAGAGTCTTCCATAGAGTGGTAACATTTATGATGAGAAGAATATTCTTTCACCAACAAAAATGGTCTTCACTCTAAATAACCATTTCTGCCAGTATAGGAATGAGTTTTCCAACAGATTAAGATTGGGCAATGTGGAACATGATATCTTACCTGTTTTAAATGTGGATTATTGACTTTCACACACAAATTGTTTAAATAAAAATTTTAATAATATTCAAACAAAACTGAATCTGGCATTCAGTATTTACACAGCCACTTATGTAAGCAGTCAGATTACTTAAATCTGCTTTGCATTCAGAGCAGATGATGTTGCATTATGTATAAAGGCAGAATGTAATTGACAGACACTGATGTTTTCACATTGCAACATGTGGGTAAAGGACATTAGTTCAGCCTAGATCCAAGCAGGTGTTCAAGCGGGACTGCGCAAATGGTGATTTAGTTGTGATTAACATTGTAATTATGTCCTTAACATGAGTACATCCCCCCTACCACCCCACCCCCCACCCCCCACACACAGGTGGAAAAGTACAGTGAGCACTGTGAGGTACACTGAATATGAAAGCTAAAACTATACAGTGTGATCTGACTGCATTGCTAAGAAATGTGAAGGATAAAGGTAGACAGTTTATCAGGCCATTCATGCACATTTAGCAGGTGACAACCACAGAAGATGTGACAGAGGACCAGTGGACATGCTGAGGACTTTTAAAAGATAATGAATGGTGTCACATGATTTTTAATGCAACCACTTCAGTTTTTTTTCTTTTCTTTTATTTTTTTTTAAACACTACCGCTAAGGTTCTTTAATGAACTATTTATAAGTAATACATAATTTATTAATTTAGATTGCATCTAAATTTGTATTAATTCTTAACCTCCGTAATCATCAAGATTAAAACAAAAAAAGGCTTGAAATATTTCACATTATGTGTAATGAATTAGAATATATGAAAGTTCCACTTTTTTAATTAAATTATGGAAAAAAATGAACTTTTCCACGATATTCTATTTTTTTAGATGCACCTGTATGTTTCAAATTTATTGTCACATAAATAAAATTGAAAATAAACTTAAATAAAATGTGAGTATTTAAATAATTATATTACTCTGGCTCCAAAAACTCTAGCGATGCCTTTGCCCCTTTCCTGTTTCTCTGGAGTGTACATATGAGGTTGCACACCTGTAAAAAATCTTTTTTGATATCCGTCATCATGGGAAAACCAAAAAGCTTTTAACATAAAAGATAGTTAACATAAAAGATGGTTACAGACAGTTGTCTACAGTTGTAATGGATTTACAAATATCAAGGAACAGCTGAAAATTTGCCAGGAAATGGATGACTACTGTAGACAAAATTAATATGTTAAAATATCATTTTACAGTAATTTTTGCCCTTGAATATTGCTGGTAATTGACTGTATGCATAGGTCTATGACATGAATAACCTTCCTGTTTTCCTGTGTGCTTGAAAGTTTGTGTTTTGTCTGAGACAGCTCGGATATAGCATAACATATTTCTCATACAAGCTACCTTTAATTAGGCTACTGTTCCTGTCAAGCTTAGATTATGTGTAAACATATTTATACAGTAAGATCATGGCTCACTATTTCATTTAACTATATGACTGTTTTAAAAGTAAATAGAGCTTCAGATTAGTGCATTTCTTCATAAATTTTAAAATCTTACCATGTCTGTTTATTTCCCTAGTGTATGGTTAGCACTGTTTCCATGATACTGCAATGTACATTTTATGTTTTGGTGTGGTGCTGCCACCAAGTGGCAATATTCTACACACTCTTTGCTTGCATTTGGGTAATAATGAATCAAATTAAAAAACTGAATTAATGAAAAATGACATTATTATAAATATGGTTGTTAGGGAGAATATCATGAATATGATGTAGCTGATGTATAACTCAAAGACACTTCGAAATCTGTATTCCACAGTCACGGAACAGGTGTGACCTGCGACTGCTCTGCTCAAGGACACACTGATTGTAGTGGGATGTTATGGGCTAGGATCGACCACATGACATGACCAAATTCTTTGATCTCTTTGACCTTTTCCAGGATGGAGCATTTAGCTTTTTTTCCTTTAAGCAAATAAATCACAAGCAGCACTATGGCAGGTGCCAGAGCGCAGTAAAATGACTCTATAAACTGTGTTTGTCTTCATCAGTGTGAGGATTGTTTAAACACACTGTGATTAAACTACGAGCAAATTGGAGCCATGTTGACCAATAAATCTGAAGCTACTTTGTGAACCTAATGAATTTAATGCTCTGCCCCGCTGATGTTTTACATGGCTGCTACAAGGTCAGCAGAACATGAACATGGCACCCTGGCTGCCTTACCCAAGGCCAGCATGTCACATTGCTGCCTAAGTATGACCTAGCTTAACTTTATTGGTTTAATTCTGTTAAAGATTAGCTCTCTGGCATAATTCAGTGCTCACACGTGGAGCACTTCTCATGGCTTAGAGATGCCACAATTAGTTTTATTCCCCCCAAATGTATTTAGCTTCAATTTAATTTAGTACATTGACATTGTTGTTTGTAGCTTAAGTGCCTGAAGCCTTGATTGCTTCGAAATCTAAACAAACAGCACATTTGCTCTTTTCCCCCCTCATAATACTAACTGAAGAAAATTTAATTAATCAGTATAAACTGTGCAATGCATTGAAGCAATTGACATTCTAAATAATAAGTATATGACAAGTAATACAATAAGTTGACAGCAGACAGCAACAAAGCAGCTATTGTGTCATTTCTTAGCGGTATTATGCTTTAGATGCCTGGAGTGTTAGGAAGATAAAATCAAACCCATGTTAGATTCCATGTTAGCACCTCTATAGTACAAATAGTCATCAACATAGTTCATATCATTACCCAGTCTTTAGTCTACTGTAGGGGTGAACATTTAATGCTGACTATAGGTCTATATTTCCATATTACACTTTGTTGTGCAACACTTGCAATTATAAGTCACTTGCTTAACTCTGGGTCAACTACGCCATAGTGACAGTGATAACTGAAGACTTTCAAAAGCAAATGATCATCATAGGAGAATAATAAATAAGAAATAATCTTAATCATAAGATATCTTCAATTAACAAGAACATGTAAACTGCATCTTTTTAATGAAACCTACCATATAAACACCATTTGACACCCCCTCTACTCTATCCATTTATGGTAAGGCACTGCCTTGGGACCACCTCTGTTACAGCTGTTATATGAAAAAACGTATTGGGTCAGAATGACAGCCTTGCTGGTGTCTGATAGCAATGAGGCCCTGAGACCCCACAAAGTTTGGGGCCAACAGCAGAACTCAAACTGTTTGTATCCCAGTACCATTGTCATCAATACACACTGATTTGATGTAGTCACTCTCCAATGAGCAATATTTGGCCAAGCTCTGTGGGGCCACTTAGTGGTATTGGAATTGTTTAGGGTGGGGGATGCTCAGGGTTGTTTTCGGGGGCTTTAGTCCAAAAAAGTGCATGGTTTGCATGAAAAATAGGTCATGTGAAAGCTGTCATGAAGACCAGGAAGACCACCGTGGTACCGAACCCGAGACTACCTGTAGGAGGTGGTCTGAGTTGGGTTGCACTGGAACTGTGCCGAGATTCCCGTGAATGTGAACGCAACTTATACTCGTTTCTGCACTTGTTCAACAATCGCACTCGGATTTAGACCACAGCAAACGTGCCCAGTGTGAAAACCACCTTGCACACATTTGGCAAAGGAGACTGCACTAACTACACTTGGTGCCATGCATAAACCAGGTCGGGTAAGCAACCCCATATACTGGCTTAGGTTTTTCACTGCTAGAAGTGAGGTGTTGATTAGCTCCCAAAAAGAGCAATTAACATCTTAACAACAAGTGAACACATTTTAAGTGTGTGCCACATGCATTGTAAAATTCTAGAAGGTCATCAGTGTATCTACAGTACATTCAGTGCATAGGCAGTGTACATCTGGATGTAGTGTTTTGTCTGGCGAGACAACCAGCCACACAATACAGGCATCAGTGATGGCCATTTGGTCCAGGACAACCTGGTTGTGAACCATTGTACTCCCTAGAGCATGTGTCACAGAGCCGAGAAGAAGTTGAGCTGCCAGTCCAAACCCTCCTTTAAAACAGTCTGAATTCTAGCACAGTGTGAAAGAATGCATCTGTTACTGTGGGCTATACATCACTGTCCAACCACACTTTTTGAGAGTGACACTTACAGCTAGTTTAAAGCCTGCCAATTACACAAGTGAGCTGGCAGAGGCAAATCCAGACTTGTTTTCAGAGTTGAATATGACGGTTCAACTGCTGGGTCATTATCAGTCAAGGGAAGGGAAGGAACTATCGACATGTCATTAAAAACCAAAATAGCGGCGTGTAAAATCATTTCGAACGGTATTGCTAGACAAGTTGAATGGATAGGAGACATCTCTAATTGGAAATCAAAAAAAGGACGTAATAGAAAAACTGTACCATATTATAAATTGATGTTCTCTGGTTTTACAAACAAATACAAGGATTTGAATATCGATTGGGTTGGGGACTCAAACAAAAAAATATACCTGTTAATTGTTGATCAAGTTCATGGTAACCCTGTGGCCTTTAGGAATTTAGAGGAAACTCAAAATACAGAATGTTTAAAAAATCTACAAAATAAAACTCTGTCTGAACATCTTAGAGACACAACATGGTTAATTGCTGTAAGAAGACTACCAGTGAGAGCGGTGGTTAAATGGAGTTGTTATGTCAAAACAAGTAAGTGTCCCATGCCTGAATGTGATGAAGTTGAAACACTTGAACATTTCCTCCTTGAATGCTATCGTTCGAGAGAGACATGGGATAAATTAAAAAGTATCGGCTTTAATGAAGAAATCAGTATGAATTCAGTTTTTTATGGTATCCTTAATGGAAAACGTACCAAAACTGAACATGATTTTATTTGGTTCATTATATGTTTGACTAAGTCGAAACTGTGGAAAACCAGAGCTAAAATGACTATTAATCAGATTTTCATCTCTAGTTACATGGTTTATAAGGACATTTTAAAAGAACTGAAAAGGCTGAAAACTACTGCATCAGTATTTAAAGATTCTGCAATTTGGGACTCTTACTGCATATAACTGTATATCCTTTTCTATGTAAGTATCCTTTTTTTTTCAAGTATAACTGAGTTATAAGATGTGTAAATTTTCTGTTTAAAAATCAATTAAAAAAATTTAAAAAAAAAAAAAAAAAAAAAAGGAAGGGAAAGAAGATTGGATGAAGGACATGAAAGACATGAGCTTCCACTTGAGTTCCTGAATCATGAATTTCAAATGAGACCTGGGTGCCCCCAGGTCATCCATATGCCTATAAATTGGCTCAGACTCTCTGCTTCTGTACCTATCAGTTATTGCTGTACGTGGGCATTTGTGACTAGCAAGCTGTTTAAGTTGTTGCATTTGCATCAAATTTGACTCTGAATCAGGGTAAATCCACTAGGCGGGTGTGCCATGATAGCACTAACATCGCCACACAGTCAACACAGGTGTCCAAACCACTGAACACTGCATCTTTCAGATAGTCCATGGCGAGGCAGAAAGCACATAGTTGGTGACCGTCTTCAGCTTCCAAAGGATTCAGACACTGGCTGCAGTAGTGATAGTGTATCACTGGGTGTTTTGTGAGGGGCTGAGAGGTTCATTGTATGGAGGAAAAAACAATTCCAGCCTCAAAGCTGCATGTTAGCAGAAACCCAGCTAACTCATCAGACTAAACTGAGAACAGTGAGGCATAGCCACTCAAACAGGGTAGCAGTACGTAGCCACTGACCCACTATTCAATGAGAAGTCGGAGAATGTGGAAAAGCACTGAGGGAGAATACAGCAGGGAGAATGATGTGTGAACAGAGGGAAAGCAAGTCCAGTCCCAGAGAATATGAACAATCTAGCAGGCTCAGTAATTAACATTGTGTGTGGTATAGAGAAGGAAACACTCTCGACCATGTTAACAGAGATTAGCACCAGGCTAGTCAGTGAGGAATGTGGAAAACCCTGAGCAGATAATGCTGAGGGAGAACTCGACACAGCAGGGACAATAAGGAGTGAATGGATTTAAAACTGACCGTTTGATAAAGTCTTGTGGTTAAATGCAATGTTACAAAGAATAGCAACCAGTTTTACAAAGAATAGAATTGAATATAAAGCTTGATCAGGATTACTTAGCTAAATATGATGTTTAAGAAGAATTAATGTCTTACAGATACATAGTTTTTGCATTCTTTTTTTGTTTGTACTGAAAATATTTGTATTCATCTTTAATGAGATTATCAACCCCTGTCTGGTAGCATGGCCTGATGGGATTTTTGTTTATTATTTCTTCTCTTCATATTTCTTAGTGACCCCTGTCTCACTCTCCCAAAAAAAGTGCTACCAGACAGACTGTCATCATCTTGCAACATCTTGTTCAGTTGGCATGTTCTACATTGAGCCCCACTACACTACCGTCCCAAAGGGAGTGTGGGAGAAAGACAAGCTAACTAAGCACCACTACAGCAGTCATGTCCTCAGACTGTCCCATTAGCTTCCTGTCGTAATCCCCTGTGTCCTGTGCCATATCAACCTACTTGACACTGCTAACTAAGAGAAAAACTGTGTTGTCAAAGTGAGTCAGTGTCAGAAGAAGTGTTACTGTAGAAGACAATTACATAGCTTAATATGTAATATGTAATATAATAATAGCTTACAATATACCAAAAAAAAAACCTTGTCTTTAAATCAGTCTAGAATTGTCTGCCTAAATATATATATATATATATATATATATATATATATATATATATATATATATATATATATATATATATATATATATATATATATATATATATATATATATATATATATATATATATATATATATATATATATATATATATATATATAGTCTGGATAATTGATCCCAGATGTGAGATCAGCTATGAGATACGATATCTGTTTCAATTTAATCATTTTGCTTATTTTAATGCACAGTGATAATTTGTATAATTAGTCACTTGTGGATGGCATAAAAAGACACCTCAAGGTCAGCCATCACCAGACGGCTAATTAGATCCCATTACTATACCTGTCATGTCCTGCTAGGAACCACATTTACGTCTAATGCTACGTCTGAATTATCCCAAAAAATCATTTACTAAGGGCAAATGTTAATTCAAAAGAATTTACCAGCATGAGATATCTAACACACTCAAGCTCTGAGAGCAGTCTGTCATTTTTAGAGCCCTCTGCTGCCTGTGAGGCAAACTGCAGTAAAAACGCTGACAAGTTTTCCTCTCCCATGATAAGTGACCCTACTTCTGTTACTGATACTACTTATGCCTTGTGTGTTGCTTTTAAAGCAAAAACAGCTGAGAAAACCAGTTCAGGCTGATGGCAGGGCTGATTTCCAGACTGAATCACACTCGGAGTGTGGACTGAGTCCACTCGGAATCACAGCTTTTCTAAGATATCGTTCAAAAACTTTCAGTAACTGCTTTATCTGCAGAGGACCCAGAACCTATCCCGGGAACACTGGGAGTGAAGTGGGAATACACCCTGGTTGGGAAGCCAGTCCATACATACATTCACACATTCACTCACTCACACCTAGGGGCAATTCCTCATATCAAATGCACCTACCAGCACGTTTTTGGGAGGTGGGAGGAAACCAGTGAACCCAGAGGAAACCCATATGCACACAGGGAGAATATGCACAGAAATTCCAGATCCAGAATTCCAGAATTAAGGTTCCCTGGAGCTGTGAGGCAGAGACGCTATATGCTGCACCACCATTCTGCCCTTTTTCTAAAGGAGGTTTAAAATTATATGGGTATTATTTAAAATTGCAACCTGTACCATTAACTGGATGAGCAAGACACCAATTATGGCAATTTCCTTCTAATGTTCTTGATTTCAGTATTTATTTTTTCATAAATGGGTGCCATCTTCGTTATGCTGCTCTCTTTAACATTTTAAACAATTAGTGCGTTGTCACACCAGTTAATCCTAGCTTTTGAAACAAAAACCTTACATTTTTTTTATTTTATTTTTTTTTTAATCCTATTTAGAAACGGAGTTATATTTTAAGGGGATTGTTTTGTGCACCAAATCTCTGACGTTTCTATGTTTACAGACAAACCTAGGACACTATTTACACAGAAACTATTACTGTAGAAATAATGGCATCGGCGGTCCTGATCTCATGTAATTACACCTCTCCTGTGCTTCAAAACAAATCTCACAGCACACGACCCATAGACTAGACCATACTTACATAAGTGTTTTGGTTTCCTTTTTTTTTAAGTTTTATTTTTTTATTTTTTGCATGCGCAGCATACATAATGGCTTGCGGTTCATGACGTCAGCTGCTGTTTCGTCTGCGTCATGTCTGAGGAACATCAATAATTTATCGGTCATTTCCAAAGTCAGCGCCGCTCACGATGAGCTGCACTGCGCCTGCGCGTTCCCACGCGGGGTTGCCAGATTGGGAAAAATTCTCTGTAGGCCCTGGTGGTGGGAATCCCGACTCTTTTCAGTGAGTCAAATAATTTGACACAGTTTAGCAACTCAGACTCATTTTTTCCCTATACCCGAGCAAAGTTCCGCTTTTGACCAGTGATTGTTGTCCTATGTCTTACTATGGCTGAAATTGTTTCAAATTGTATTCTCTCAAAGTGCTTTGCAGTGTGAAATAGGCTACAAACAGAAATAAAATATATAGCATAGAATATAAAAGGTGTGAAAATGAAGTAAATGTATAATAATTCAAATAGTATGGGCTAAAAGTAAAGTAACTTACAAGTAAAGTGGCAAAATGCATAAAAGCTAATAAAAGCTAGTTAAATGCTAATGTAATTTAACTTTTTAAATGTATTTATTTATTTATTTTTATCAGTGATAGATTGCAGGGGAAGACTTAGCACTATAGGCAAAGGTAGGCAGCCACCTTAGGCTTCCAGAAGCCAAGGGCTGCCCCTAAAAATGCAAATTACATAGATTTTTAAAAAGCTATTAATGCTAAATAACGTATGCTGAAAATTTAAGTAGTGATGTTAAAACACTGAAATGAGGGCCCCATTCCTATATATTGCCTAGGGTTCCCAAATCACTATGTCCGCCCCTGATAGATGGAACTTGGTGAATGTTTATGCGTTTCAGATCTAGTGCACTTAAAAACAAAAGGCTACTTCACAACTCATTTAAAGTTTCACACGTGGAATGTGGAGAAGGCTAGCACTAGGTGATGTTAAGACAAGATGTGGAACACACTGTTGTCTTTTCGCTCATAGTAAGGCTAAGCAATTGAATTTAGATCTATCTTTATCGTGTTTTGTGGCGGATTTTGAGCTAATTTTTGTTTTTGGTGTTTGTGTGATAATCATCAATCTGGCAAGCCGGCTTTCCGCGTGCGTTCGCTGTGTGGAGGCGCGCGGCGCCGCTCGTTGCCATGACAGCAGAGTTAGCAAACTGCCCTGTTGCCGTGAGCTCATTATTAACAGCCGCAGCGAGTCGGGACAAACGCCACTGGTTATTCCTGTTATTTATTCTGTTTTTGGCATTAAAACACATCCAGGGCGACTCTGCCAGGCTCTACAGTGCCGGAGCTGTGTCCTGTTTCCGTTGCGGGAGGGCTGCTGAAATAAATAAAAAATAACAGGAGTCACGCAGCACCAGAACCAACCTATTTTTCCCTGAGAGGATTGTTTCAATGTTGTCCAACATGATTTAACTGCTAATAAAAGCAAAGCGGACGGAGATGGAGACGTTTGAAGGCGGTGTAGCTGCTCTGGGAGGTGAAGAGGACGCAGAGGAGGAAGAGAGGGGTAAAGTTGAGGCTTTGCCTCCGCTGCTGGAAGATGAGGTGAGAAATGTTTGCAGGAACACTGAATAAAATAGCCTACGTGAAGTACATACCTGTCTTACTTAATGGTGTGAAGAGAACTAACCCTGCTGAAAAAAAAAAAACAATAGAAACCATCACAAAAATTCTAATGGTTTCCACTACATGTATCATTACAAACCCTCAGCTGTTAACCATTACAACCATTACCATTACCGGTCCTTAATCCACTAGACATAATATGCCACCAATAGAAGGCAACAAATTACCAGTAGAGACCCACAGGGACCATTACAGTTTCCATTAAAACCAATACAATTTCTGTGAGGTTTTTTCAGCAGGGAAGGTTTTTCTATATATATATATATATATATATATATATATATATATATATATATATATATATATATATATATATATATTCTTCAATACAGTATTTCTTTATAACATCATATTAGAGGTCAAACTCCATTAGTAAGCATAGAGAACCTCGTATCTATCCAAATAACCCTCAATTTTTTCCCCCCTCATTTTATCTTCTGTCAGAAGTTGGGGCTTGAGAACTTGAGAACCACTCTAAAGGCCATCAGCACTTAATTATGTCTTAGATCATTTGCAGAGCGTATGATTCCTTCTTGTTGCATTGACATTTCCTTAAACTGTGTGGGCTATAATTCCTAATAATTACTAAATTTGGTTTAAAAAACATCCCTACGTGGCATTATCCATGCAGCCCTGAATGATCTGTGCGTTAACTTGAGTAGGTATAATGTACAAACATCAGTGATGGAAATGGTAGACTAATCTCCAGGCTAGAAGAAGTAGGGCTTAAGCCCTGCAGTCTTGAATTAGCACCTTTGAATGACCTCTTGCAGTGTTTGTATATAGGACGTAAATACTGTTAATACCGTAAACGAAGAAAACACATCTAAATAAATAAAAAATGAATATGAATAAAAAATGAAAAATAACTGATATTTTTGGGTTGTGGGTCTGCATTAGATTGCTATTTATATCAAGAAGCATGAGCGGAGGGAGCTTATCTTCTAATGCAGAAGTGTCTGCGCTGTTTTGTGGTGTTAATATACCATATCTCTAACTATGACTCATGTGTTATCAGCAATGTGCAAAATGACTTGGATCTTATTCTGTAGTGCACTCCAGTAATGGATCAGTGTCCCTGATACCAATGCTTGGGTTGAACCAAGAATCCTATCAGCTCACAAACATTTAAATTTTTGGTATGAGGCTCTCACTCACTAATGTTTGTTATGCAGTGTTAGAGAAGTGAGGTTTCAGGGGATTAGTGGGAGATGTCCCACAAACAGTTCTGTCATTTTAACTAGGATAAACCTCATTTTAGCGTTTTTTAAATTTTTTTTATCACATTTTAATCATTTAGTTTGGGCACTATTAATCTGCATTATATAAAGACTGGTAATGAGTAAAAATTCGTCATATAATGTAGGCAAAGCTTTCATTCTCATTCCTTCTAAAGTTCTGGTCAAAGAGAAATGTCAGGCACATAAATACTGTCTGAAGAAAATGTTGATGATAAGGCATCAACAAGCATCCAAGAACCTAAGCACATAATAATAACCTGTCCACCTAAGGACAATTTTTAAAGCAGGTATACTCTTAGATAATGGGATGATGGATATGGCTGGAGAGATCTCATCTCAGACCTGTACAAAACTTAAGCATGCAAAACCAGAAGGAAATGGAAATTTAACTAGGCCGAAATGTGTAATTTGCAGAGAGGGGAAGAGAGAGAGAGAGAGAGGCTATGTTTCTCTGCACTGTTCTCGTGGGAGTTTGCCTATTTATGGGGCGCACTTTTGCTGTAGCACTTTCCTGCACTGTGTCTTATACTGCAGCTTTCTGGGTCTGGCCTGTTCACTCTCAGTGCTGACTGTGTAAGAGTGTGTTTTTCACTTTGAAGATGCTCCAGTGGATGCAATTCCTTTGGAAGAGCTTTGTGGACTTTATTATTATTATTTTTTTTAAATCAGGGAGAATGTTGAAATTCTGCTGTTTTTGAATGCAATCACACAAAACAACTCTTGAGACTTCTGTATTTTGTAATGAACAGTAGTTTCCAGTCAAACTTGATGGAACAATGAATGTCTGTGAAAAAAACAACCGCTCTTTCACAGTACATTACATCATCACAGCAAGACATTTTGTGTATTTGGAAAAAAAATCTATTTGGGGAACTAGAAATTTAGAACAAAGGTTTCTACTCAGTTAAAGTTGTATGAAGTGAGATTCAGCAGAAACAAGGATTTTAATCAAAGTGTTTCTCAGTTTAGTTCTGCTTTTCCCTGTATTTAGAAACAATACCTGTTTATTTTTAATTCCAGAGATACATTACAGATTTTCAAGATCACAAATACCTTGTTTTCAGAAGATATTCATAGTGCTTAATGTTTACATCTTGCTACATTACAGCCTTACTACAAAATATTTATGTTCCTCATCTGCAAAGCATACACAGGTTTTCACAAAGTTTTGTAAATGTATTAAGAATAAAATTTGAAAGGTCACATTTACATAAGTATTCAGACCCTTTGCTATAACATTTGAAATTAAGCTAATTTTCATCCAATTTCCATTGGTAGTCCTTGAGATGTTTTTTCAACTTGATTAAAGTTCACCTATGATATATTCCGTTGATTAGACATGATTTGGAAATACACACTTGTCTATAGAAAGCCCCACAGCTAACAGTGCATGTCAGAGCAAAAACAAGCCACGGAGTCAAAGAAATGGTCTGAGATATGATTGGGTAAAAACACACTTCTAAAACGGAAGAAGTTCATAACTACCAAGGGTCTTCCTAGAGCTGGCCACCCAATCAAACTGAGTACATGGAGAGAAGAGCTTTAATCAAGGAGATGATGAAGAATCCAAAGGTTACTCAAATGGCACTTCAGAAATCCTGTGTTGAGATGGGAGAACCTGCCCGAAGGACAACCTGCTCTACGGCACTCCACCAATCAAACCTTTATGGTAAAGTGGCCTGGATGGAAGTTATCCTGAGTAAATGGCACATGACAGTTTGCTTGGAATTTGCCAAAAGGCACCTAAAGAACTCTCAGGCCATGAGAAAGAAAATGTTATGGTCTAATTACACCAAAATTGAACATTCTGGCCTGACTGCCAGTATTCATTTCCCTTGACCTTTCCTTTTTGTTACCACTGATCACTTGTGAATTCCATGCCTATGGTGAAGCCTGGTGATGGCAGCATGATGATGTGGGGATGTTTTCAGCAGCAGGGACAAGGTAAATATGAACAGATCAAAGTACCGACATCTCAAGGGTGCTAAAGACCTCAGATTGGGGTTCACCTTCCAAAAGGACAAAGACCTGAAACACACAGCCAAGACAACAGAGGAGTGGATTCAGGACAAGTCAGTTAATGCCCTTGAATGACACAGCCAGAGACTTGACTTGAAGCTGATCTATGGAGAGACCTGAAAATAGCAGTACAACAAATTCTTCAGGCTATATGTATATGAATTACACAACTATGTCCGATTTAGAGATTACCTCATACATCTTATGGTCTTGAATGCTGTCTTTCACATCTAGAAATAATCCAGCTGAACTCTCATCACTAAGGGCAGGAGTCTGAATAATAGTCCATTTATATCCTAGAACCAGCAACCACACTGACATTAAAGTGATTAAATACACAATGAATGCTTGAGATGAGCAGGCACAATGTCTTAGAAATATTGTCAACAGAGAAGGTCAAAAGTGGTTAAACAGGGTGGCTGACATCAGTAATGAAAAGTTAAGAAACGTGTTTTACATATAATACAAATGGAGAGAGGTTTAAGGTGGTTAGGCTTTAGCCCAACTTTGAAAAATATCTGGTCTTTAAGAATCCTGCTTATAAAAATATGAAAAGCAGTGCTAAACTCTCATGAAGCTCAATAAATTGTCCAACAATAAATGATGTTAATAAATAAATAATAAATAAATAATGTACTGAATGTAAATGTAAACTCTTATCATGTCACATCTTTCACAATAATGTAATTCTCTCTCCTCAGGAGAATGTGTCTTTGGCAGATATCCTGTGTCTGAGAGACAGCTGTCTGTCTGAACAGGAGGTGTGGGCAGTGTGTGCAGAATGTGTGCGCTCGCTGCAGAGCATTTCCTGCTCTCCACTTTTTTACACTCTCTGCATTACACCAGACACTCTGGCCTTCAATGCTCACGGAAACGTGTGCTTCATGGAACAGCTCAGTGGTCAGTAATCTTCACCTTCACCTCTGTGCGTGTATGTAACTAACACTCTATCATCAATTTCACTGTCAGCGGTTTTGTTTGGTTGTAAAGGGCCTAGTTTTGATGATCTGCACTTAGGAGGTGTCTTCTAAAATATTGTCCTTGCAAATTATTCTCCACAAAGCCTAGAGGCTGTTCTATAATGTTTGAAAGAACAAAAAATTTACATGAGTTGCAGTTTTAAAGCATACACTATTAAAGGTTATATATTAATCATTCTGTCCTGATTTGCTGCTTGAGTTTCAGCTGGCAGCAACTGTGTTTGTGCTAAAATGGTCATGGAATGTAGCCTACATTTCCAGCCATCCAATGCTGTCTCTAATATAAAATAAGTTTTAGTAATTGCTTGTTAATTAGACTCATGTTCTATAAAGCTTATATTTTACCTATAAGCAAGATCAGAAACTAAAATTGGCCATGTGTAGAAATTCAGTTAAATTTCTTTAGCTGAAAATGATCCTGTAGTAGAGACATGGCTCATGAATGAACAAATTGTGCAGCCATAGGACAAAGCACTCAAAGAGTGAGCAGAGCCACAGATGTCCTACTTCCTAATTCACATCCTAATACATGCCCTTATTATTGGTCACATTGGGACAGTGACAATATTGTTTCATTACTCTATCATACTGGATATGAAGTGCAACAAATACTATAAGGTTACAGTGCAGATGGTTAGGTTATTCACATCTATATTGGGTGAACCATATTGGAACCAAAACCTTGTTTTACATGGTTCATTTCCTAGAACCATGTAAGAACAGTAAGAGAAGAATTATTTCCTAAATTCAAAAGGTTTTAGAGGGCAGGCAGTAATGGTTTACAGTGTATAAAAGAGCACTATTTCACCAAATACATTACGATTATTCATCTGCGTCGCAGGCAGGGCCGAAGTGAGACTGTTTTTCAGCCCGGGAATGTTATCTGAGCAGCCCACACACTCACTTGGGATGTCCACAGTGACAAATCCACAGTTTAAACTTTTGACTTTTGACTATTTATTTTTCAAATATATTAAACAGTAGGCACCAACTACAACACAAATTAAATAAATATATGCAAAAAATGTAACAGGCCTGAAATATAAAATATATATATATAAATATAAAACGCTATAGCTAATTTCAAATGAACACATTATCAAAAATATATTTTGTCTAAGACAATTCTGACTTTATTTTTTGTGCTTAAACCGGCACTCTTACTTTATTTCCAGTATATTTCCTTTCAACTGAACTGTTTTGACATTTACTACTCTTTGGATAAACATACACAGCAGGCCACTAATAATGCGAATATGAATAGGGCTTCTCTGAGACAAAAATATTAAATATCTTTCACACATAGATGACCACATAACAAATCAGTCATTAGATATTGTAGCTTGTAAAGCTATAAGCTTCTCATGATTTAAAGCAGTGGAGTGTCTCCTGTGACTTTTTCTCTGTAGGTAATTTGCATTTATATTATTTGGACTGGGATGATTGCTAGACAGTCATTGCTAGAGTAGCATGTATTATGCAGTGCTACATTGTGTGTGCCATAGATATCGGTCTCAGCAGCTGCATCACTATCATTGGCTTGTTGCTGTTGCAAATAAGTCTGTAAATTTGGCTCATTTAATCTGGCACATTTGTTAATCTGGCCTTTTCCACTCCCCCTACGCTTTTTTTGATGTCAATATTGATAAAGCCTAAGAGGGCTCTCTGGCCTAACTGTGTAAATTTGTACATTTGTCATGTGTCCAGTCTGGAGACAGTCAACCAATTAGAGATCTTGGAGGGCTGCTCTTGATGTCTCATTGTCCCTGTATGGGGAGGCAGGGGCATGATAGATAGGCTATCTGTGTGTGTGTGTGTGTGAGTATGTGGCTCAGAGCGCAGTTGCCTGCAGCCTATACTGCAACAAGTAATTCTAAGTTATAATGATAACCTGACATTTATTGCGTCACCAACCCACGGCCCCACTGGGTATTCTCTCGGTTCTCCCGATTAGCCAGTCCGGCATTGGGCGCAGGATATACACCTACAACCTCATCTTACTATAGATCAAACCCTCCATTTTACTTCTTGAACTTTTTGAAATTTTTGAGACTGTTGGATTAGTAATATATCTCTCTCAAGGCTCCTTTGATGTAATTGTATTCTGTGGCCAGTGAAGACTCCCTGCTGTTTGCCTTCAGGATATCTTTCATAGTTGAGAATATGTAATACAGTGTATGAAGGATAGTGAGAAGAAAGGACTCTGACCTATAAAACGGCTCCAACTCTGCAGAACAGTCTGGAGGAGGCTGGGGATCCTCAGCATCTTTGGCCTACTTAGAAGAGGCGATGCTGCGACAAGCATCCTGTGCTTGTGTCTTAGAAAATAATACTGTGTACCTGGATTACTACTTGAAGGAAATTAACCCTCCTGTTCTATTTAGAATGGTGTACTGTTCAGCAGGTCTCATAAACCCAGGCTATGTTACAGTAATAGAATTGTGAAATGTATTTTGAAAGCACCCTTATGCTTAATTTTCACATTATATATATATATATATATATATATATATATATATATATATATATATATATATATATATATATATATATACACACAATATTTATAGACCTTGTTTTACATACTGAGGATAGTATATAAATGGGAGAGCAAAAATGAAAGTCATCTGTAATGTGACATGGACTTAAAACGTTTTTTATCTCACCTTATTACTTTCAGGTGAAAGTGACTTGATGATTTCTGTTATATTATTTGAATAAGCTTTTTTTTTGCACCTGACTGTTCATATTCATTAGATAAATTAAGGCAGCTTTTATGCTGGAAAAATTGTTTTTATTATTTTTATTTTAGTAACAATTTAAAATGGTTGATTTTGAGTCAAAGTTTAAGGTTAAACTTTTGATTATGTGTCTTTTAGGTTATTTGAAATTACAGTAATTATTTTAGCTGATATTTGATTTTTCTCATATTCTCTCAGATGACCCTGAAGGCTCCTTTGTAGCTCCAGAGTTTGACAAGACTGGGAACACATTTGAGGTGAATTGTTTATATCCTAACATTGATACTAAGCTGTTCTGGGTATGCACTGTGGTTTAACAAGAGCATTATGACTAGCAGAACTGGCTAGGATTGTCTCATAAACTATTTATGTATCTCTGCATTGTCATTACTTTATACAGTATATAGTTTATAAATTGCTCTACATTTGATATTTGATGCTGATGGATGCACTGTATTTAGTGTTTGGCATGCAACCAGTGCTACATACAGCAACTTATTGGTGTAACAAACCAGACAAGACAAGAACCAGACAAGACAAGAACGACACACAAGACATTGTTGATTAAATTATATACAGTGGGGTCCAAAAGTCTGAGACCACATGAAAATCTGGAATTTTTTCTAAAATTTAAAACTAGAAATAAAACTGTAAATAAACAGAAAATACTCAAACTAAAACAATTTTAGATCACTATTTAAATGTTAGCAAATTTGTGATAAGGTCAGATTTTCCATGAGACTTATCCCTTCCATTGAAGCACGTGTTCAGATGACACCCATGATGATCTAACATGGATCATCAGGTTTTAGACAAACTTGTGGAGTCTGTGTCAGCTCGAGTGCACACTATGTCATTAAAGCAAAAAGGGGACATACCAAATACTATGACAATCTGAAATTTACGTAATTTTTTTTAAGCTTCTACTTTTCACTCAAGTTGTTGATGTTAAAATATCATCTGTAATGAAAACCTTTGTGTTAAATTGAAAAAGCATTTTCCCTAGTGGTCTCAGACGTTTGGACCCCACTGTAGGAACTAATTTGTTATGTCTGTTATGGACTGTGAATGCAGCCTGCCCTCCTTAATACAACAATGCAAATATCTGTTTTATTCAGACCTTTTCACATAGAAATATTGCTGGAAAAGGGTGGTTCTCTTGACATGGGTACAGGCGATCGTGAAATTGTGAAATCGTGTATGATGTTCTGGTTGAGCAGAGGGTGTAGATAAGGACTCATTTGTTAGCCTAGATGAGAGAGTGCATGACCTGCCACAGATGATAGATACTGCCTGGTCTGGCTGCAGGCAGGAAAATGGATGACACTATTCACTTTCATCTGTATTTGTGCTCACTACTTAATGGTTTTAGGAATAGCAGGATGACATAACCAAAACAGAATCATATGTGGGTGGTCCAGTTTCATGCAGGCATGACTAAGTTTCACACATTTGAATTTGGCACTAATATCAATATCTGGACAGTAACAGTGATTAATTGGACAAAAAATTATGACTTCAAGGTAACTTTTTATATAGAAGAAGCCTGTTTATGCAGGTAATGGTAAGAGCTCAATAGTAGTATATCATTATTACTACTTGGCACTACCTGCTTTTCTATAACTGATGACAACACTTAGATCAAGTGCTCTGTACAATGCCTTTTTTCTACTTTTTAGAATTTGTTGCTGTCATCTTTTGAACTTTTGAATATCACATGGGACCTCGCCAAAGACCGAAAACGCTGGAGAGAAACTGCCGCCCAATATGCTACTTAGCATTGGAGGATCTAAGTAACTAACATCTTTTCTTTACCCTCTTTTTCTTTTCAACTTTTTTAGGGTCATGTGTTCTCACTTGGCTCCACACTTTCAGCTGCTCTGGGTTATGATATAGAACCTGAGACAGAAGCGGACTTGGGGGTCGATACCTGCAGGTTGCTTGAACAAATGCAAGAGGAAAAGCCAGGAGACAGGCCTTGCCCACAGGTTTTGAAAATTGACAACAGTTTTCACATTTCACATTATATTTTGCTATTCATTCTTTTAAATATTTTGTTATTGTATGGGAAATAAATAATTTGTAATTAACGCCATAATACTAACCTCATTTCCATAAAAGTTGGGATTTTTTTCTAAAATGCAATAAAAACAAAAATATTCAAAGATATGTTTTCACTGACCAACTTAATTGTATTTTGTAAATATAAACAAATTTAGAATTTGATGCCTTCAACATACTCAAAAACAGTTGGGACAGAGGCATGTTTACCACTGGGTTACATCACCCTTCCTTTTAATTACACTTTTTAATCGTTTGGGAACTGATGATACTAACTGTTGCAGTTTTCCAAGTGGAATTTTTGCCCGTTCTTGCTTGATACAAGACTTCAGCTGCTCAACAGTCCTGGTCGCCATTGTCTGATTCTCCTCTTCACGATGCACCATAGGAGACTGGACTGCTGGCAGGCCAGTCAAGCACATGCACTCCGTGTCTACGAAGCCACGCTGTTGTAGCGCGTGTAGAATGAGGCCTGGCATTGTCCTGCTGAAGTAACCATGGACGTCCTGGGAAAAGACGCTGCCGTGATGGCAGCATATTTTTCTCTAAAAATCGCAATATATGCATCCGCATCAGTGCTACCTTCACACATAACATATGCTGGCTTTTGCACCTTTCTCTTATAACAGTCAGGTTGGTCTTTTCATCTTTGGCACAGAGAACTTGATGTCCGTTTTTCCCAAAAACAAGCTGAAATGTGGACTCATCTCACCACAGCACACGTTTCCACTGCCTTTCAGTCCATCTGAGATGAGCTCAGGCCCAGAGAACTCGGCAGTGTTTCTGCATAGAGTTGATGTGTGGCTTCCTCCTTGCGTAATAGAGTTTCGGGTTGCATTTCTGGATGCAGCAGCGGACTGTGTTAAGTGACAACAGTTTTCCAAAGTACTCCCGAGCCCACGTGGTTATATTTATCATAGTAGCATGATGAGTTCTGAGGCAATGCTGCGTGAGGGCTCAAAGGTCATGCACATTCAGCAGTAGTTTCCGGCCTTGCCCTTTATGCAATGAGATTTCTCCAGATTCCCTGAATCTTTTCATAATATTATGCACTGTAGATGGTGAAAGACCTCAATTCATTGCAATCTTGCCTTGAGCAATGTTCTTTTTGAACTGACTGACAATTCTCTCACAAAGTTTGGCACAAAGTAGTGAGCCACGACCTATCCTTGCTTGCAAAGACTGAGCTTTTGGTGGATGCTCCTTTTATGCCCAATCCTGATGCCCTCCCCTGTTACCAATTAACCTGATCCTCCAAAATGGTGTTACTTGAATATTCCATAAACTTTTCAGTCTTATTTTGCCTCTATCCCAACTTTTTTTGAGTGTATTGAAAACATCAAATTCTAAATTTGTTTATATTTACAAAATACAATTAAGTTGGTCAGTGAAAACATTGAATATATTTTCTTTGTACTTTTGTCAGTTAATTAAAGTTTCAAGAGACTTGACAAATAACAGATTTTTGTTTTTATTGCATTTTAGAAAAAGTCCCAACTTTTATGGAAATAGGTATAATCCTACACCCATTTGCATAAGTTGAACTTTTGAGCATAGCCTAATACAGATGTTTATTGTGAATATGTTAGAGGCTATGCACTATTAGGTTATGAACTACTAATTGTACCAAACAACATAGTTTCAACATGGATGACCCTAACTCTAAATCTAAACTTCATTATTTGGTGCAGCATCCACCATAAATATCTGTTAACACTTTTATTTTATTTATTTATATTAGTTCTCAAACCTTTTTAGTCTATGGCCCTCTTTGTGGATAGAAAATGTCACAGTGGCCTTCTGCAACTACCCACATCCTTACATTACAGATAACTCATTGAGTAGGAGCAGGATGGCTGTGAATTGTGTTTCACTGGCACATATTTAAATATAAAAATGTTTAATAACATCTATTATTCCCCCCCCCCAAATTGGTCTTTAAAATTCCCACCCATTAGCTAACCCTCCCCATCATATAACAGATACTAACCAGGGAGGGTGGGGTAAACATGTGCTTCCTCTGAGGCATGTGAAGCCGACCTCCACAACTTTTGTAAAGTAATGCACACAGAGGAATGAAATGCGTGCACTCTTCCACATACATGAGCTCACATATGCACAGAGTTAGCTAGTGTTGCTGTAATTGATAGGAGAGAGAGTAATGCCATCCCTGGCCAATTTTGCTCTCATGATTCCTGGCCACAGATGGCTGTGGCATCATTAGGATTCAAACTCGTGATCTCCAGATGATAGGGTGAACGCTCTTCTGTTGCACGACTCAGAAGCTGACATCTACTATTTTACTAATTAGTTAAGTAGAGATACAACTTTTAAATTTTAATATGGCACCCTTGGTGCCCCTCAGTTGAAAACCGGCCATTTAGCATATTCATTTACTGATAAGTTAGCAGTTAGAAGTTATTCTGCACCTAATGTGTTCCCTGGAACTACCCAGAATCCAACAGATCCCTTAACAGGACAAAGCGGTTACTAAAGATGAATAAATCAATCTTACAGCACTAGTTTATAATTGGCTACTCTCAATGTATGGTTTGGTGTAGACGTCACATTGTGACTTACATTTCAAATGGTGAAGCTGGATTACTGTATGTGCTGGTTTAAGCAAAAACTTGAGTAAACAGAAGTAGAAGAATACATAGACAACATAGACTGTTTTCAAGCATATTTGCCTGTTCAAGCACTTGCTGATGTTTCGGCTGCAGTGCTCTTATGTGAGAGAGCTTTCTGAGAACAGAGAATATTTCTATTAATGGTGACCTTGGGATCAAGCATTTTTCAGCACAAATCACGTGATGCTTTCTATATACCATATAACAAGATCCTGTCTATTCAGATTTCTTTCAAACAAGAACAAAGCCTCTTGAACATATTTATATCTCACACGCCATTACCCATGAAGCAATGAAAGGCAAAACAGGGGAGAATTCTTTTTCTTAGAGGATCTAGTAAAACTGTGTAAGATGCAGATGCATGAGAGAGGTATAAGACATAAGCGCATATTTAAAACTTATTTATTAGGATTCTTTCTAGGCAAGGATCCAAACCAAAAATGAACTAGTAGAACACAAGAGAAACTACTAGAGAAATAGACCAGAAAAGCACAGTGGAAACACAAAAGCTTTTAAGTGGACAAACCAGACAGGCGTAAGTAAATAAACTAGAGAACAACAGATCAAACTGAGTAACTGCCATGACAACGGGGGTAATGAGAACAGGAAACATTAACCATATAAGGAAAGTGGAGTGGAAAAGGTGATGAGGGGTAAATTTGGACAAAATCAGGGCGGATATGACAGTGTGTTAAACCTGGTTATTGAAAAGTTCTGCAATTATTCTTGTGCAATCTCAGAGAAATCATATATAGAAAAGCAACAAAAGGCCAATTCTTTTGAAGACTACACTCTAAAAAACACTCAAATTTGATTATTTGTAGCCCAACGACTGGGTAAATATAGGACAGAACACATTTTGGGCTAAACTAACCCATCAAGTTGGGTTGTTAATTTTAACCCAGCAAATGGGTTGTTTTTCAACCCAAAGGTTGGTTTCATTTTTACAAAAACGCCGAGTTAATTTTATTTCATAAATGGGTTAATATTTTCAGGGTTATTTTTACCCTTTGAAAATGTCAAATATACCACATTATAAACAAATATGTCAACATTGTATCTCCTTTATTTATACACAAGAAGGTGTTCAGAAATGTATTGCTAGAGCTGCTAAAATAGTGCTTATGTATAGATTGAAGTAAAAGGCTCAAATAAGTCATATATTTAAGACAAAAACGTCAGATTTTGATCAAAGGAGATGTTTAAAACATCCAAAAAACTGAGTAACCACCTTATGATCCAGTGGGCATTACAAGTAAGCCAAAGCTAACGAAGATAGCGGTGTATTTAATGTCATGTAAACTGGACTGTTATCGCACATTTTTGCTTTTTCTAGTGTACAGTAATGGTTTTATGGATAAATATATTGATACACTCTTAAAACAGTGTCTAGTTAAGGACAACACATTTTGTGTTGCTTTTAACACAATCAGTGTGTTAGTACAGTTAACACATGCTGTGTGTTATTTTTAACACATCTTTGTGTGGAAACATTTAACACATCATATGTTCATTTTTTACACACCTCTGTGTCTAGTTAAGAACAACACATTTTGTGTTGCTTTCAACACAATCAGTGTTAGTACATTTAACACATGCTGTGTGTTAGTACATTTCCACACAAAGATGTGTTAAAAAAAAATAACACAAAAATAAAACAGAGATGTGTTGTTTATACTTTTTCCCCCTACAATTATCCTAAAATGGAATTTGTTTGTATGCTAAAATTCTACTAAAATGCTCACAAAATAATCAAACAATTGCATGAAATTCAGGTGACATTTGACAGATGTAAGAATTGGAGTTGATGCATCTTCTTACAAATCTCTCAGCCATCTAGGAAGACATGAGTCCCTTCCATTTGAAAAGCTGTAAACGAGCAAAAAGAGTGTTGGTTATTTGTTAGCTGAAAAATATGGACAAATGCCTTTGGGCTTTTGAAATTGCCTAGAAATTGCGTTACAGAATCCCAAATTATGTAATTTTGGAAATGTGACCTCCACACTCGTAATGAACATAATGGCGCTGTAGACTGACCAAGAAAATCTAGCTAACTTGCAAATATTTATTTTCCAGTCTTTAGTACCTCACCGCCAATTTTTTTTTTTTTTTGCAAAACCTAATTAATTTACCCTACATTACAGAGATAGTGGAAAGCATTACAACCTAGTTGTAAAGTTCCGTTAGCCACTGACTGTCTGCACCTATTAACCAGCATTAACATTCACCGAATACATGAAGCAACATGGCCCTAACCCAGCCTCCTAATGCTAATTACTACAGCTTGCCTTGTCCAAAACACTTGCTAAATGCAGTTAACGTTAAGCCACTCTCTGTATTACACTATAGTGAATAGTTGTAATGCTATGTTATCATTAACTTTCAAAAAGGTAATGAGAATATGTAACATTACCACGAGCTGTATGCTAAAGTAAAGTTATCAACTCAAGGGAGCATCACTCATTCATACTGTGATTGGTGACAGCATCCAGCTAGCTAACCCTAACTCGGAGCCTCAGATAAGATGCAGACCCATACAATTCTAGAATAAACTCAGTCCATATTTCACAGCCAACATAAACACATGACACTAGTAGTGTAACGCCAACACTGAGGAAGCAGTACATGATATTCACTTTTGCAATAGGTAAAGTTAATTATCACTCGCTGAGTTACTGTTTTACAATGAATACATTTTCGAGAGCGCCCTACCTAAATATCACAAACTCGGCCAGGCATTTTCAGCAGCATTAACGCTAAATAGTGATGAACGCTAATTTACCTGTGGTCATTTCGTTTCCTCGCCTCAGGACTCCGACTCCGCTGTCACAATCAAAATGTCAAAGCAACGAACATTCACTTTGAGGCGAGTATAGATTTGGATGATGACGTAGGCAGCGCAGTCCGCAACGTGATTGGACAATAATTTAACACGTTGTGTTGGTCACGTTTGTGAAATTTTTTTAACACATTTTGGATAATTTAACACAACATGTGTTGAAATAGTAATAACACAAAAAGTGTGTAAGATATTAACACATCATTTCTGAGTGTTTACAAACCTTGTTTCTCCAGATAAATCTAAAAGTCTATCCGTGTGAAAACCGCTAATTCCACCTGAGGCGAATTCAAACAGTCTGCACTGAGTTGATTTGACCCAAGGAGCTGGGCTGAGGCATCGGGGTGGGGGAGGGGTGCATTGATTCAATTGTCAGTGAAAATGACCCAGCCACTAACCCAGCGGTTGGGTTACACAAAACTACCCAAAAAACTACCCAAGACTGAGAAAATAACCCAATTAAATGGCCCAAAATGCTGAACTCAGCATTTGGATAGAAAATATAACCCAGCATTTTTTAGAGTGTAGCAAACCTTTCAATATCTTGTTCTAATTTTTCTCCCTGTTTGATGAGAACCCTGGCATTTATGTACCTCAAAATCTAGTTGCCTTATATCCTGTGTATCCTGTCATTTGTGGATCTCAAATGAATTTTCAAATGGGTCACTTGGATCTCTCTGTCTCAACTATAATGTTTTTGCTTTATTAATTAATTTAATATGGTACATTATTATTATTATACAATATGGTATGTTAAATTGTCTTTTTCGTCACAGGTCATTCTATCTCTAGCAGAAGCCAAAATCACAGACACTACATCCAGAGCAGTGTGTCGAAAGCTCTCAGCCATCGGAAGAAGAGTGCTGTCCATAGAATCAGTCGCACCTTTCCAAGGTTTTACTGTCCTCTTCTCTCAGTCTGTAAAGCTTCTACTGTTGCTATTGTCCTAATAGTGAAATCAATTTTTATTTTAATTTATAGATGAATGGGACAAATCATATCATCACTTTATGGCATATAAAGGCTCACAGTCAAGCTCGGTTGAGAATCATACATATGACCAGCGCATGTCAAGACATCATTCTTCAGATTCTCATGAAGACGATGAGCATCTGGTTAAACAAAGGCGAAGAGTCTGCAATGGTTCATTCCGCTCTGGGAGTGTGGATGGATATCACGGAGGTCCAATGTCTCTCCGAGATGTGAACTCCTTCTACCCATCTCAGAATAGCTCCCCTGTTCTTAAGATGAACCAAGAGGTGAGGTGGAGGAGATCACGGAGTGCCCTCAACCGCTCCTGCTCCATTCCTGACTCCAACAACCCCCCTGTGTTCTCATCTCCATCACACACAAACCTGAGCATGATGGTAGCAGACTTGTCAGAGATTGGAGGAGAAGAGAGTATGATGATGCAATGGGAGGACCATATGCTGAAGGAAACACACAAAAAGTCTGCACAGGATGAAGATGGAGGTGGAACAGAGGAGGTTCTCAGCCGCTGTATAGAAACTGTATATACAATAAGTAATGGCAGCCCTACTCATGTCAGCATAGATGCAGATCCAGATTACACAGGTCAAAGTGAAGTTGTAAGGGATGAAACCCCTGTGCTCGCCACATATGTAGAGGAGGAGATAAATAATAGTAATCTGTGCTGTTCTAATCATATGACCAAAAGCATGCTGTGCCTCAATGAAGAATCTCAGGATGAGGTAAGATGTAGCATCAGAGTCTGTGTTTTATAAAGAGATTATTCTTTCCTCTCCTTTGTGGCTTGTCAGATTAAGTGCTGAGCATTTTATTATTGCACATTTGGTGCAATAATGCTATTTTGGCTTTTAATTGCAGTGGGTCCCCCTGCGGGAGCTGCTGTCGCACTGTACACGGCCACTGTCTGTGAATGAGTTGTGGGCCCTGTGTTACACCTGCCTGTCCACACTACAAACCTACACTGATTTCCCAGGTCAGTCCTATACAGGGAAAAGATGTACAGTGCCTCCTGGAATTAAAGGCCCACCCAAGTAATGTTGAGCATAAAAAAAAATTCACTTACATTTACTCGCTTTCAGTAAGCGCAGTAATCCTTGGCAGGGCCATGGTGGATCCAGAGCCTATGCAAGGAACATTTGGCATGGAGCATAGCTACACCCTGGATGGGACACTAATTCATCACAGGGCACAACAGACACACGTATTCATACCTAGCGGCAATTTATCTTAGCCAATCCACTTACAGGAATGTTTCTGAGAGGTGGAAAGAAATCGGAGAAACCGAGGAAATCCATGTGGACATAAAGAGAACATGCACACAAATTCCACAGAGACAGTAACCCTGGCTCAGGATAGAACCTGGGGCCCTGGACTTCTGAGATGGCATTGCTAACCACTGCACAACAATACCTCCCCAGCATAAAAAAGTATTGTGGATTATTATGTTTAACACAATTAAAATGTATGTATTTCCACATATACCAATTATTGCTGGTAACTTGATTATTGAAATACATTGAACAATTTCTAATAAAGTGTGGCATGGTGGTGCACTTCTCCCCATGTCCATATGGGTTTCCTCCAGGTTCTTCAGTTTTCGCTGGTACACCCCCCCGAAAAATACTAGCTGTGGACTAGGTGCTCTAAGCCCAAGGTGTGAAGTGTCTCAGAATTGCTGCACTAATAATCATCTCACTGTTAGACCAAATATTTATTACTTAATACATTAAGCTACATACATTCCATAGCTGGCCTATGTTATATATAGAAGAGTAACAGAACTACTTTGTTGAAGCTTTGACAAATATTGTCTAACTAGGCAGTCTAATAGAAAGGTGACAAGCTATTAAGCATTTCTTTATGTGGAATGGTCCATTAAGGTTTAGGATAAATTATCGTAATATCACATTATACAGTGGCAATTTTTCACAGAATTTCTTGCACAACTGAAAAGAACACCTGAACGTAGCAAACCTTGTGAGTTTATGTGAAATGCTTTTTTTTATGTGTTTTGAAAGCTTACCTGTGCCTGGACTCGGTGTATGTAAGCTGTGATGGAGAGTTGCTGTTCCTTATGCCTAAAAACACAGGTACTTCTGTTCACAACACACTGATGAACACAGAGCATGCACATATACTGGACATGGATGAAATAATGAAAAGATAATTACATTTATATTTAAATTTGATAAGTGAATTGCAAATAATTTACAATTACAGAGGCTACTCCAGTCATTATATTGATTGTGTTCCATTGAAAATTAGCAATGTGTCCACTTCAGACAGGATCAACCAATCAGCACTTTGATATGTCATGTGTGTATTCAAAGCAACACAACATCAAACTGCTGGACAATTGGTGCATCACTCACAAAAGCTGAAAAGGTCTTGAAACTAAGTATTTATGTGAAGTACAAGGTTCATCAAAATATACAGCTGTACCCATAAAACGTCTGTTAAAACCTGTACATAAATGAAGCAGCACCATGGTTATCCATGTTGCATTTGGGGAAAAAAATCAAAGGATGTATTTGACTTATAGTGACTACTGCCAACTACCAAACATAATAATGGTTTCCTATTGGTATGGGTAGGTACATATTTTAATGATGATTGCTTTACATGATTGTGTAATGTCCAGTAAAATGGTAAGGAATGTTGAAGATCAAATGGTCACCATCTTTTGCACCATACCATACCATAATATGCTATACCATACCATACCATGCCATACAATACCATAAAATACCATGCCATGCCATACCATACCATGCCATACAATACCATACCATACCATGCCATACCATGCAATGCCATACCATACCATGCTATATCATGCCATACCATACAATACAATACAATGCCATACCATGCCATGCCATACCATACCAGACCATGCCATGCCATACTATGCCATACAATACCATACAATACCATATCATACCATGCCATACAATGCCATACCATGCCATACAATACCATACCATACCATACCATGCCATACAATACCATACCATACCATGCAATGCCATACCATACCATGCTATATCATGCCATACCATACAATACAATACAATGCCATACCATGCCATGCCATACCATACCAGACCATGCCATGCCATACTATGCCATACAATACCATACAATACCATATCATGCCATACCATACCATGCCATACAATGCCATACCATGCCATACAATACCATACCATGCCATGCCATACTATGCATACCACTGCATTATACTAATCCAGAGTGACTAATCCCTGTGTCTCGTATGTACGTTGGGTGATGTTGTTAGCATTTTTACCCTAACCTGTATTTTTGCTCACTAAGCTACTCAACTGCTTGATAGCTAACACTATATGCAACACTATAAAGTTTGGCTTATACTGATTTGCTTCAGGCAGAATGGTCGAGTGCCCTTGCTGTCTTGTATTTCTTTGTAATCGTCAGCTGAGTTTTCAGTTGTCTAGTATTACATAAATTTCTATGAAGGTGGTTCATCCAAAGCATTATCTCACCTGGCTCTTTAAATTATAAATGTGTATCTGCTTGATTCGGTGTGTAAAGCTGGCCCTTTGTACAGTTCCATGAGGAACATTGCTAATTCTACATCCAACTTCATCCACTTCACCTGTAATACATTTCTCCATCTGGGAAAAGCACTACAATTTTGTTTTTAGTTCTAGTTCTTAGTTCTACTATGTTTTTTGTCATTAAGTGTTTTGGTAAGATGGCGTGTATGACAGAAAGAAGTTACAATTGTAAAATCTGACTCTACTCTTTATTAGTTAGCTGATACTGATTCACCTTTATTGTTAAATTAAATTGCTAGGTATAATGTCTGAGAATGTCGTGAAAATGAACAAAGAGCTTTGAGTACTAGGACAGTGTGTTTTTTCAAGAGTCATGTTCAGTGCTGCAGACCTACTGCCTTTTTTGTCATCATTTGTAGGATCCAATGATGTCTTTTATGTAGCTCCTGAATTCCAGGAACATGGTATTTTAACAGAAAAGGTGAGTTGAGTGGTTACCCTATTTTTTATAGTGAATTGTCTAATGATTTTTTTTTAGACATTTAAATGCTTGAGCTTGCAAAATGTGTTTTGGTTCCTTCCTAGGCCTGCATATATGGAGTGGCAGCTATTTTGTGGGCCACAGCTAAATTTAATTTGTCCCCTAATCAGAAGCTAGCTATGCCAAGAAAACTCAAGAGGCTCCTGCTTGAGATGGCCAAAAAAACTCCTATTGAAAGGCCATCTATTGTTATGGCAAAAAAGGTAATAAACAGATAATTAAAGAGAAATTTAAGAGCCAAGTTAATTGCATGTGTTGAATATTTTTGTTCAGATGTTTATATGTAAACCTGTGTTACATTATATTCACTGAAAGAGTTTTATATAATTATATCCTCATATATCATTGAAGCAGCATAACTTACAGTAAGAAAATTATAGACACAATGATTTAAGCACTCGAATTTGTCTCCTGCTGCATCAGAGTTGCTGTGATTATCTGTCCCGTCAGGGGACTGACGTTGAGACTGTGTGGACACAGCTAATCAACAGACTTCATAAGGTATGCATTAACATGTAGGATCATCAGATACTTTAAGATATCAGATTAAGGGAAACATGAAATCTTATTGGATTCCTCTTTACAGCTGTAGTCAGTGCATTTTAAACCTGCATTATTCCTTAAATCATCTATCAACAAATTAAATACAACTGGAAGCTAAGTAAACTACATAAGTACAAACTGGAGATTTTATTCAAATCATGGTGTACATTGATACCAGCTTTTTAGAGCAACACAAAATACAATACTATAATCTAAATGCCTCAAAACGTCATCCCTAAAGAGCACTGACTGCAGCTTTTATGGCATTACTCCATATTTGTGGCAAGTAGGACCCCCTGACCCCCTTTAGGCAGCTTGTAAAAAAAACAACAACAACAACATTGATACTTGGAATAAAATACTATTATCATGAGCTGCTAGTTCATGCAATGTAGTGTTTTTCCACTCCAATGAGAGGCCTCTTGGTGTATACAATTTAATGTTAATACAGTATGAACAATCATAGATTATCATAGAACTAAAGAATATTGTAAATATAGTATATTAATATAGCAAATATTTCCATCTTAGGGAATGTTCCTAATTTTTACATGATTTAATTAGTGTGTAAGTTGGTATTTAAACTTGCATTCCTGTGTAATTTTAGGCATCCAATAGGTTTAATGAAGAAGAAAGCTTCCTAGATGTGGGCTCATTCAAAAACACAGCTACACCTGAGAGGAAAACTGGTACATTTGTAATCTGAATCTTTCTTTACTGAGTACAGCTCATTACATTCTGTATTAGTACATCAATAGTGGCTAATCCTACTCCAGGAAATTTAAATCCATCTGATATGCAAAAATTGTTCAAATGCTTCTGAAGACCAAAATTACTTTGAACAAGTTGTATTACATTGGGTTGGACCCCTGCAGGAATGTAGATCTTATAGATTATATCCTTTAGTGTATAAATCTTTCACTATACATTATTTATATGTTTAATAAAACTTTTTATCCATAATGTTTTACTTTATTTTAAACATTAAACATTTATTTGTTTATTTAATAAATATCTGTGTGCCATTTTTTGTGTTGGTGTTTGCAGGTTTCATCTCTCTGGGCCATGATGTCAGGTTGGCCCCTGTATCTGGTCCTCTTCCCCAGAGCAACTCTCTCTCCATGACAGCAAGGCTGCCTGAGGCTTTCACTTCTTTAGCGACCCACTTTACTCCTATAGTAGTGGCTCAGGAGGATGTCAAGGAAGAGGAATCACCTATCCCTCAGCCAAGGATAGGCAGGTAGGCCATTGCTTATACTGTATGGTGTGAAGGAAATGAATAAGCTCGACTCAGTGACTTCAAACTAATTAGTTCTCAACCCCTAAAAGAGTTATCATATACTAATCAACTTGACAGGAAAAGCTTTTGTAGTCCATAGTCAGGGTTTGTACGGTCATGAAAAACCTGGAAAAGTCATGGAATTTTAAAATAGCAATGGAGAAGTTTTGGAAAAATAAATAAAACCAGAAGGTTTTGGAAAAGTCATGGAAAATTGCTTCACAGATACCTGTATAATAGAATATACAGTATGTTTAAGTGTTAATACTGGTTAAACAATAATACTGGTTAAACTTACCCTTATGTCATTCCAAACCCAAATACTGTTAATTTTCATAACATAAAAGAATATACTGTTCCACTCTTTTCCACTCTATTACAGCTCTATTCATTTAAATGGCAGAAGAAACTGATCATGAGCTTTAAAGGTGTACCATAAAAACTATACTCCAAGTGGCCATACTAGAGTTTTGTGTCGTAGGGACTGCTTTTATAGTATAACTGTGTAAACATTCTTCAATACACATGGACCTTACTGTAGTTATTTTGGTTTTGGTTTAATTTTAGTTAAGATACGCTGTGTTAAATTTTGACATGAATTTTAATTTTTGTTTTACATGTAATGTAAATTGTGGAATGTAAACTGTAAAATGTAAAATGTAGAATGTATGGTCATGAAAATCTGTCTCAAAAGTCATGGAAATTTTTTGGTAAAAATGTGTATGAACCCTGATAGTATAATTTAGCATTTTGAAATCTGTTAATATTTATGTGGGTTTTCTAAGATATCTGATTATTTAATTCTGTTATATTCACTGTATTAAGCATCCCCAGTGCAATTGGAATTGGAAATGAGGACCTGACATCTGAAACACCACAACTTCAAGAAAACTGGACACAGGGAGAGCAAGTGGAAGACCTTTGTTCATCCTTGTCCAGTAGCACAACTGTTCTTACCTCTTCACCTCATTCCAACCTCCAAACAGCCTGTCCAGAGTCAAACAGCCAGTCTCTGCCAACCTATCCCAACGTCTCATGCTCTACTGGTGTTTACAACAACTTCCTCCTACAGCAGGACCCTCAGAGTGGCCGCCTGACACTGTTTCCTGTTCAAATAGCTGTTTCTCAGCCAATCACAGGCTTAGATCTTAACCTGCCGTTGAGGGCAGATTCAGAGACTGACTCAGGAACCCAAAACACTGAGCATGATGTGCATCATGTTACCAAGAATGGAGAATCTGATCACCATTTCACATCCTCTTACAACAAGAAAAGCAAAGGCAACATTCCAAATAATAGAGCTCACCTGAATATCTCTGAGCCTCCCCAACATACCAGGGTATTGAGCACTACACAACAGAGACAGCCCATCCTGCAGCAGGTCATTGGTCTTATCAGAGAGGAGTTTGCCTTTGACTGTTATCTGGAAAATGGAGCAGAGGAGCTGGTAATGGGTAATTGAATTATGTTACTTTGAATAAGTCAGCCATTTCTGCATATAAATGCTGAGAACTTTCTCATTAGATAATAGACCTAATATTTCAGGATGTAGGCCTCTCTTGTGCATTGCTGTGGAAATTAGATTAGGGATTCTCAAACATAATACCTTTTTTATTGCTTTAAAGGAAAATTGGCTAACATTTCTCAAGTATATTATGCTGATTAAGTGTCCATTTAATTAAGCTGTAATTACATCATTAATTATACTATAACCACACTATGACCAAAAAAAGGGATGAGTGCAGTTAATTGGAGCTATTGCATATTTTCTCATTATACTTTATTTATTTATTTTTATTTACTTATTTGTTTGTTTGTTTGTTTAAAATGGGACTTTAGAGATTAAATGATTCTCTTGTAACTCCTGCTGTGTATATTGGTCATTTTTATGTTCTCTATTTGTAGGAGAGTACATCCTTTCTTTAACAAGCCTGCACTTTGAGACCTTCTGTAGAGCAATAGTGGAGAAGTTTAGTGATCTCCACTGGGATAAAGACCTACTAGGATTGCTGCACTGTCTTGTCAATCATGACCCCTCTTTCCTGTAAGTAGCATGTAACCTAGTGCCAGGCTTCAGGAAACGTCTTTTTATGTTAACTTAACCATTTGCACATTTAGTCTTTAAGAACTGTACTGGAATATCTGTATTTGACTCTGTTAACTATGAAAGAACTATTATTTTATTATTGCCAACCTATTTAGGTCAGCAACCAGCAGCACACACACTTTTTTTTCTGGAAATCTACTAAATCATCAGCTTGGTGGTGCTCTATGAATTTTAATTTACTTCTAATGAGACTTTCACAATACCCACTTAAGATACCGAACCCTCCACTACCCATTCTACACATCATTAGCATTCATACTAGAAGCATTTCAAAAAGCCCCCGCCCAGTCCTTCTCCAGATGGATGGGTCCCTATGGTAACAGAAGAGCCTGGGCTTGGGACTGACAAGAAGACACTTGAGCTTCTTTCAAGCCTTGGGGGGGTCTAGAGGAGCCAGATGTGTAAACAGAGGAGAGAAAATCATGCAGATGATGCCACTCCTTTCTAGAATTTGTTTCCAGAGAGGTCACATGAGGAAGAAGAGTTGCACGGAGGGTGTGTAGCATGGAGGATAGAGCATAGTTATACACAATAGGCCCTTTCTGCTGGATGAATCACATGACACTCAGTCCCTTCTCTGTGTAGACTTGGAGGGCTGGGATGATGACATGATGGAGGGAGAGAGACAGAGAGAGAGAAAGTCACAGTTCTGTTTCTCACTGAAACTGCGAACTGTTGTAAAGAGTTTTCTAAGGATTTAGGAAGGATGCCAGGAGAATTCTTGAGTGGCAGGTTACTTGCTTTCCAACTGACTACTATCCAACTGGTATGTGTTGCTGTTGTGACTTGGGGTCAGCTGTCTTCAATCGGTTGTTATTCTTTTCTGCTTAATTTAAACTGAAGAATCCTAATTTATACAATTGCATTAATAGTCACATATAGTCACATATATTCAGGTTATTTTTTGTGGTAGAAATGCTTAGGTTTGTCATTTAGTGGTTAGCCAGTTTTATGAAGAAGCGTGTTATTTTTTTCTGAAAAATGTGTTAAGCCATGCTCTGCTTTACATAACGGATTACACTGTTCTATAGTCTGTGCCAGATGCTCTGTAATTTACTGGGTTTTTGTTGACATTTACAATTATATTTATTTATTTGGCAGGCAAATGTATCCAAATCTACATACAAGTAAGGTAGAACTATATTCCAATCACCTAGAGGGTCAAGGTCCTGCAAAGTTATTTGCAGGTTTAATAGCTCCAGTTCACTAAACTGTGCTTTACTGTATTCAGTAACAATGTTGAAAGTTAGATCATTGTTACTGAATACCTGACAATGTTTTAAATGTTCCAGAACATCAACAACAAAAAGACTGAACTAAAGAATACTATACACGCTTGTCAAAGTCTGACTGATACTAGCCTGATATTTGGTAATACAATAGTAATGTAGAAAACAGTTAAAAAGATATAGCATTAGAGAATGTAGCTATTGACAAATATAGTACACTTACACATTCAGATGGAGAGGGTTGAAATTATTGCAACATCAGTGTCTAAGTGCTCTAAGAAAAGCGAAGGCATTCCTTTAATGTTGTGATGTAGCCATGCACTATTCAATAGTAGAATTTAGCAATCCAAATGGAGTGACTCTATAAAAGTTCTATTAGTTACTTTTTTAGGTTAGCTTCAACTTAATGTGAGCACCTGTATAGAACCAGTGAAAAAATGCAAAAGGTTCATATAAGGGTTCATCTGTACAATGTTTTGATCTTCCTGATGTTATACCTTAGTTATTGACTATCAGCTTAAGGTTTCTAGAAGATCCTGATAGAAAATAGTGACAACAAGCCTAAATAGTAATTAATGGAAATTCACATATGAAGGTCTGCTATTGAACAGTGTATGGGTACTGACAATATTAAATAAATACCTTAATCAGCTTTACTTAAAGCACTTAGACGTTGACGTTCCTTCTGTCCATCTGAAACTGCATGTGTTTTTTTCTACTGTTAGAATACGTAATGGAGGGCTGGATACAGGTGCGGAGCAAACCTTCACTTTATTAGGAATATGCAGAGAAATAGGTACAGTTCAAAAAACATCAGGCAATATCAAGGTCATGAAACAGGCAAAGTTCAAAGACACCGGCAAACAGATATATCCAGGGCTAGGCAAAAATCAGTAATCCGAAATGAGAGCAAAGAGTTCAAAAAGCCAGAGATGTAATCACTTGTGCAAGGCAAAAATCCGTAATCCAAAGAGCAAGCAAAGTTCAAAAGCCAGAATTCACAGTCCGTATAAATCCGCTTGGTAGTTGTAGAAACGAGGTGCACGTACAAATACTTCGTGCCGAGCGCGACAAACAAAAGTCCTTAAATAGTGAAGCAGTAAATGAACATGGAAATTAACTACAGGAGTGTGCTCAAAACATGGGTGACTGTGAACATGGAAGTGAGGGAGTGTCATGGGGTGTGTAGTCTGTGGCGGCCATGTTTGTAGGCCGCCGTGCATGCTGGGGAGTGAAGTCAGTGTCGTGGCGTGAATGTGAACGAGAGTCCGTGGCGGCCATATTTGTAGGCCACTGTGAGTGTCGGGAAATGGAGTCGCGCTTGTGGCGTGACCTAACAGAGCCCCCCCCCCCCCCCCAAAGGGCTCACTCCGGGAGCATTACCTTGCCGAGGTTGACCTCTGGGTCAAGGTCCTGGGTATTCAGGATGGCTTTGGTGGAATTCCTGAATCATATTAGGATCAAGAATATCCTGGGCTGTGACCCAACTCTGTTCTTCGGGCCCGTACCCCTCCCAGTCGATTAGATACTTTAGCTGCCCTTGTTGGCGGCGGGACTTTAGAATGTGGTGAACTTTGTAGGCCGACTGTCCGTCGACCTCAAGTGGAGGCGGTGGGGTGTCATGAGAGTGCTCTGTGGCGAGGATACCTGAATGGGCTTGAGAAGGGAGACATGGAAGCAAGGCGCTATACGCCAGTGCTGGGGAAGGGCCAACTTGTATGTTATACAAGTTTCATGCCAAAGTATCGAAAAACATGGTTGAATAGTAACTTGGCGGCATAAAAGGCGGACGGGAGACTAGGGAGAAGGATAAGGCATAGGGACTTGGAAAAACGGTCAATAATAATGAAAATTGTGGTGTTGCCCAATGAGTTGGGGAGATTTGTGACAAAATCTATAGCTATATGTGACCAGGGGCGCTGGGGCGTGGGTAACGGCATAAGCTTGCCGACCAAAAGTGCTCTGGGATCCTTAGCTTGGGCGCAAACACTACACGACATAACGGCCTGCTGGATATCTCGCAACATATGGGGCCACGAGTACTTGGGTTTTAATAGGTGGTAGGTGCATTGGATACCGGGATGACCAGTTCCCGGAGCTGTGTGGGCCCATTTCACCAGTTGGTCTCGTCGGGCCCGTGGGACGAACAGTTTGGTTGGAGGACAGGCCGAGGGGATTTGATTGCGAGGGACTCGTGCTAGGAGGTGGTCTAACTCCCATTGGATGGCACCGACCATGCAAGAAGGGGGCAGAATCGGGTCAGGGTGCACTGGTTGGGGCTCTCTAGAATACATATGGGACAGGGCATCTGCTTTAAGATTTTTTTAACCTGGGCGATAGGACAGGGTAAATCAAAAGCGGGTGAAAAACAGGGACCAGCGGGCTTGGCGTGGGTTTAGGCGTTTAGCGGTGCATAGGTACTCTAGGTTCTTATGGTCACTAAAAATGAAAAAGGGGTGCTCTGCTCCCTCCAGTCAATGTCTCCATTCCTCCAATGCCAATTTAATGGCTAGTAACTCCCGATCTCCCACATCATAATTCCTTTCTGCTTGGGACAATTTTTTTGAGAAGAAAGCTACAGGGTGGAGTTTGGGCTTTTCCCCAAAGCGCTGGGACAGTACGGCCCCTACTCCTGTCTCGGAGGCATCCACCTCTACCACGAAGGGACGAGAGGGGTCGGGGTGTTTGAGAATGGGAACTGTGGTAAAGGCGGTTTTAAGTCGGGACATACCTTTCTTGGCCTCCTGGTTCCACTGGAGGTGGCGGGGTCTGCCGCATAAGAGGGCTGTGTAGGGCGATGGAACTGAAGCCCCGTATGAAATGCCGGTAAAAGTTTGCGAAACCCAGGAAACGTTGTAGCTCTTTAACCATCATGGGAGTGGGCCATTGCATGACAGCTGTGACTTTACACTGATTCATGGCGACCCCTTCGGGGCTAATGACATATCCCAGGAAAGTCATGTTGCCTTGATGGAATTCTCACTTTACTGCTTTGACATACAACTGGTTGGCCAATAGGCGCGCAAGGACTTGGCACACATGGTTCACATGGGTTTCATAGTTGGGGGAATAAACCAGAATATCGTCAATGTAAGCAATAACAAACTTGCCCAGCATGTCCCGCAGCACGTCGTTGATTAGACACTGGAATACCGAAGGTGCGTTAGTCAGCCCATACGGCATAACCAAGTACTCGTAGTGCCCCGTGGCTGTGCTGAAGGCTGTCTTCCACTTGTCCCCCTCTCGTATACGTACGAGGTTGTACGCACTGCGTAGATCCAGCTTGGTAAAGTAGCAAGCCTCTCGTAGTTGTTCCAGGGCAGAGGGGACGAGTGGATGTGGGTAGGGGTACTTAACTGAGGCCTGGCTCAGGCCCCTATAGTCGATGCAGGGTCGAAGGCAAGCAAAGTTCAAAAGCCAGAATTCACAGTCCGTATAAATCCGCTTGGTAGTTGTAGAAACGAGGTGCACGTACAAATACTTCACAAACAAAAGCCCTTAAATAGTGAAGCAGTAAATGAACGTGGAAATTAACTATAGGTGTGTGCTCAAAACATGGGTGACTACGAACGTGGAAGTGAGGGAGTGTCATGGGGCGTGTAGTCTGTGGCGGCCATGTTTGTAGGCCGCCGTGCATGCTGGGGAGTGTCGTGGCGTGAATGTGAACGAGAGTCCGTGGCGGCCATATTTGTGCCGCTGTGAGTGTCAGGAAATGGAGTCGCACTCTCGGCGCGACCTAACATCTACATAGCTATATTTTTGTCACAGATTATCCCTTGTGGCACGCAATGCTGTTTTAAGCCATGTCCCATACATGTGTTTTTTTTTCTGGTCTTTGTTTGATTTTGCTTGCCTGTTCTCTAAACCCTACTAAAGACTTTGATGATTATTCTTGGATTAGCCCTAATAAACATTATGCTGAGCATATGTACTTATGTGCTCCCTCTTCACATACATTACAGTAATCTTCTGCCACATGTTTTTAACAGGTATATGTCCTGTATAGTCCCAATTACCCAGTGATACCCAGAAGAGTTTTTCCTCATGCCATCTTAGGAGCTTTTCATTAGGGATCTAAATTTACATACTGTATGTGTGTAAGACTGAGGTATTCTTTATAGGAAAGAACAGGTATGGCAATGGTTTGAGTAGTTGTAAGACTGGGTGTCTGATTCTAATGAGGTAGTTTGCATGGCCAAGAACAGATATTTGGGGTATGCCAGTTTTACAGCCTTGAAGCAAGACTTCTGGAGATCCACCAGGCTATTCTGTTTGAGGAAAGAAGATACCAAAAACAATAAAGTGTTTTGGAAAGGAATACCAGTCTTTAGCTCTCTACTGTGAGGGGTTGACTGGTGGTTTCTTGAGTGAATTCTTACATTGGCCTGCTTGAATTTGGTGGGGAATTTGACTTGACTTGGTCTGGGGCATATGGGGCAATTTAATTTTTCTTTCTCTCTACTTGTTTTTCTTTCTCTTAGAGCATCTGTTGAAGATCCTTCATCAGAGCTGGAGGAAAGGGCACTGACATCACTCCCAGATGCCAAGAGGTGTGAGGGAGAGGCGGGAGGGAACATTGAACACAGTCAGCTTGGCCACAATGCAAACAAGTGCCATGCTCCAGAAGAGAGAGAACATAAAGCAACTAGACAACAAAATCAAGGAAAGACCAAGGACAAACAAGGACACATAAGAACAGAAGACAGAACAGCTGATGAGATCAGGAACATGCAGAAAGAGACTCAACCAGTCACATTTAAGAAGCATCATCTTAATGACAGCACAGGTAGGTGTGGCCAACAGTGAGGTCAAGAAGCTTCCAGAAGCTTCCATAGGGTCAGCTGAGTATATGCTTTTTGAGAGAGAGGATGTATTTGCATCATTGTAATTTGGATTGACTGTAGAGTGAAGTTATGAATGCAGCAATGTTCTATTGGATGAACTTATAATGGATGAAATGTATTCACTACTGCCAGACACACACGGAGAGCCTCAATGCATCTGTCTTACTGAAAGTTGCTCTGGAAACACAAGGAAAGTGAACTTTCCTCTGCTTTCTCTTCCTCCCCTATTTTCATGTATTTGTAAACACACTTGCATTATGTTTTCTGTACCATTTGCTTATCATTAGTAGTATCAGCTAGATAACAACATAACTGGATAATAACCCAAATACTACGGTACTGTACATCATACCACAGTGCTGCTGAAACTGATTGATCAGAAAGTGCTGATTAATTTTATTTGACAGCAGTTCAGGTAGTAGTGCTGGATGCAAGGCAAATCACAGGTTTGTATTAATATGTTCGGTTTAATACATTATCATTTCTATAGTAACAGCTCATTCACAGGGACAAGTATGGTGGATGCTCCACATAATCTAAGTGTAATAACAAAAACAATTAAAAACATGCTGTTATTTAATAAAGAAAAAAGTATAATTGTTGAGATGCTTGGCAAAGTTTTTTGTGAGGAGACATTTATATAACGTTTATGGAAGGAATCTCCAGTGTAAGCGCTTTGTAACAGTAACAGGTAGAACTGTTCCTTTTCACCCATGGGAAAGTCTAAGGATAGAGAGTGTTGCGTTTTGCCATTTCTCTCTAATATGACAAACTGCATTTTTCATGTTATTTTATAAGGTAAGTGATAACAGAACTTGTTGCACGGATGTTTCACAACAATAACTGTAACTATAAACAGATAAAAAGTGTCATGCTTTAAAAAAAAAAGTAATCAATGGAAATTGCAGTGTTATAAGAGCAACAAAACACTTGTTACAGGTTTAGAAAATAACCAGTTTCAGGGCATCACACAACCCTGTCATGTTTTATTTCTCACTTTAAAAATATGCATGTTTTCTATTTTTTTTGTTCTGTGACACACATTTCAACACATTTATCCACGTTATTTCGGCTCTTTGTTCTAGTGTTGAGTGGACTCAGTATGGACCTGGAGAGCAGCAGCTCTCCAGTAGATGGAGCTGAAGTGTGTGTGTGTAGTGATGAGTCTCTGTGCCAGCACTCTGAACTGGGGGAGAGTATAGAGACCCAGCTTTCCCTGGACTGCTCAGATGCAGAAATGGATGATTCTGACTCAGTGATCTCAGATAGGACAGTGTCCTCCTACTCAGGCTTTCAGGGCCCTCTGTCCCGCCCCACATGGGCCCTGGCTCTGTACGGAGAAGTCTTCTTCAGCCAAGAAGTGGTGGAGTATGCTTACAAACTGGGCAACCACACTGACTCACCAAGCTTGGAAGATAAATCACAGGTAGGAGCCACAGCTGCACATTTATGTGTTTGAGGGGAATATGAATCTCTAACTTAATATCATGTTGTGGTTAAATGTAAAATTTTGCTTGCTGGCTTCGTCTTCTGTCCTGAATGTGCCCTAATGTTTATTTTCAATGTTTGCTTAATGCTAACTGTACTAAAAGGAGCCACCATTCTTAGACCAAGAATTTTACCAGGTATGTTTTATTTAATGAAAAAAAAAATGGTTTGCTCCAGTAAAATCCACCCTTCCTTTACATATATCATGACCATAGTATTATAAGGCTCTGCCCTTCATATATCATTGTGATAATACTAAGGCCACAATATGTTAGTTACATTATTTATTTATTTTATTTTGAGTGCTAGTATTGCAAATCAAGGTTACCAGGCATTTACATGTAGCCTTTGTTGTTGACATACAGTATATACATAATATACATAATATGATGTGTATGCTTAGACTGTTACTAAAAGAGCTGAGTGCTTTGATTATTGTGAAGAGAGCTTTGAATGGCTCACCGGTCAGACAGTAAGAACTCTACAGGAGGACAGAAGCTACAACTGAGCTCCACACACACCTCCTGCTTCAAAGCACTAGCCATCAATGATGTTACCGTGGTGAAGGATGCAGACACACCAAAGCACTGAACACTGAATTAGAACTAGTAACATACCGGTACCTGCAAACACATCATGCTTCTTGTCCTGTCTTTTAGGATCACTGTGGATCTCTAATGCCAGCACTGTTTCTTACCCAACTCTGTTTTCACAGATCTCTTTTCAGCCTTAAGGACTGAACTGTTCTCTTTGGTGTGTTATTTCCTGCAGGAACTTCAGCAACAGCTGATGATCGAGAGCAGAAATTTAAAGAAGACGAGAAATTTTTACCACAAACTAATTCAGCAAGAGAGGAAAAGTAAAGGTGTGGCAAAATATATCATAGAAAAAAGGGCAACAGTACTGTTGTTCACACACACACACACACACACACACACACACACACACACACACACACACATATATTCTAAACATGATGCTTGTGTGTATTTTTGTTGCAGGTTCTGAAGTAAAGGTGATGCTCTCCAAACTGAGAGCCCAGTTTGATGAACTAAGAACTAAAGTAGAGTTCCTTGACTCTGTAAGGCAATATCTACAGGTAGGTCCTTATGACATTTTTCGATTGATAAAACACAAAACCATCCTGTTAATAATCCAGATAGAATATTGAAACAATTTTTAAAGAACAATTATGACAAAAACCCTGGTACTACAGGGTGTCCCAAAAGTCTCCATACATAGGGGACTATGTACAGTACTGTATGACAGCACCACATCAGTTGTGCCTTCATCAGTGGATGTTTGTGGACGTCCACTTCTCAGTTGCCCCACAACATTTCCAGTCTTTTTGAATTTGTGGAAGTTTTGCATTTCCCCCCTCTGGTCTATATATCTCTGCCTCCCCGGTAGGGACAAAATGTATCTCACCCACCCTCAGTGATTAATTCTACTTCACCAATTGACCATATAAAATCCCTAAAAGAAAGATATTTTTTAACTATAGCTAAGTGAAACGCGCAACAGAGCATGTGAGTGAAGCAGAGCAGTGTGACACTCCGCTCAATCGCTCACGGCCCAAGCGAACTCATGTATTCATGTATTGCTCATGCTCACCAGGAAAACAACGTTCGCTCAAATCCCGCTCCGACGAATTTTCTCTGTAGTATACTTGTTTCTGTTTGTAATACATTGCATTGCTTAATTTAACCAGGGCCGTTAGCTGGATTGTTAATCATCTGGGGCTGAGCCCAGATTCTTTAACATCTGCAAGAAATAGCCTAACAAGCTTCATAATCTATACAGGCCCACTGTGGTTTGTGAATTATTTTCATGAATAAATCCCCGCCCCAAAAATGTCATGTGCTTGTCAGGTTTCCCGTTAAAGTCCATCGCAAGCTTGCGACAATTTCCTAATCCAGCCATGAGAATGATTTCAATACGTTCTTCTTTTGTCATGGACATTCTTAAAAGCGATCTGAAAACATATATATTATATAAACTAAGTATGAGAAATTTTGGAAGACACTTTGATAAAAAGTGTTATGTTCCCCCTATGCATGGAGACTTTTGGGACACCCTGTAGAGGGGGATCAGATGCTGCTTTACATTTCTTATATTAATGGACAAATACTTTTTTATTTATGTCCCTAGGATGTTTCACAACCCTGGAAGACACATAAAATGTCAACTTTAATTATAAAGTTCTTCTATAATGGAGGGTCATTTCCAGCCCGATGATTATTTTCCATGTTCCGAAGTGTTTTATTCCTCTTGTACCACCTCTATTTTTAATTTATTAAAGAGGGACAGGCCATACTTTTATGTTATATAGTTACACTTAAGTTTGTAAGCACTTACTACAGTTGTTCCTTCACCAAGCTCTTTTCTCTCTATTGAAGTGAATAAGACAAAAAAGAACAAGACAAGAAACCAGAACTGGCAAAGACCTCTGTCGTAAAAACTCTCTTGTGGCAGAACACTCACTGCCCATTACAAAGCACTGACACTGGAGACTCCTTCCATGAAAGTTAAATAAACAACAACTACACCATATCAATGATTATACGTTCTATGTAATTTAACATGTTAAATAATGTTTTAATCTGTTTATTATTAGCCTTAGATTAATATAGAAATGATTAGAGTATTAGAAAGAGCACATTAATATAAATCTGTGATTTGAATTATAGCTGGAACTTTTGTTATAGAAAATTTAATCGACACCTTCTGACCAATCAGATATGAGAATTTAACAGCACTGTGGTATAAGAATATTATAAACACTTTACAGTTTATTAAATAGGGCAAAATGGTAGGAAACCCAGATAATCTAAACATCTAAATATTTTGGTGCTAAACATTTTCTAAAACATGTTTTTGTTTTTGAAAGAGCAAGACCTTGTATAACACCTGATTTGTTATGTAGTCTAAACTTCCAATTAACAGTATCACCATGTTACATGAACAACCTGGATTTACTCTTTTACAACTTAACCATACTCAAAGAGAAATTGTTGGTGTGACAAAAATTCTGCTGTGATACAACTAATGGTTACTAATTTTATTACAAAAATGTTTGTCTGTAATGTTCTGGTAAGGAGCTTATAGTCATTTTTCATTTCAAGAAATAATACATATTACTGACAAATGTGGTGCTGAGGCACTGTGAAGTCAGGATGTTATCTTGCCTTTTCCCACCAGTACATTTTGTATGAATTCTTTTATCAAGTTCAGTAGTACAACTACTTGTATAATGGTGAATAACCAAGCCCTAAGTCCACTTAACTGATTTATTTATGAATGTGCGCCCCCGATGTGAACCCAATGGTTCAGGCATTAACCATTCTGATGATTGATGTCTTTGTGCTTGTCAGGTGTTGTATGTAGATCAGTGGGGTTTGCCCCTCTCTCTGCTGCCCTCTCTGGCTTCTTCTGGCTCTTCCACAGTAGACCTCAGAGCCAGTGAAGATCCAGCTATATTGAGCCTGATGTGTGAGGAACGCAGAAAAAGAGGTTGCTGTCCCCTACTGGCTGGAACACCAAAAGGCCTGATGACTTATTTATATGCCAGGTAGGGTAGAAAGTAATTGAGCTAGTTATGAGTGTGTAGTATTATATTGTTGTTTTTCTATTGTTTTATTACCTCATTCAAATACTTTTATCAGGTGATATTTCACCCTAAAACAACATAACCCTTATAAATTTAAGGGCCTTTGGCCCTTATAAATCATGGCCCCCTAATAATATCCATCCCTGAATTGGCTATATCACTCTCCTCTCCTCTCCACCAATAGCTGGTGTGTGATGAGCATTCTGGTGCACTATGGCTGCCGTCGCATCATCCAGGTGGATGCTACACACTGGTGGTGGTTGAGGAGATTTCCGCCGTATACTATGTAAAGCGCTTAGAGTGTCTAGAAAAGCGTTATATAAATGTAACAAATTATTAATTAATTATTATTATTATCACATTAGAACTGCAGGCAAAAATATGGATTATGGTAATTTCCTTGACCAAACTTGCTTCATCCTAATATAATTGCTTTGTCTGTGTCTGTACTTTGGGGAGCTGTTGAAATAGAACAGGTCAATAAATTCTGAATGTTCAGACACTATGACAATGTTAATATTAAAATAAAGCAAGTCCAGTCAAGGAAATCATTATTATGTACATTTTTGCAGGGAGCTCTAATAATTAATTCTGACACTGTTCTAATGTAAAACATTGCCTGCTGTATATACCTTATATATTCTCCTATATGTTCTCTTTATTTGTTTATATAAATGATATTTCCCTGATATGGTCACTCATAGCATTACATGGCTTCAGTTCTCTATCTCCTAATGGTACACTGTACACTGATAGTGGACTACAGGAAGTTGCAGGGTGGAGTACACACTCCCATACACATCAACAGTGCTGTCATGGAAAGAGTCAGTAACTTCAAGTTTCTCGGTGTACACATCACACTGAGACTATCATTAGGTCTGCCTGTCAGAGAGACTCGATTTTGTGTGGAAGCTCAAGAAGTTTGGACTGGTTCCTTAACATCCTCACCAACTTCTACCACTGTACCATGGAGAGCATCCTGACTGGTTGCACCACTATATGGTATGGCAGTTGCTCCGTCCACAACCGTAAGGCTCTCCAGAAAGCAGTGAGAACAGCAGAACTCATCACAGGCAACAGACTCCCAGTTATACAGGACATCAGCTGGACACAGTGTCTGAAGAAAGCTCACAAAATCAGCTTTTTTTCAAATTGACACCTGAATAATGGTATAGGGGTATCCAGTCATGGACAGTTTCTACATGCAGGCTGTCAGGTTCCTATAGCCTGTAGGCCAGTTAATTCCTGTTCCCAGTGTCAGAGTCATCTTACATATCTATTGTACTTTTTCTGTTGACACTTGGTCACTTTACACTTTACTATATTGGGGTTGTACACAAGACAAGTTGTGTGACTTGTCTTGTATACAACTTCAATTCCAAAAAAGTTGGGCCACTGTGTAAAATGTAAATAAAAACAGAATGCAATGATTTGCAAATCTCATAAATCCATATGTTATTCACAATAGAACATAGAAAACATATCAAATGTTTAAATTATCATTTTAGTTTAGAGGATGGTTTCCAAAAAGAATTTCAAATTTCGATTCGTCTGACCACAGAACAGTTTTCCACTTTGCCTCAGTCCATTTTAAATGAGCTTTGGCCCAGTGGAGTTTCTGGATCATGTTCACATATGGCTTCTTCTTTGCATGATAGAGCTTTAAGCAACATTTGTGGATGGCACGACGAACTATATTCACAGACAATGAGTTCTGGTGGTGTTTCTGAGCCCATGCAGTGATTTCCATTACAGAATCATGCCTGTTTTTAATGCAGTGCTGCCTGAGGCCCCAAAGATCACAGGCATGCAATATTGATTTTCACCCTTGTCCCTTGCGCACAGAGATTTCTAAAGATTCTCGGAATCTTTTGATGATATTATGTACTGTAGATGATGAGATATTCAAGGTCTTTGCAATTTTACGTTGAGGAACATTATCCTGAAATTGTGCCAAAATTTGTAGATGCAGTTTTTCACAGATTGGTGAACCTCTGCCCATCTTTACTTCTGAAAGACTCTGCCTTTCTAAGATACTCTTTTTATACCCAATTATGTTACTGACCTGTTGCCAATTAACCTCCAGCTGTTTCTTTTTAGTAACACTTTTCCAGCCTTTTTTGCCCCCGTCCCAACCTTGTTGCGGCCATCAAATTCAAAATCACCTTATTTTTTTTCTTAAAATGGTCCATTTACTCAGTTTAAATATTTGATATGTTTTCTATGTTCTATAGTGAATAACATATGGGTTTATGAGATTTGCAAGTCATTGCATTCTATTTTTATTTACATTTTACAGAGCGTCCCAACTTTTTTGCAATTGGGGTTGTATACCAAACAAATGCTTTCTCTCTCTTGTCCCATTTATTTATATTGTATATTGTATTTTGATGTTCTATTCATGTTGTACACTATATGGGCAAATGTTTGTGGACACCTGACTATCACATCCATATGTGGTTCTTCCCCAAACTGTGGCCACAAAGTTGGAAGCACACAATAGTCTAGAAAGTCTTTGCATGCTGTAGAATTTAGATTTCCTTTCACCAAACCTGTTCCAGCATGACAGTGCCCCTGTGCACAAACTGAGGTCCATAAATACATTGTTTGCCAAGGTTGGTGTGGAAAAACTTGAGAAGCCTGCACAGAACCCTGACATCTACCCCACTGAACACTTTTGTGATGATTTGTAATGCTGACTGCGTCCCAGACCTCCTCACCCAACATCAGTGCCCGAACCTCACTAATATTCTTTTGGCTGAATGGCCAAATCCCCACAGCCATGCTCCAAAATCTAGTGGAAAGCCTTCCCAGAAGAGTCAAGGTTATTATAAGGGCAAAGGAGGACTAAATTTGGAATGGTATGTTCAAAAAGCACATGGGTGTGATGGTCAGGTGCCCATATTTTTAGCCATATTATTTTATTATATTTGACCATTTGTTGAAGCTTGTGTGTGTGTGTTTTGTATATTCTGTTACACATAAGCAATTTACCTGAGCCTAACAATAAGCATTTCATTGTACATATGTCGACATACTCTCGACATACTCTGCATATTTTAAATGAACTTGACTTGACTTGAACTACTACAGCAGGATTAATGCTGCATTCGACTAACCTTGGAAGTGGGAAGTCAGAATTATGCCATTTTCAACCTCCGTGCTTTCGAGCTACAAAGCCACAGATGCCTCCATGTTCATCTTTGTTTAAGCAACAAACTAGTCACCTAACTTACTGTAATGAGTGATGTACTGTACAGCCGTGGCCAAAAGTTTTGAGAATGACACAAATATTAATTTTCACAAAGTCTACTGCTTCAGTGTTTTTAGATCTTTTTGTCAGATATTACTAACTGTTACTGAAGTATAATCACAAGCATTTCATAAGTGTCAGTGGCTTTTATTGACAATTACATGAAGTTTATGCAAAGAGTCAATATTTGCAGTGTGGACCCTTCTTTTTCAAGACCTCTGCAATTCGCCCTGGCATGCTGTCAATCAACTTCTGGGCCACATCCTGACTGATGGCAGCCCATTCTTGCATAATCAATACTTGGAGTTTGTCAGAGTTTGTGGGTTTTTGTTTGTCCATCCGCCTCTTGAGGATTGACCACAAATTCTCAATGGGATTAAGGTCTGGGTAGTTTCCTGGCCATGGACCCAAAATGTCGATGTTTTGTTCCCCAAGCCACTTCGTTATCACTTTTGCCTTGTGGCAAGGTGCCCCATCATGCTGGAAAAGGCATTGTTCGTCACCAAACTGTTCTTGGATGGTTGGGAGAAGTTGATCTCTGAAGAAGCTGCACTCTTTTGTACCATTCTTTATTCATGGCTGTGTTCTTAGGCAAAATTGTGAGTGATCCCACTCCCTTGGCTGAGAAGCAACCCCACACATGAGTGGTCTCAGGATGCTTTACTGTTGGCATGACACAGGACTGATGGTAGCGCTCACCTTTTCTTCTCCGGACAAGCTTTTTTCCAGATGCCCCAAACAATCAGAAAGGGGATTCATCAGAGAAAATGACATTACCCCAGTCCTCAGCAGTCCAATCCCTGTACTTTTTGAAGAATAGCAGTCTGTCCCTGAAGTTTTTCCTGGAGAGAAGTGGCTTCTTGCTGCCCTTCTTGACACCAGGCCATCCTCCAAAAGTCTTCGCCTTACTGTGCGTGCAGACGCACTCACACCTGCCTGCTGCCATTCCTGAGCAAGCTCTGCACTGGTGGTGCCCCGATCCCGCAGCTGAATCAACTTTAGGAGACGGTCCTGGCACTTGCTGGACTTTCTTGGGCGCCCTGAAGCCTTCTTCACAACAGTTGAACCTCTCTCCTTGAAGGTCTCGATGATCCGATAAATGGTTGATTTAGGTGCAATCTTACTAGCAGCAATATCCTTGCCTGTGAATCCCTTTTTGTGCAAAGCAATGATGGCTGCACGTGTTTCCTTGCAGGTAACCATAGTTAACAGAGGAAGAACAATAATTTCAAGCACCACGCTCCTTTTAAAGCTTCCAGTCTGTTATTCTAACTCAATCATCATGACAGAGTGATCTCCAGCCTTGTCCTCATTAACACTCTCACCTGTGTTAACGAGAGAATCACTGACATGATGTCAGCTGGTCCTTTTGTGGAAGGGCTGAAATGCAGTGGACATGTTTTTTTGGGATTAAGTTCATTTTCATGGCAAAGAGGGACTTTGAAATTAATTGCAATTCATCTGATCACTCTTCATAACATTCTGGAGTATATGCAAATTGCCATCATAAAAACTGAGGCAGCAGACTTTGTAAAAATTAATATTTGTCATTCTCAAAACTTTTGGCCACGGCTGTATATTTACCTCCTCAAAACAGCTAAATGAATAGTCAGTGTTGTAGATTTAACAAGCTAATATGTCTGTGTTTTGATTGATCTAAAGCAAATACTTGTATATACAACATAACTTTTTTAAAGGTAAGAGTTTCTACTTTGTTTACTGTTCATACTGTGAGCAGTCATGTTGATTTGATGTCACTTGCTGAACTCGGGGTTGAGGAGACCATCCTGAGTTCCTAAGTAGGAATTCCAAGTTAAGGGGGCATTTTCTTTGGTTTTTCCTAGTCAGAGGTTTGAAATTACGGGTTATGACCTTTAGTCAAGTGCAGCATAAGTGGTACCAGGTCAGAAATGACACATTTTCTTTACTCCTCTGACAGAAATGCTTTTGTGGAAGGATACATCCAGCACTTTCTCTATACCTACCGCTATTTCTGTACTCCTGAGGAATTCCTCCAGTTTCTAATGGACAAATTTAACAGCTCTGTAGTGTAAGCATCCTGACAAAGCAGCACCATTCATTTTGAGAGCTGTTATTTAATAGTTAATTACTAATTTTCACTGTCCTGCTGTGTGTTATAAAATATGCATACAGAGCAAACAAGGACTTCTCTACTGACAGTGCTAAGGTGTACCATCGCACCCTGGACCTGTTAGAGTGTTGGATAGAAGACAGCCGATCAGTGGATTTTACTTCCAACTCCCACCTTCAACCAACCCTCGACAACTTCCTCACATCTGAGGTAATTCATGGCTGCATCAATAATTTGTTTAATGCTAAAACACAACAACCTTTCATGGACTTCATGATGTTTGTTAGTCTTTTGTCTGTAGCCTAAAGTAAATACAAAGTTGTCTGAATTACCAATGCAACTGCTGTTGTGATGTGGCTGCAGGTGGCTACAGTGGACAGTCGTGGAGAGAGTCTACTCACAATACTACAAAACAGTCCCAAAAAGAGGCGGGCCTGTGGGTTGTCAATTCGTGGTGAGAGTCCAATCAGCGGTTGGGATGATCTTGATGTCCAACCAATTCAGTCCTTTTGCAGGAAATCTTCTGTTGATGATGCTGCAAGGAAGGTCAGCATGATGGAGCTAGCCTCATTTTCTTTCTTTTAAAAGAATTTGGAAAGTTCAGAATAGTGCTGTCTTATAAATTTAATTTTTAATCTAGTTACAGTAATAAGAGCTTTTTTTTTCTTACAGTGGTGCTTGAAAGTTTGTGTACCTTTTAGGACTTTCTATATTTCTGCATACAATGCTGTGATTTCTTCTGTTTTTGTGTATGTCTCATACTAAATAATTTTAGATCTTCAAACAAAATACAACATAAAACAAAGGCAGCCTGAGTAAACACATAATACGATTTTTATTTTTTTATTTTTTTTTATTGAAGCAAAAAAGTTATCCAACACCTATCACCCATGTGAAAAACTAATTGCCCCCTTAAACTTAAAATCTGGTTGTGCCACCTTTAGCAGCAATAACTGCAACCAAACGCTTCCGATAACTGGAGATCAGTGTTTCACTTACTAGGACTAGGACTTACTCCTATGCTTTGGATCATTGTCTTGCTGCATAATCCAGTTGCGCTTGAGTTTCAACTTACAGACTAAAGACCCGATATTCTCCTTTAGGATTTTCTGGTAGAGAGCCAAATTCATGTCTCTCCCCACACCATCACACTTCCACCGCCATGCTTGACTGTAGGTATGATATTCTTGTTGTGGAATTCTGTGTTTGGTTTATGCCGGATGTCACGGGACCTCTGTCTTCCAAACAGTTCCACATTCAACTCTTCAGTCCAAAGAACATTCTCCCAAAAGGTTTGACTATCATCAATGTGTGTTTTGCCAAAAAGATGAGCCTTAATGTTCTGGGTTTGCAGTGGTTTTCACCTCTCCACTCTTCCATGGATGCAATTTTTGCCCAGTGTCTTTCTGATAGTGGAGTCATGAACGTTTATTGATGCAAGAGAGGCCTGTAGTTCCTTTGATGTTGTCCTTGGCTCTTTTATGACTTGCTGGATGAGTCATTGCTGCGCTCTTGGAGGAATTTTGGAACGTCAGCCCCTTCTGGGAAGGTCCACTACTGTGCAGAGTTTTTTCCATTTACAGATAATGGCTTTCACTGTGGTACTTTGGAGTCCCAGAGCCTTTAAAATAGCTTTGTAACCCTTCCCAGACTGATGTATTTCAATCACCTTCTTCCTCATCATTTCAGGAATTTCTTTCAGTTTTGGCATAGTGTGTTACTGGGTAAGACCTATTAACCAACTTCATGCTGTTGAAAAGGTTCTATTTAAGTGCTGATTTGATGGAACAGGGTTGGCAGTAATCAGGCCTGGTTGCATGTAGGTTGCATGGGGTTGCATGCTGAACCCCATTTTGAATGCAGTTTCATAGATTTGGGGAATTAGTAACTATGGGGGTAAATACATTTTCACACAGGCCCAGTTGGTACTGGATAAGTGTTTTTCCTTAAATAAATAACATAATCTTTTTAAAACTGTATTTTGTGTTTACTCAGGTTGCCTTTGTTTTCATTTCTGAAACAATTTAGTATGAGATATATACAAAAACAGAAGAAATCAGGATTGGGCAAATACTTTTTCACAGCACTGTAATAACTTATCATGTGATTTTCACACAAATCCTAAAAGTAGACAAAGAGAACCCAATTAAACAAACGAGACAAAAATATTATACTATATCTATTAATCCAATAGAAATGTTGTGGAAGGACCTGAAGCAAGCAGTTCATGTGAGGAAACCCACCAACATCCCAGAGTTGAAGCTGTTCTTTACTGAGGAATGGGCTAAAATTCCTCCAAGCCGATGTGCAGGACTGATCAACACATATCGGAAACGTTTAGTTGCAGTTATTGCTGCACAAGGGGGTCACATTTTCAGATACTGAAAGCAAAGGTTCACATACTTTTGCCACTCACAGATATGTAATATTGGATCATTTCCCTCAATAAATAAATGACCAAGTATAATATTTTGTCTCATTTGTTTCATTGGATTCTCTTTATCCACTTTGAGGATTTGTGTGAAAATCTGATGTTTTAGATCATATTTATGCAGATATATATATAAAAATGCTAAAGGGTTCACAAACTTTCAAGCACCACTGTATATGATTCCTCATTTGCTTTTTCCTCATTTTATGCTTTATGTTTTATGTGTATTATGTGTATTGTCTTTACTAGCAAAATTTGTCTTTCTATTACTAGCACTACATCTGCAAAGTGTCTTATTTCTACTAGTTAATGTCGCTAGTTATTGCCACTCCTGTGTTTGTGTGCGTTATACACAGAGTTTTCAGTGGCGTGTATCCCATGTGGTGGAGCCCCAGGTAAGCCAACCAAAGGAGAAGGTGTACTCAATCGCTTCAGCACTGCCCCGACCCTGCTACAGTTCCCTGCTGAGCCACCTGACCAACGTGTCTGTGAGGAATGAGGAGAGAGTGGCATTCAGTCAGACAGAGCACAGTCCCCTGAACACAGCACAACAGCTCACACTGCTCCAGCAGGTACCAAGAGAGCATGGAGCTCTCTTCTTTTTCACTCACTTGGCTTTGGTATTTCTCTGTTACTCCTGGTTATAAGCATTTCAATGCCCAGTGTACCAACTGTAACTGTGTAAATGGCAAATAAATGACGCTTGACTTGGTTGTGCTCTCAAAGTTAGAGATGGCCTTTTAGCTATGCACAAACTAATGGAACTTTTGGTATCAGAAAACTGGAAATTGAGTTTTTTTCATTAGCCATGGGTCCAGTACCAAAGGTTCCAACAGGAACTAATGGTACACTGGGCCAAAGCTGTCAACACTTTTTCTATGCAATGCTGCAGTATTTAAACACTGAACAATAAGAACACAGAATGGTTAGATAGTGCTATGTGTCTGCCATTAAAAGTAACTTTGGGCTATTTTATTTCTCAACATACATCATTTATCAAAATATGCAGTATGAACAAACAGAAATACTCTCCTTTTACTGATCATACTAATCATGATTTTCATGATTTTTGATGATGCTCTTACAAAGAAAGTGTTGATTTTTCATCTTATTGTTAAAATTTTAAACCCCTTTGTCAACAAGGTTTTTTTAATCATTAATTTCATTGCATCTGGTATAGGTTGGTTAACCAAACAGAACAGAAACAGAAACAAAAAGAAAAAAAACAATACAAGCAATTCTTCCAACAAATCATCATGTTGCCCCCCCCCCCCCTTTTTTTTTTACTGTTGTCACAATAACCTGTACCGTTTTCTCTGAACTTGATCAAATAAATAAATAAATAAATAAAATAAAAATAAAAAATAGAACTAGAACTAATAGATAGAATAGAAAAATAGAATTAGAACTGCGGGCCAGTTCATGAAAAGTGATTGTACATGTTTAATTACTTCCCTTGTTTATTAAACCAATTATGTAGCATTTTAGTCACATTGTTTATACTGTAAATGCATTTATATTTTCTGCTCTTTGACAATGTCTACTAAGAAATCATCTGCCCTGAGAAAAAAATAAGTTCCCCTGGTGTCCCTCCCACAGTTCTCTCTCTCTCTCTCTCTCTCTCTCTCTCTCTCTCTCTCTCTCTCTCTCTCTCTGTGTGTGTGTGTGTGTGTGTGTGTGTGTGTGTGTTACAAATGCCAATGGTCAATATATTTTTTTTTTTAATGGAGCAGAATGTAGCACAATAATACAGGGAATCGAATTTCTAATTTAAGTAACCATGAATAAAAATCATGCATCAGTGAAACCAAACCCTACTCACTACATAGGCCATTAATCAACTTCAGACACTAATGACTGAAAATACCTTTGAACTTTTACAAACTTACCTTCCCACAACATTTGGCTACATACTTGGGAGTCATGTTTATCAATTTCTGTGTAAACTCGGTTACTGTAGTTTGCCTTTGGGGTATTTTGTACCTGACAGACTATATAATTTGGACACTAGGCATTGAGGAGCATTGTGGGAATTTATAAGTGCACTAGATGTTCTCCACTGTAGTTTTGGACATAAAACCAAAATAAACACAGCCTTTTCCATGTGGGATATTGCTTTTCTTTCTTTTCCCCTGGTTATTGGTGATGCACTTGCCAACCTCAACCACTAGAGGGAGACAAGCTCTCTCGCTCCTCATTTCTTTATTGTTTCAGGTTATCAAGTAAGTGTGTTTTGATTGAACAGCATCTGTGCCTGGATCCCCATCTGTTTTGTCTCTAATTTAGGAAATCTTCCAAGGCTGTCACCCTGTGCATTTTCTCAACTCCAGAGCACAGGGAGTGAAAGAAAAAGCAGTCAGCATCTCCAAGTGAGTCTGCACATGCTATATTTCACACAGACGTTTTTATAGTGGAATCTTTCAAGGTGAAGAGCCCAATGTGCTTTGTAAAATACTTCATAAAATACAGAGTCTCTGCTGATTTCACCAGTTTTGTGAATGCTTATCCCTGAGGAAACTACTGTCCCATAACAGATTAAGGTTTGATACTGTAGCCAAAAACAATTGCAGGCCAAGCCTGTTACTTTTAGTCACTATTTGCATGTTATTCTAGCTAGGAATCCGATGGTGGAAACATGCAGACAACCATGTCCTTCAGCTTAAAAATAAATAAATAAATAAAAATAATTAATCTATCTTGACATTCATTGATTGCATTCTTATTTTCTAATCTGATTGCTGGACATTCCATTTGGAAGTTATCCATCTGTCATTATCTTGACCAGATCTCTGTTGTTCAAAGACCCTTATTTGTACCTTTTCAAAATCATGTAATGTCACATTCAGGATCTACAAGTGTAACAAGGAACAAAAAACACAAGGCAACAATCTGGCTTCCTGAGCCTTTATGAAATAAATGTTTGCTCTTAGGTTCAAAAGAGCTGTTCATGATTAGGGTAAGAAGGTAAAGAAAAAAGGCCAATACTGGCACATAAGCTGTTACTGGCACTCCCACTGTATGTGGAGAAATGTGTGAGTGTTGGATAAGAGCCAGCAGTGACATGTGGTTATGCAGTGAAGTGTGATGTAAAAATCCTGATCTAAGCATTCCCATTTTGGCTGCATGGCTGTGTATTGGATATGAATCTGTTCATTTCCTATATTACATTTGTAACTGGTTAATGCTTGACTTTAAGATTCTCTTAACTGGCATTATATAACATATTAGTTAACAAAGAGCATTAATACACCATAAGTAACATTAACAAAATAAGATAGATAGATAGATAGATAGATAGATAAATAGATCGATCACTTTATTAATCCCACATGGAAATTCAATTAACTAACACTTATTATTTGATTTGTACTGACTTATTCATTTTATTAATCCATAATACCATCCATAAGTAAAATGAAGCCCAGATTGAGCAATATGAAAACCTTAATGAGCATGTTTGCATGTTTGTCTGAATCACAAGTTCCAATATTAAACTTGGAGACCAGAGTTCTATAAGTTATCTACATTTAGATACATGCTGTAATTTTTTTTTTTTTGCTAATTTATGTGTATTTTAGTCATGGTTTGAATAGATATTAGTAAATGTACATGTTGTATTTCTTTAAGCTTCAAACGAATGTCAGTAACGTGTTAATGTGTTAACTTTGTAGCTTAGCTACCATCACTTATGCTTTTCTAATATCAAAGTTCATGGTTTGTTGATGCTTCCAGTATTTAAATATGCATTTTAAAATGTGAAAAATTTGGAAGCCATTTTTTGTGCTTAAAAATGCTTGCATTAACAAAAAGAATGGATTCTGTCATCAAAGAATGTTTGAAAATAACATAAAACATGCACATGACACTCACAGCCCTATCAATGAATAACATTTTATTATATCATTCCTGAAAATAAAACTTATGTAATGTGATTGTAAGCTAATTGTTAGCTTCTCTACTTCATGGTTTAAAATTTTTAGAGCATACTAACAATTATTTGGTATGCTCTAACACATATTTGAAAGTTAAAGATGCGTTACTAATATTATGCTTGATCATCTGTATTGGCCAGATGTTTATCATCTGATCCCCCACCACTAGAGGGCAGTAGTTTGTTTGTGGGTGATGAGCCAGGGCGTGATGGGCCTCTACAGCACCTCTTGAGATATGCAGAAAGCATCAGTAACTGGGTCTCAGCTGAGATTGTCATCACAGACTCAGTGAAGGTAATACTCTAATGATCTATTAATTAGTATGTTTAGTTTGTGCACCTGTGTTTAGATCTAAAAATATTAAATTGTATATTCACTTTTATAACCCCAGCTTCCTAACAATCCAGGATGTGCTAAGAAAAAAAATGTTACTCTACTTGTGTATGTGACAATAAAATATTCTACATTCATGTTTTTCAGTGCAGAATACTAAATCTTAAATGGTGAATGTATTTTAAGAAAGGTTTAACCCAGATGCTATGCTCAAAAAAGGAGGTGGTTGTTTTTCCTTCTGCTAATCCAGTCTCCATCTCAACCCTGTTGTTTGTCTTTCTTTGGGAACTGAGCTGAATTAATTTTTTAGCCAACATCTGCTGTGCTCTGTCTTCTTTTAGGTTCAGACAGCCTTGCTTGGCAAGTTTCTCACTATTGCTAAGCACTGTTATGAGGCAAGAAACTTTGCTACAGCCATGCAGATTCTTGGAGGACTGGAGAACGTGATTGTCCGACAATTACCGGTAAAATTGGACAAAAATAACAGTCATTTTCTATCTTTCAGGCTATAACATTATGTTTGCAATATGAATACACTTTATCTTATCTCCATATTCGGATACAGTCTAACTGTATATTCCTTATATTTAATTTAATGTACATGTTTGCTACACATACTATTTACATGTACAAGTGGGCAGTGGTAGCTCAGTTGTTAAGACGTTGGGCTACTGATCAGAAGGTTGTGAGTTCAGATCCCAGCACCACCAAGCTGCCACTGTTGGGCACTTGAGCAAGGCCCTTAACCCTCAATTGCTCAGATGTATAAATGAGATTAAATGTAAGTTGTGCTGGATAAGGGTGTCTGCCAAATGCCATAAATGTAAATGTACAAAATAATCTCATAACAGCAAATATAGCTTTCAGGTCTCAGAAATAATTTGTTTACATGCACTTAGTAATTCTGTAATAGGAAAAAAACTCTAGATCTGCAGTGTTGTGCAAAAGTTTTAGGAACCCTTTTTTTAGTACAAACTTTGTTATAGATTTTTTATTTTATGACTTCTACATTATCAAGTGAGTACAAAAAACATTTTAGATTCCCAAACATTAGTTTTCTAGTACAAAATTAAATGTTACATGTTACATTAAATATTGTATGTCATTAAAGAAAGCAGCATATTACCTAAGAGACACTTTTCAGACAAAAAACACAATGAACGCTGTTGGGTTTTTCTGCAAAAATAAGAAACAAGTGCGAATATAAAGTCTCTAGAAGAACTGTGGCTGGTTCTGCAAGATGCTCAATAAAACTTACCAGCTCATTTCTTTATAAAACTGCACAAATTGTACCAGAGACTACTGTTTTTATTTATTTATTTTTTTTGTCACACCAAATATTGGCTTTCATTTACTACTTTTTACTGCTCTTTATTGTATTTTTTTTTAATGAGAAACATTTCATTTAATTATTTTGAAGGCATCTTTGCTCTACAGCATTTCTTTGCATGTGCCTAAAAGTTTTGCACAGTACTGTATAAAAGTCAATCAATATTTGTATTTATTTTGTCAGTACAAGTAGCAAATTGGTTCATTTGTTGCTTGGAGGTTAACTGTTTTATCGACCAAGTAGTGAAGCAGCTTTTAGAATTATACCACATTGTTTATTTTTACTCCATCATATTATTGTTTGACAGTTAGCTGGAAGCACAGTTGACTGAAGATTATAAGCTGCTAATGAGTCAACATAATTGCACATAATTCTTCCTTCGAGCTGGACACAAGCTTTTTTTTTCTTTCCACACATGCACAGATGTTGAAAAAAATGAATAACCTTATTGGGTTAAAATCCTGGTGTCTTTTTGGATTCCTTAAAATCCAGTAATGACTATAATCTAATCTAAGACTATAATATAATATAATCTGTAACATGCTGTTACATGTGCTGGTTATCAAAAAATCTGATAACTGCTGAAATTGGATAATGATTGGATTAACAGTCCACATGTAAGTATACTTGCTGAAAGACTACATAATAGGGCAATTTACATTCTCAGTGACATCTTTGAATGGTTTTATGGCTTCCTAATTTTCACTCAGCTTGGTTCAACCTGGTTATTTTTATTAAACTATATTACTGTTTGGGACTGCTTGCGCTTGCAGGCTTGGAAGCAGGTGTCAGCAAAGATGTCGGACGTTCTTGAGGAGATCAGGGCAGTTCAGGTAAGAGAGAGCTTTGAGTTCTGATCTACAGCATAATAATATACAGTATAACATGTACGATGAAACAGTAAGACCTGAATTAACTGGATCAGGCTAACTTTCTGTGACAATCAAGGCTGATTTGCTTTGTGTCTTTGTTGCAGGTGTTTTTGAAGAGTGACAGTCTGTGTCTGATGGAAGGAGAGAGGGGAAGGAGGCAGCCCACGCTACCAGATGCACACATCTTGGCCATGCACATACAACAGCTGGAGATCGGTGCCTTCACCCTGACTAACAAAGCATACAAGTGGCCCAAGTTAAGGTCAGAAACTGTGGCATTATTCAATTTTACAGATGTTTTTTTATAGAGATGCATCTACCAAGATCAAGAATAATGTGTGCTAATGTGTGTGTGCAATGGGATCAGCTCCCTGTGGAAAAAGGGGACATGTTGCAGGTGATTTCCAAAGAATAATTGTGTGAATTACATCATATGCAATGTAGGCACATAGGAGTTTTAGTTACTGAAATACATGATACTAAACTGATCATGATACTTTCTTCTCTGTGAAAGGTGGTGAAATACATAAAATATGCTAAATTTGATGTGTGCATCATCTTTTTTATTGGATTTGTGAGAATTTTTTTACATTTTAAATCCAGTATGAATCCAGCTTTGCTGCAGTAATATTTAAGAAACTTTTTGTTCATTGTGAGATATTAAATGCAAACATAATACCTGCTTTTCGGTTGTACGAATTTGCACAGACAATAACCAAGACTGGACTTTCAGGCTTAGTAATGCTACAAGCGCATAACTCTGGCCTCTGGGAAAAACAAAAGCAAATGCCCCCTCCTACTATTAAAGGTGTCCTCAAACCCTGAGTACAGCATATGACATCATGTCAACATGGCCACTCAAACTGTAACAGTAAATAAAATGTCACTTCACTACTTTAAATCAATTTATATTAGAACTTATTTTAGATTCAGTCAAATAGACACATTAGTTAGTTAAATCTTTAATACTGACCATATACCGTAATTAGCTGTTTTAAGCAAGTAAATACATCATAAACTCATGATCACTAATGTTGGCTAGACTGTTGTTAACAAAACACACGTTCCTCATGTTCCTTCTCACTTTGTAGCTCAAATGTATGTAATTCCAAGTTCAGACATTTGCTAGACATGTGCATATTCCTGACTATAAATATATTTAAGTTTTGGCATTATATCAGCAGCACAAGTGAAACGCAAGTGAAAAAAAATATATCTTTAGTGATACAAGTTCCAATAGCAGTTCCAGTGAAGTGCAGCTGAAGCTACACTTGTCACTGTCACTGCACACATCCCAAAATATTCTCAAATTAAACCATAATACACACACGTACATTGGTAGACATCTGTGGGGATCAGAGGTCATGGAGATTCTGAGCGAGCGGTAATGACACAGCTGGTGACTGCACATGTCGCCGTGTCCAGTCGGGTTCACACGTCCTGAGTGTTCACAAGATCGTGTACACCAAGCGTGAGGGGTGTGTGCAGCCAGATGGTGCATCAGTGGTGACGGCCTGCTTGGGGTGATGGGTTTGTGCCAGGTACCTGAGGGGTTGGGTGTTGTTGGCAGATGCCAGGGTCTGAGTGGCTGCACTGAGAGTTAGACACACAGCTGGTTGTTATACACCCAGAGCTGTCTGATGGAATCAGGACACACACTTTTCCCAAGCCAAGGGGAAGTTCAGCTAGAGGCCTGCTGAACTGGCCTCCACTGACTGTCATGTGTTATTGCAGTCTTACTTGTTTGTGTTTGGTGTAAGGTTTGCACTTATTCCTTCATGGCACAGCATGGCTCATACAAATTAACTCACACTTGACATTGTTTCCACCACAAACAAACCATGCTGTGCCTAGCTACCTGTGTTGAATTTGCTTATCCTTCTTGCCCAGGTACCATGCAAGCCATGGACATATAGTTGGAGTTAAAAATAGTATAGACCTTTGATAAATCAATCACAATTATTGAATCACCTGTATAATTCAGTATATCTTTATATATATATATATATATATATATATATATATATATATATATATATATATATATATATATATATATATATATATATATATATATATATTTTTTTTTTTTTTTTTTTACTGGACTGCATGTCAAAGCAGTTCCTCATGCAAAGTGGATTTTCAACAATATATTGCCATCCAATATATTGGATTATATATTATATAGAGAACATTATAACTGTTTTACAATATGCATACACAATTATTTCCTCTTCTCATTCATTCATTTATTCATCTTTAGTAAGTACTTGGTCCTAGTCAGGGTCATGGGTGATCCTTAGCCTGATACTGGCAACACTAGGCATGAGGCAAAAAAATACACTCTGGATGGGATTCCAGTCCATCAGAGGACACCATGCACACACACATTCACACAATCATTCACACTAGTGTAGCCAGTCCACCCACCTTCTGGGAGGTGGGAGGAAACCAGTAAACCCAGAGGAAATGTGAAATGTGAGACACTGTCTCTTTTCATATAAGTTTCACTATTCAGTTTGAATAGTCTTGGGTTTGGGTACTGTGACAAACACAGTTGGAGTTCTGTAAAGCTGCTTTGTTCCAAAATCAGTCCCTCTGGGATTTTGCAATTTTGCGATCACATAAATTAAAGCAAAATCAAGGAAACTCCTCAATATTCGCAGGAGCTTGCAATTTTTTACAGCAGATTTTCCACAGATTTGGGCCAAGATGTGTCATGTGATGTCATCACAATGAGCATTCAGCCAAAGCCCCTTTCAATTCACATGCATCGAGCATGAGTACAGCTAAAAGGTCTCATTTACCAACAAACATCACTGCGAATGACCGTGCAAAACAATTTTGGACAATTTCGCCAATTCAAGTAGTTTTCCGCAAAAAAGCACAAAAAACTCAGCAAATTGCATCACAAATTTTTAAAAAAGCCACAGCAAAATCGAGCATTTTTGGCCGCAACAATCACAAAAAAAACCTCAGCAAAATCCTGCATGGACTGATAAGTGCTATACAATTAAATTGCATTGAATTTAACTCACCCTCTCATTTTCTCTATCCCTTTTCCATCTCGTTCTCCGCAGGACTATAGCACGTGTGGTAAGTCAGGTCCATGCTTTCCAGGAGCACACGTATACATACACTCCTGATCTAGAACTACAGGCATATCTTCAGGCCCGGATCAGCCGCCTGGGTGCTTGTGACGTGTCACTACTTGCCGCTGAAAATGATGCCAACTTTAACCAGCCTGCTGCAGAGCGGCACACACGCCGCATACAGGACACACTGCGCAGGGTCAAAGCCTCCTTCCAGTGATCCAGAGAGAGATCAAACATGGAAGCACAAAGGGGCAGAGATGAGAGAGAAGATGAGGCATCTCTCACATGCTCGGTGCAGAAGAAGTTAATACACATGGTTTTTAATGACTAGACACTGGGGGGAAACTTTGGAATCAAGTACAAGGCTGTGGATATTAGAGGGATGGGAGCTCTGAGAATCTTCACTCAGGTGTTGTAGTGTCTAGAGCTCTAGGGAGAGTCCATTTTTTGAAATTCTTTTTTTTTTTTTTTTTTTTTTTTTAGTGCAGTCAATGTTAACCCATCTTTTGTGTATTTTCCTCTAACCCTAGGTTAGTGAACCAATTCAATATTTTCTTAAAGAAATATCAGTGTTTTTCCAACCTTATATTTATCCACCACTTCTGAAACGTATTTGCACTGAACACAACCAATAATTTTATCACACTTCCCTGTACTATGAAGAGAAAGGTGTTTGGGGCAGTCAACATGACTTAGACTTTTACTAAAAGTGCATTTTGAGGAAACAGGGTTTTCATTCTGCAGATGGAAAACAGTACATGGTACAGTAATGGATGGAAAAGGTTTGAAAAATGCTTAAACAATTCTTTACATTCTAAACAAAATCCCAGTGAAAAATGTACTAATTATTCATACTACTACTGCAGTACTATGAATTGAAATATCTGTAATAAACAGTCATGGCTTAATTCTATTAACTTAAATGTTAAGGACTGCACACATACAAAGTAGCTCAATTAAAGCAGAGCATGGTAGCTATGCTCAGATGTAAAATTGTAAAATTATAAGAAGGTTATTTCAAGTACGCTTATTCTCATTTAGTGGTACAGAACTAAAGTATTGTACTGGTTATATTTTTCTGCATATTACAGATTGTAGTGTATTTTCTATATCTATCGAGCAATCACGTAATTAAGATTTCTAAATCAGCATATGTGGCTATTATTATTATTATTAGTAGTAGTAGTAGTAGTAGTAGTAGTAGTGGTAGTAGTAGTATTAGTATTATTAGGCGGGTTGGCCCTGTGTTTCCCTCTGTGTGTGTGTGTGTGTGTGTGTGTGTGTGTGTGTGTGTGTGTGTGTGTGTCCACCCCTCATCCCGAGGTGAGGAAAGAGGCGCTCCTGGAGGTCGATGCTTCTCTGTAGTCGCCACTTCAAAGCGCTTCAGATAAACACACTTAATTGGGAGGCGAAGAGCTCCGACCTCTCTAAGCACAGATCTGAGATAAAGGAAGCAACCAGCATGCTGTTATCATCCTCACTAGAGCTAAACGATCCCTTTAGGAGCACATTGTTAGCCGGCGGCGGCTTGGGCGCTCAAAGGGATTAAACTACTCTGAGAGAGTCAACAAATACAGTGAGATATAACATGATGAGTGGGATTAACATTGCAGTCACATTGTCTGTGTGTCAGTACATTTCACATCCCATCTCTTACTAATATGTCTTACTGCTGCAGTGTATGTTTAATCAAATGAAACGCTATAAATCTAAATCTAAATACAAATAAACTTGCAGTAAGAGTATGGAGATCTGCGTGTTTCCTTGCATCCGACATAATTATGAAGCATGATCAGTACAGCAGAGGTTTCCAAATCGCTTTAGGATTTGTCTGCATTGCTAGTATTGAAGACTGTATTGTCTGGCCAGTTTGCATGTGAAATGCGGCTCCATCAGCTCTCGCTGTGCTGCTACTGTAATCCGTTTGATGTTCTGTTCAAACGCGGCGGCGCCAGCGGCTCTCCAGGAGACCAGAGACATGTTACTGCAAAGCCATTTGAACTCTATTGTCATTTCCATTGTCTCCTTCACAAAAGGAAGGTGTGCTCAGGAAAACGAGAAACTCAATACCGAGAGTGTCTGCATAGATTGACTAGCATTAGATAGATACACGACTGTCATTTGCATTTACATTTATTTTTCCTACTGACACTTTCAATCAAGCCTACTTTTGAGACAGAATTATCCAGGTATAAACTGTATCTGAACATATCAGGATTAAAGATCCAACACTGGTCCTCTGACAATTCTTGGATATGGCCACAGAACTGACCTTTAGCAGTATTTCATAAAGTTAAACATAATATGTGCTAATATTAGGTCTATGAGTTTATGGATTGTTCTCTATACTAGGTGTATTATAATAGCATGAGGTAAAATACGCGACATTTACAAATATATATTTAATGTAAAAGTGAAACACGTCTTAAGCCTTTCACAACAACATATGTGCATGTTTTAGATATCTTTAATAAAAGCCTGCAAAATCTCAGTCTACTCGGCTATAACTTCACTTTAAATCGAAATATAATCATTAAAATACTTCAAAATTGTTTGCATTAATGTGTCCTTTCAAACACCCAGGCTTAGCCTAAATATCGTTCATCATTCTAAGTTTTCTATACGTTTAATTCATATTTATAGGCTAATATTGATAGAGATTACTGTTAATTAGAAATCTACTCCTATGGGTCATATGACTTATTCTCAGCCAGCTGTTGGATTAGTGTAAAGGACAAGCAGACAGCTGATGTCTCCAGGGATGTTCTCACAGACTCAGTGGCGCCAGGTTTTCACACAATAACAGGATATGTTAAGACTTCAGTAATGACGTATTAGCCCTAATGATTGCGAATCCACACGTTAACACACATACATGCATATGCTAATGCAGACTGGTGTCAGAGGGGTTTGTATACACTGAGGTTTCTCCTCTACGTCGTCACAACACTCTTGGGACTTTCACTGGATACACTTGGACCACCTCGAGCTGAAACATGGTGAAAAGCTTTTCCGTGGACTGGCTTGCCCAGAGCTATCATGACTCCAAACAGGATCAAGAACCAATGGAGACTTCTCAGCCTCCGACTTCTTACAACAAGGTTTATATTCAGCCCAAATTGAAACGTAGTCGGATTGAGGAGAACACAAGCGCAGAGGAACAGAAGGAGAAGGAAGGCATTGTGTTTATGCACTCAACTCAGAGTAACTGCACCTCTTCATGCTGTAAGTATCTCCACTATTTTCTTGTGTAGTTTACTTGACTGCGTAAGTTACTGAAAACTGAGTTCTGAGGTGCAACTCAATAACCAGATGTGATTTTGTTTTATTCAGCTTCAGAGAACAGTGGTTACTCTTCGGGTTATGAGAGCGAGGCCGCTGCCTTAGAGTTTCCCTCCATTGAAGACGGAAGTGAGAGCGAGAGAGCTGGAGGCGTCCAGCGCAGAATCAGAACCAAATTCACTCCAAAGCAAATTGAGAAGTTGGAGAAAATCTTCGGCAAACACACATACCTGGATGCGAGTGAGAGGGTTAAAACCGCACAGAAACTCAACCTATCTGAAACTCAGGTAAGACGCAATCTTCAGTTTTATCATGATCAGTTATTTTGTTCCTTATTGACCGCATTCTTTCTTTATCTGATGCAGGTTCGGACTTGGTTTCAGAATCGCAGGATGAAACTGAAGCGTGAGGTGCAGGAGTTGAGGGCTGAATACACGCTCCCCGTTTTGCCCCACGTCCTCTTCGCAGCGGTTCCTTCGCTCCCCTTCCATTACGGCGGACAGCGCGTGATTTTCCCCGCAGCTCCTCATGTGCCGAACCCGCACGTGATCCCAGCCATCCCAGTTCATCACCGCGCCATCCCGCACCAGCAGATCATTCCTCAGCACAGCCACCACATGATCCCCATGCAGCATTACTACTAGACTTTACAAAATGCCATGGAGAATATCCGGACACTTTTTTTGAACGTTGACATGTGCAATATACGTGATGTACAGTTTATAGAGAACTATCAAGAAATTTGTATAGAGTTTTATGGGAAAAGTTTATTTATTGAGAAGAATTAAAATATATTTGATTTCAAAATGGCTGCTTTTGTCAATTTGTTGCACCAATTACAATAACACTAATTAAAGCTGTAATGTAAGCAATTCATAATGTCAATATCGCACTGATACATTGTAGACTACACTCTCAGAAAAGGGTTCTAATTTGTGGCTAATCCTCAAAGGTGTACAACAGGTACACCTTTCTGTACCTTTAATGTGTATGTTTTAGTTGAAAAGGTATTGTGTTACCCTTAAAATGCTTTACCTTAAAAGCTACTTTGGTTTCTACTATGTATTTTAAATCATGTAAAAGGTCGAATACATACCTTTTTGAATGGTACACAAGATATGAGAGAACCACTCTAGACAAGGAAAGGTACAGTTTATTTCTTATCTGAATACATGCATCTTTAAAATGCAGTTGCTTAACTGTTCAGTAGGTTGAACACCAGACTGTTTGAAAAAAGCTCTCTGTGGCTAATCTTAAAGGTTAAAAGTCTCCCAAGAGAGGCATATAATGTTGTTCAACACTTCAGAGCGTAATTTAAGCAGTGTTCAGCTCCATAGGTCACTATAAATTAGGATGTTAGTCATATCGGTCGCAGGCCCTTATCGGCAGCGATCATTCTCCTTTGAGTTGATTATATTGCTTCTGGGCTTTGGGGCCTAGAAAGAGGATCTTTGTGATAAGTGATAAGCTCACTTATCAAGCACTTCAAAGAGCACGACACTTGATTAGAAAGCCATACCCTGATGCAGCATACAGTCTAACTTGTTGAGATGTAACTATTAATTAATCACATTATTTAGTAGTGTATCTAATCAGTACAGTGATTTTGAAATGGGTTAAAACTAAAACTACTAATACAGGTGCATCTCAATAAATTAGAATGTCGTGGAGAAGTTCATTTATTTCAGTAATTCAACTCAAATTGTGAAACTCGTGTATTAAATAAATTCAGTGCACACAGACTGAAGTAGTTTAAGTCTTTGGTTCTTTTAATTGTGATGATTTTGGCTCACATTTAACAAAAACCCACCAATTCACTATCTCAACAAATTAGAATATTTCATAAGACCAATAAAAAAAACATTTTTTAGTGAATTGTTGGCCTTCTGGAAAGTATGTTCATTTACTGTACATGTACTCAATACTTGGTAGGGGCTCCTTTTGCTTTAATTACTGCATCAATTCAGCGCGGCATGGAGGTGATCAGTTTGTGGCACTGCTGAGGTGGTATGGAAGCCCAGGTTTCTTTGACAGTGGCCTTCAGCTCATCTGCATTTTTTGGTCTCTTGTTTCTCATTTTTGGGCTCATCAACTTGGGCTATGAGCTTCTCCACCCTTCCTCCAGACTCTAGGACCTTGGTTTCCAAATGAAATACAAAATTTGCTCTCATCTGAAAAGAGGACTTCGGACCACTGGTCTACAGTCCAGTTCTTCTTCTCGTTAGCCCAGGTAAGATGCCTCTGACGTTGTCTGTGGTTCAGGAGTGGCTTAACAAGAGGAATACGACAACTGTAGCCAAATTCCTTGACACGTCTGTGTGTGGTGGCTCTTGATGCCTTGACCCCAGTCTCAGTCCATTCCTTGTGAAGTTCACTCAAATTCTTGAATCGATTTTGCTTGACGATCCTCATAAGGCTGCGGTTCTCTCGGTTGGTTGTGCATCTTTTTCTTCCACACTTTTTCCTTCCACTCAACTTTCTGTTAACATGCTTGGATACAGCACTCTGTGAACAGCCAGCTTCTTTGGCAATGAATGTTTGTGGCTTACCTAGTGAACCAAACTGAGAGACCATTTTGAAGGCTCAGGAAACCTTTGCAGGTGTTTTGAGTTGATTAGCTGATTGGCATGTCACCATATTCTAATTTGTTGAGATAGTGAATTGGTGGGTTTTTGTTAAATGTAAACCAAAATCATCACAATTAAAAGAACCAAAGACTTAAACTACTTCAGTCTGTGTGCATTGAATTTATTTAATACACGAGTTTCACAATTTGAGTTGAATTACTGAAATAAATGAACTTTTTCACGACATTCTAATTTATTGAGATGCACCCGTATATGCGTGTGTGATTGTGGCATACATATCCATTTATTATGCCAGTTTATTTATAATTTGTCAACACATTGAAATAGTTAGATATACAATACGTATACATATACAAAACACAAAAAATATCACAAGAGTATATGATTAAAGGTATCATAAGAACACAATAAACACGGATTTAATAAGATAGAAATGGTGAGCTGTAGTTTAATATATATATATATATATATATATATATATATATATATATATATATATATATATATATATATATATATATATATATATATATATATATATATATATATATATATATATATATATATATATAACAACGTATAAATAACAAACTAGGTGCATCTTGTAACTCTTACATCACAAAGTTCCTTTCAGTTAGGCTAGCAACACATGAGAGTTTGTGTAAAACTATTAATGTGAGCAGATATGGGTAAGTGTTGTGTACAGTCATTAGGCTTTATTTAAAATGCGGTACGCAGCAGTGTGTGTGTGTGTGTGTGTGTGTGTGTGTGTGAGAGAGCAAATCCGCGCTGATCCCACACTGCGCTTTCATATGCAGCTCATCTCATTCTGTTTGTCTCTGCAGCCGCACTTCAAAAGCAACCTAACGAGTAGATCATGGACTACAATTAGTCCTAATTAAGCCGACCATTGATGAGTTTACACTCTTCACAAAAGCCTAAGGGCTGGCTCCATGAAGTCTGGAGTCGTGTGTGCTATTCAAGGCCCGATCCCTAGAAGATACTTGATTACCATTCAGCATTTGATCACTCACTAATGTAATTAAATGGATAAAAAGTGGTGGATATAGCCGATTGGGGGGAAAAAACAAACTGACCTGCTTAAAGTGACGATCGAAATAACAGAATATTCATTTATTCGAGAACTATAAAGAAAGAAGTCAGGTTTACATCATCGGTAAACTCAATGCGTTGATGTGAATCAATTGCGCTTTCACAATACACCAAATGTAATCTATATTAATCCATTTGGAATTGTAACAAGATGCACCAATCGCCACGACTTTAAAGGATTATCAATAGCACATTATATAGCTTAGTCTCGCTTGGAAAAAAAAAAAAACTTCTAACGTGTTTTGGGTGAAGGAAATCAATGTCTATGTTCAGACGTTTCCACATTTCAGAGCGATCAGTTAACCAGCAGTGGAATCGTGTTGTAGTTATAAGGCACCAGAGCCTAATTCAGATTCTCCTGTCAGTAGACATCAAACGGCACTCTCTCACCTTTGCATTGCTTTGGTGTTTCACTATCAATCCGCTTTGGCGGTAGAACAATAAGGCTAAAAACTGAGCCCGAGACAGACAGCTGGGCTCTTCAGCTATACAATCGTCTGTATGCAAGTGATAACATGCAACAGATGATCCATTAGACATGCTTGGTTTGTCATAACTTAGCTACCTTTTAGAATGTAAAAACATGCATAAATACAACAATAACATACACAAATACATGCATGTACTCTATATACAGTACTGTCAAAAGTTTTAGTCACCCTATTTTTTTTTTTTTGTACAAACGTAGATTGTTATAGATTTTTTATTTTATGACTTCATTATCAAGTCAGTACAAAAAAAAAAAAAAATAAATAAAATTTAGATTCCCAACGATTAGTTTTCTAGCACAGAAAAAACGGGGGAAAATGTTTGTATGTCATTAAAGAAAGCAGCATATTACGTAAGAGACACTTTTCAGACCAAAAACACAATGAAGGCTGCTGGGTTTTGCTGCAAAAATAAGAAGCAAGTGCGAAAGTCAAAGTCTCCAGAAGAACTGTGGCTGGTTCTGCAACATGCTCAATAAAACTTACCAGCTAATTTCCTTGTAAAACTGCACAAATTGTACCGGAGACTACTATTTTTATTTATTTATTTGTAACACAAATATTGAGTTTGTTTCGTAATAAAATGTAGAAACATTTATTTTCATTATTTTGAAGGCAGCTGTGCGCTACAGATTTTTTTTGCATGTGCCTAAAACTTTTGCACAGTACTGTATGTATGCAAATATACATACTTACATACACATAACGTATACTCTCAGAAATAAAGGTACCAAACTGCACTTTTCCTTGTTGCTAGGGTGGTACCACAAAGGGTAACTTTTTGTATGCATATTTCACCTTTAAAAATAATTTAAGCTACATATTTGGACATTAAGGACTATTGATTTAAAGCTTTGCTCTAAAATCTAATTAAAGGTACAGCACATGTACTTTACTAGGTATAAATGTACAAAAGTACAAAATATGTACCAACAAGGAAAAATACTGTTTTTAGCTTTATTTCTGAGAGTGTACGTCCAGGTAGTTATACCCTGAGGTTTTTTGTTGTTGTTTCTTTTTCTTTTCTTTTCTTTTTTTTTTTTTTTTTTTAGATCTGGGCGATATGGCAGCATGACACTGATATTGTGATTGTTACGACCCGTAGGGTGAAGGAGATGAGCAGGATGCACTTGCAGGGGAAAGTGTTCAGTTTATTAAGAACAAATGAAACAAAACCTTCAAATGAAACTTCAGGGTTAAACACATCTAAAGCTATTACTAAACAAATGATAAAGTTAAAGCTAAACAAGAATAGTGATCTGGAAATCACGAGAACAAATCGCACGGTACTAGAAAGGTGATCTAGAAATCACGAGAACAAAGCGCACGGTTAAACACATCTAATCTAAACTATAATAACACTCCGCCTCGAAGCGGAAACGGAGCGGCGTATTTAAACGCAAAGAAATCACATGTCCAAATCAATAACTGCTGAACCCACTACATAAACAAATGAGGAGGCGGAGACATGACGTAGACCAAAACATGAGCACATGGCAAAAGTAAAAAAAACATGAGTCCATGAATGAAACGTCCCTCGGAGAGTTTTTGAATGGCGCTGGAATGCGTGCAATGGAATGCGGAAGTATGCCACTGGCTCCTCCTTGTTGAGTAGCGAGCGCTAGAGAAGGGAAAACCTAACAGTGATACTGTCATGATATATAGTCAGTGCTTCTTTAACGCTTATTTTCCCTACTTTTGTTTCTTATTAGATATTTTACGAATATTAAAAAAATCACTGGACATTCATTGTTTAATACACTGCTGTTTGTACGTTTTCACATATCGACTTAGATGCTATTATAAAAAAAGGTCCAGTCATAATTAACTGAACTGGCTGTATAAGTGCAGTGTGATACTCCACGTAGGCTAAATTTTAATTTACATTCAATTTTGAATGTTACTCTTCTGTACAATGTTTGTGAAGATAAAGCAAAAATCGTTATATATCGCTTTGTTCAAGATAAAGCAAAAATCGTTATATATCACTTTATGCCCTTAAACATAACCAGATCAGGTGGGTTTTCCGAAAAACTGGCTTATTAATTCGATTGAGTTTTCTGTCCTTTGTGATTATATCAGTTTGCTCTCAACATCGCTGATTATTCAATGTTCTAAGTCTCCAGTTTTCTGGCATCACATGAGCCAACTGTCGATAAGCGCTTCAGTACTCAGACACAGTGGCACCTGGATATAACAAGTGTACCCGACGTGTTATAAACAGCAATTGCGGCATCTATTAACTTCCATTACAACGCCCATAAAACACTTATCATTCCGTCGAGATCCCTTTGCTTACAGCTGTAGCACCTCCTACATATACAGTAGTCCTAGTCCTGGCACTATAGGCCACTGCTACTGATTGTACTAAATACAATCTTTTTTTTACTCCACTGTCTGTCAAGAGGAACTACAATATGGCCAAGAACTTTTCGGTGGCATGGCTATCGCAGAGCTCTCAGCCCGACTGCCGCTCCTGTTCAGAGGCCTCTCTGGTGCCCAACCCGGCAGCGCCCGCGCTCCAAACCAAACACTGTTCTCACACAGGGGGCGTAGTTTCTGATGACAATGTCAAGGATGTCACCAAGATCCCATCCTCACCAACCAGTAAGTATAGTAATAGTAATACTAAAGTCACTGGTCATCCATGTGTTTCAGAAAATAAGCAAATGCGTGTTTTTTGTTTTCTCATTAACGTTTCTTTTTCTCTGTTTCAGATAGTTGTGGTTACACTTCCGATTCAGACAGTGAGGTCAGTGATGACAGCGAGGCAGAATTAGGACCAAACCGTAGGGTCAGAACAAAATTCACGTCCTATCAGATTGCACGGCTGAAGAAAACCTTTCACAAGCACAAATACCTCGGAGCAAGCCAAAGAAGGAAAATAGCAGGAAAGTTGCATCTTTCTGAAACTCAGGTAGGGCCTAGTTACATCCAGATACCGGTTTATTGTGTAGTACATGTACCTTGTAGCTACACTCATTGGCCTTTTTATACTCTCTTAATCAGGGGTCAGTTTCTGAACACTGTAGGCTGGATATATTTGGTTGGAGGACTGTTCTCAATCCAGCAGTTGATACTGAGGTGTTTAAGAAAAGAAGAAGAAGAAGCCCAGCATTGCTTCAGCCAGTGTCACTGCTGTGTTGAGAATGGTCCAGCATCCAAATAACATCTGGACAGCAGTTATCCTATAGTAGTCCCTTTCACTTTCCATGAATGTAGGAAATAGAGGGTCACTGACAAACCGTATTAAGCACCAATACTTACACATGTGGTAAGTGCTCTTGATAAAAACAGTGAGTGTTTAGATCGTTTGTCTCAAGGTTTTTCACGCGTAACTCATTTTGACATTAATTCTCTATCTCTTTCTTTAACTGTAGGTGAAAATCTGGTTTCAGAACAGAAGGATGAAGCTGAAGCGTGGAATATTACACCCCGGCAATGCTCGCTCCCCTGCTTTTGCCACCGCCTCCGTTTCAGCACCACGCGCTTGCTGGACAGCGACTCGCGCTCTCGCCTGCTGCCGCGTTCCCGCACTACACACCGCAACTCAACCGCACAGTGTCTCTGCACCAGCACACAGCACCTCGAGCCACGATTCACCCGACACTCATCTCCTCGTGTTACTATTGACCAAACACTCACTTAAAGGACTTTAGATATCTGACACTGTTAACATAATGTAGATGGTTTTATATATATATATATATATATATATATATATATATATATATATATATATATATATATATATACAGGTGCATCTCAATAAATTAGAATGTCGTGGAAAAGTTCATTTATTTCAGTAATTCAACTGAAATTGTGAAACTTGTGTATTAAATAAATTCAATGCACACAGACTGAAGTAGTTTAAGTCTTTGTTCTTTTAATTGTGATGATTTTGGCTCACATTTAACAAAAACCCACCAATTCACTATCTCAACAAATTAGAATACTTTATAAGACCAATAAAAAAAACATTTTTAGTGAATTGTTGGCCTTCTGGAAAGTATGTTCATTTACTGTACATGTACTCAATACTTGGTAGGGGCTCCTTTTGCTTTAATTACTGCCTCAATTTGGCGTGGCATGGAGGTGATCAGTTTGTGGCACTGCTGAGGTGGTATGGAAGCCCAGGTTTCTTTGACAGTGGCCTTCAGCTCATCTGCATTTTTTGGTCTCTTGTTTCTCATTTTCCTCTTGACAATACCCCATAGATTCTCTATGGGGTTCAGGTCTGGTGAGTTTGCTGGCCAGTCAAGCACACCAACACCATGGTCATTTAACCAACACTTGGTGCTTTTGGCAGTGTGGGCAGGTGCCAAATCCTGCTGGAAAATGAAATCAGGATCTTCAAAAAGCTGGTCAGCAGAAGGAAGCATGAAGTGCTCCAAAATTTCTTGGTAAACGGGTGCAGTGACTTTGGTTTTCAAAAAACACAATGGACCAACACCAGCAGATGACATTGCACCCCAAATCATCATAGACTGTGGAAACTTAACACTGGACTTCAAGCAACTTGGGCTATGAGCTTCTCCACCCTTCCTCCAGACTCTAGGACCTTGGTTTCCAAATGAAATACAAAACTTGCTCTCATCTGAAAAGAGGACTTTGGACCACTGGGCAACAGTCCAGTTCTTCTTCTCGTTAGCCCAGGTAAGACGCCTCTGACGTTGTCTGTGGTTCAGGAGTGGCTTAACAAGAGGAATACGACAACTGTAGCCAAATTCCTGACACGTCTGTGTGTGGTGGCTCTTGATGCCTTGACCCCAGCCTCAGTCCATTCCTTGTGAAGTTCACTCAAATTCTTGAATCGATTTTGCTTGACAATCCTCATAAGGCTGCGGTTCTCTCGGTTGGTTGTGCATCTTTTTCTTCCACACTTTTTCCTTCCACTCAACTTTCTGTTAACATGCTTGGATACAGCACTCTGTGAACAGCCAGCTAATTTGGCAGTGAATGTTTGTGATTTACCTAGTGAACCAAACTGAGAGACCATTTTGAAGGCTCAGGAAACCTTTGCAGGTGTTTTGAGTTGATTAGCTGATTGGCATGTCACCATATTCTAATTTGTTGAGATAGTGAATTGGTGGGTTTTTGTTAAATGTGAACCAAAATCATCACAATTAAAAGAACCAAAGACTTAAACTACTTCAGTCTGTGTGCACTGAATTTATTTAATACACGAGTTTCACAATTTGAGTTGAATTACTGAAATAAATGGACTTTTCCACGACATTCTAATTTATTGAGATGCACCTGTATATATATATATATATATATATATATATATATATATATATATATATATATATATATATATATATATATATATATATATATATATATATATATATACACATATGTAGTAGCTACAGCGTAGCTTCGATTATTATAGCACAATCTGCTTTATATTACATTAACTTGCCATTCGACATTCTATGATGTTTTTATGTGAAAACATAAGCTAATCATTTACAATATTGATGTGAATATGTCCCAGTGTTTGGGTCCTTAAATATAGTCATGTATATAAATAAGCACTGCATATGTAAATAAATAAGATGTTTCTTTATGTGAAAATAAAAAGTCGTAATTTTAAGTTTTTGTTGTTGTTTGTGAGTTAATCCTAAACTTGGTATGGTATTTGAGAAAGGCCAGGTCAAGGCAGTTTAACAGTTGTGGACATCAAGGTCGTGTGATATAAATAATTCAATTTACATTAAAGCCTCTGGAATAAGTGCTGAATAGCATAATTATAGGAATATGTCAACAGGGAAGATCCAAGAAAGATCACACACACAAAGGATTTAGTCATCTTGGACTTCACTACACTACACTATACTAAATGCCAAAACATCACATATAGTAATTACTGTATGCTGTATCTGTATCTATTTGACTAGAGGCACCAGCAGAAATGGATGAAGACAGTAGATAGTACTTAAATTTTCTATTTACTGTCTTTCTTCCATGTTTAAAACACTCTAACAATCGCCCAGCAAACACGAACTGACCTAGAGGTATGCATAATCAAATTTCGGTCTTACATGAGCATGTATGTAGTATGCACTTTGGGATAGGACGCGTTTCAGTGGATACACATACTTTGTCACAGTTTTTGCACTCTAGGGTAAAAAGTGGTACAGTGAGTTACAGTTTTAACTCTGTAGATTTGATTAGATCAGTTCCCCCAGCATGTTAGATTTCTTTTTGGTGTTGAATAGTCTAGGAGCTGATTCGCCTGTCCGTCTCCACAGGTTTTCGCACCTTGCGCTCCGCTGTTTGTGCGCTCCTGTGGGTAAATATACTCAGCCGGACATCCAGCGGCGCGACGCCGATCCTGCGCCGTTTGCATCCTCAAAGACACGTCAAAGCAGCTGTAACGGTTGCATCATTGCGATCCACTGAGCTCCGTTGTGTTTCAGTAGCTGGTATTCACACCCGCTGGACAGGCGCTAAACTTTGGCGCCATAAAGTCTGCCGGCCGCGTATTGGCGCGCGCCTCAGCCACTCACCTGTATCCGCTACACTGACTACCAACCAGAGCACGCGCTACCGCCACACCACCATCTAGCAGAATGGAAGGAAGTCATCTGTCTCGGGTCTGGGACAGCATCGTTGTCCTTTTTTCTAGCCTACATATTTTTATCTGATTTATAATATATATATATATATATATATATATATATATATATATATATATATATATATATATATATATATATATATATATATAATATTTACAGTTAAGCTATTTGTAAACCTTTTACATCTGTTTTCTTCGATGGTAAGCAGAGACTACACAAAACATTAGGCCTACTACACAGCATGAGGCTTACATCTATAATATTACATCTGCAATATAAAGTCTCCTCAACATACTTGTCACTTTTCAAGGCTTGAGTCAATGAGTTTTCTCAATTCATTTATGTAAATCCATAAACTTGCCTCATCCAAGTTGGTATTTATTCATTCATTTCCAGTAACCATTTTATCCTATTCGGTAGATCTGGTTCCAATACTGGGTGCAAGGTGGGAGAATTCAGCTCGGCTGGGATGCCAGGGGGTTCCAACATGGCAGCAAGCTAGACAAGCGAACAACTCAGCACTCCTACTACAAACAGCCACATTTCTAGATTTATAACTTTAAAAGACGTTTAGCTGACTTAGTAGTCTCTGAGTTCGACCATGGTCACAGAGAGTATAGTTTCATCAGGGCAAATCACAGAATCACGAAAAATAATCCAGATAAAATTGAGGAAACTCATGACAGTAGTGAAGCTAGCGCTAAACTAATGGAAGCTGTTAACGTGAGCAGTGAGGAAGAAAACAAAGTGATGAAGGCTCTTGCAGACATTAAAAACTTTTTCAATTCCAAATTTGAAGGTGTATTAAGTGCTATTCCATAAATAAAAAAAATGGACATCTCTAAATTTATGGCAGACTATCAGAAGCTGAGCACCAAATTAGCAAAACTGAGGATAATGTTGAAAAGTTACAGAAAACCGTACACATTCTGGAAAGTTACAGATGGGGTGCCAGTAAATCACAGGGCACCATGTACACACACATTTGACAATGGGAGGAAACTGGAGAACCCAGAGGAAACCCACACCAACACAGAGAGAACTCTGTGGAACTCCACACAGGCAGCAACCCGAGCTCAGGATCAAACCCAGTGCAAGTCTTAGTAGCTTACCTATAAAGTCTTGTATGTCTGGAAGTGCTGTAAATTTGGTGTGCTGAAAATAGTATTTAACACAGCATCGAATTATAATGTTTATCATGTAGATGGCTGGAAACCCACCTTTATTTTATTCCTGACCAGGTTAACTTAGCATTCAATAAAAGTCTCCGTCTCTGAACCTATATATAATAGAGAGAGAGAGAGAGAGAGAGAGAGAGAGAGAGAGAGAGAGAGAGAGAGAGAGAGAGAGAGAGAGAGAGAGACTGCAAACACTTAACCAAATGTGTCAGTGTATAATTAAGTAAGGAAGGCAAAGATAATAGGCAATAATAAAGCTTCCATCTTGGCTTGTGCATCATGATGACTGTCTAGGCATTTATTCTGCTCAATCAACCATGCAGATAAAAAAATAAAAATAAAAAAAGGTCTAGCACCAATTGAAAGGCATTAGAAAACACGGTGCCATGTTTGCTCTACCTTTGAGCTTTAGTGCATGTTGAATTACTAATCAAGTCATTTGCGTTTCCCTTTTGTATATAATACAATAGGTTTCCTACTCAGCTGATATAAATCTTTGTTTTGTGAGTGTGTGTGTCACCACAGGGAGGCACTGTGTGCTTTTAAAACACACATTAATGTATTTTTAACTGCCATGTTCACAATGCTGGAAACCACGGGATATGGGGTGTGAAACATGACCACTCAAGCATCGGTTTCACACAATGGAAAAACTAACGTCTACCAAGCCTCTGGATGATTGCTGCTGATCTGAGAAACTGGAAGTTTACGAGAAAATGTGCTAATGATGTGTGTTGAGTGCCGTGTGCTAATTAAAGCAGGCTGGAGACAGACACAGTGGAAATGGACACATCGGTCGGTGTCCACTGGAAAGACACTGGAAAGGACAGTCTCATAGACATTGTCATGACTAATTTTCCAGTCAATTGCTCTCTCTCTTATTGTTATACACTCATCTATACTAATAAGGTGATTGCACTAATGAGTAAATAGTTACCAAGTGTCACTGAAACATTTTACTGAATCTTATGTACATAGGCAGTCTTTATTTGTTTATTGTCTATATTTAGCCAGTACATTTAACTGTGATTTTACAATATACTAATATATTATAGCTATTTACAGGTACTCAGTTCATTACGTTTTCACAAACCCTATTAAGTTTGCATTTTCATCTCATCTACAGATGATTCGCTCGAGCCTCTAGCTTTTTTCTGCTTAGTCTTTTTAAACATTGAAAAAGTAACCCTGTTGACTGTGTCTCTTTTTCCACTACTCTACCCATGCCACTTTACACACGCCATCGATCATGGCAACCTGCTCCATATTTGATGAGGACGGCCGTGGTGTAAATATTTCTCTTTTCTCATACTACCTCAGTAATGAGCACTTCAGGGACAGTAGAGCAGTGAGTGGGCACTCGTTGGGTTTGATTCAATATAATGATACTCCAGGCCTGTATCCCTTGGTACATGCACCACATATGCATTTATTGTCTGTCTACAGGGCTACTTTAATTTTTTTTTTGCACTCACAAACACCTCTTCACAAACAGAGAGAGAGAGAGAGAGAGAGAGAGAGAGAGAGAGAGAGCAGGATATTTATGTACTGTATAAAAGACTGGTAGTTTATATGATATATTATATGAAACGTGTTAACCTTGCTAGAACACATCTTAGAGTGAACTATTTATTGTGTAATGCTATTGTAAATTCACTGTATTTTGCGTACATTCAATTTTGTGATGAATTATGATTAATAAAACTATTTAAGCTATTCAGCATTATTGGTCAATCAACCTGTCAAACCCAGTACCAAAATTCTAGGGCATATAAATAATGGAATTGTTAACAGAGAAAAACAAAAGGATTTTGTTTTACGTAATGAAAGAAAATAGAGACCTTTCTTGCAAGGGTTATCCAGGGCATAAAAATTTTAACACAGACACATTTAGGAATGTTTTTCAATTCAGTTTCTTTATTAAATTACAGACAGGCAGCACATTGCTTACTGGGTTTCAATTCTCACTCTGCACTTCACAAGATCACACCATCACTGTTTCTTCACAGCATCCCATGTAGCAAATAAAAACAATCACGCTGCTAAGAGCTATATACTCCTTTGGGTAGCATGGCAGATCTAAATGAAAGCATTTAAGAAAGCATGTTTACCTAACCCTTTCTCTGTAGATGAGGTTTTGAAGAAAACTCCAGTGGAACACCTCTGCAGCCCCATTTTCCCATGCCCTATGCCTCTTTAATGCTACGTCTCAAAGAGGTATATGCATAGGAAAAAGGAACAACGAGCATGGAAACAACGCGTCAACTCAGCCGATGTCACCCTGAAGAGACGGAGGCACAAAGGAAAAGATAAAGTTAAAGTTATTCATAAGCACAAGATCAAATCCATATAGGATTAACATCATTGAGAGGACTTTAATCTTTGTGATTAACTCAGAAAATGATTTATTCACAGAGACATGCCTAAGTTCCATATTGCTAATTTAACAAACAAAAATTCAATCACTTAGCAATTACACAGAGATTAACATTAAATCCTTGTTATCAATTTTTTTTTTTTTTTTTTTTTTTAAATCTCAACCTAGCATCATTAACTCCGCACAGTACAGGAGCACTTTTTGTCTCTAAGACAAGTTATTGGTAAAAACATCAACAAGTCAGAAAGACAAGCAGAGCTTACCCAGTCCAGCACCAGGGCGGTCTCCTCCCAGGAAACTCTCTGCCTTTGGAATTTATTCCTTCCCAGAGACCTTGAAGATGTTTAAGGAAGACAGAGTAACTTTTATTCAGTGACTCTCCTCCTCCTCCTCCTCCTCCACCTCCACCTCCTCCTCCTTCTCCTTCTGGGCCTCCACAAGCACCTGCACTCACTAGAGCTGGATACACACTCCACTCAAAACAACTCACTGTAAACAACGTCTGTTACAGGCACGCCGATGCCATAGTGCATTGGCTGGTGCTGGCAGCAGCTCCTGTGCATGCTGAAGGCTCATTTCCTGAGCAGATGATGTGCTATCTAAGGTGTGGACGTCACGGGGCAGAGAACAGGAGATAGGAGGCTGAGGGTTTGGGACGCCGTGTTCTCTGTTGCCTGCAAAGTATGTTATCTCTCAGGGTCTCTCACACTCCCAGACAAGAGACAATCCATGCCCCCATGCTTCAGCAAGCTCAAGGTCTCAGGCAAGGCCTGTTAGATCAGGATGAACGCACGCACGCACGCACGCACACACACACACACACACACACACACACACACACACGCACGCACACACACACACACACACACACACACACACACACACACACATGCCAAACGTTCAGGCATGTCAAGGTTACCAGTGAGACAGAGGGAGAAATAACTCAATTGAACACTTTCATCTTCTCTTTCATTTTTTTTTGCAGTCACAGGTTCTATATGTTTATAGGCATGTTAATAATTTTTTTTCATTGGGCTTACATAAAGAATTAAGGCTTACAGCCTTTCATGAAGAGCTATAGATTTTAAGGAGTGGAGGTCAAGAACAGATCATGTCGTAAAAGGTAGTTGGTTTAATTAAAAAATCCTCGAATGAATTTTATCTACTACTTTATATAGACAAAAGTATGTGGAAACCCCTCCGAATTATTAAGTATTAAGTGTTTCAGCCACACCCATTGCTAACAGGTGCATAAAATCACGCACATAGCCATGCAAACACTGGTAGTAGAATGGTTGTACTGAAGAGCTCAGTGACTTTAAACTTGGCACTGTCATAAGATGCCACCTTTACCACAAGTCAGTTTGTGAAACTTCTGCCCTGCTAGATCTGCCCCAATCAACTATAGGTGCTATTACTGTGAAATGGAAGCATCTAGGAGCAACAACAGCTCAGTCACGAAGCGGTAGACCACGCAACTCACAGAGCAGGGCCAACGAGTACTGAAATGCGTAGCACGTAAAATTCTCCTATCCTCTCTTGCATCACTCACTATAGAGTTCCAAACTGCCCCTGGAAGCAACATCAGAACAAGAACTGTGCATTGAGAGCTTCATGAAATGGTTTTCATGGCCATGAAGCTGCACACAAGCCAAAGACCACTGTGCACAATGATAAGTGGCAGCTGGAGAGGTGTAAAGCACAGCGCCACTGGACTCTGGAGCAGTGAAAACATGTTCTCTGGAGTGATGAATCACGCTTCACTACCTGGCAGTATGATGGATGAATCTGGGTTTGGTGAACGCTACATAGCATAATGCATAGTGCCAACAGTAAAGTTTGGTGGAGGATGGATAATGGTTTGGGCTGTTTTTCGGAGTTTTGGGCCCCTTAGGTTCAGTGAAGGGTAATGTTAATGCTACAGCATACAAAGCCTATTTAGAAAACTGTGCGTTTACAACTTCGTGGCAACAGGTTGGAGAAGGCCTTTTCCTATTCCAGCATGACTGTGCACAAAGTGAGGTCCATAAAGACATTGTTTAATGAGTTTGGTATGTAGGAACTCAAATGGCCTGAACCTCAATCCCACTGAACACCTTCAGGATGAAATGGAACATCGAATACGAGTCAGGCTTTCTCATCCAGCATCAGTGCCCAACCTCACAAATGCTCTTTAGACTGAATAGGCACAAATTTCCACAGACACACTCTGAAAGTTAGTGGAAAGCCTATTAAAGCTGCAAAAAGGGGGTTGGGGGGTGTACAGTGTTCATGGCTTTGGAATGGAATGTCCAAGAAGCTCATATAGGTGATGGTCAAGTGTTCACATACTTTTGGCCATATAGTGTATATGCAGGTGGTGTGAAATGTGGTGCTTGATTATTTTTTCCTTTCAGACGATCAGGAGGGATACTTCCTCTGCTATTTTTTACTACACACATAGTAAAGATGCCATGTACATCCAAATAACTACATTAAAATTACTTTTTAGTGATGTCACTTCATTTTACACAGACACTATAATACCAGTACACCACTGAATAATTTCTAGCTTCTTAATTCATTCACATGACGTGTAAACCTGATTTGAAAAGAATTTGTGGGAGGGAAACCTATTTAAATCTACAAGACTGAGAAAAAATGGAAAGCCATAAATTACTCTGGGAAGCAAGTATACTATTGCGGTAGTTTGGTTATTACTGTATGAGCTCACCTTCACTTGAGTGCTGAAAAAAATTGTTGCTTTTCACTTGCTTGGTTTGCTTTGATTTGATTTCAGGCATCATATTAAGCATTTGCCACCAAAGTTATTGTTTTTTTCTTCTTCCACATTTATAATTGTGAGATTTGGATGACATCCAAATTGAAATAACTTCACTGCCAACATATTTTTGAATGTGGTATTGTGGCACCCTAGCTTTCACTTATATGTCTGTTTAGTGGAAGCTAAAGTGCCAATCTGAGAAGCCAGTGTAGAGCTTGTTTTCTGCGTTATTTTCGATCTTGCTGTTCCCCTTTCCATGCAAATAGATTGTATTGTAAAAGTAGTAGTAGTTGAAGGGGAACCTGCAAAACCTATAAAAATGTAGAGTGTAAAACATTCACTGCTCAGATACAGCATTCAACCGTTTATTTCCTTTAATATGAAAGGAATAACACACAACAGATTGTGTGGATATACAAAAGTAATTCACACCAGGGTGGTGTGATACGGCCTGACACAAAGCAAAGTGAATTATTTTCATAGAACAGCATGGTCTGAAGTGTGTTTTTCCACTTAACATAACACAACAATTTGCCAATTTTTTAATATATTAAAGAATGACACATTGCACATTGTAACGTGTTATAGTTAGATTTAATGTTGTGCAAGATAGAGACAAAAAAAAAAAATGCAGTTTGTCATTTTATGGCGAAACCAGAAAGAATAAACTCCTCTGTCCTGAAGCTAGCTATCTATATATATATATATATATATATATATATATATATATAGATAGCTAGCTTCAGGACAGAGGAGTTTATTCTTTCTGGTTTCTCCATAAAATGACAAACTGCATTTTTTTTTTTTGTCTCTATCTTGCACAACTATAAATCTAACTAGTTATCTAAACTATATAGTTTAAATAACACATTACTTTATAATCAGTTTATCACTAGTCTTAGATTATGTAGAGCATCTGCCATACAAGTCCCTGTGCATGAGCTTTTAGAAAAATTAGAGTGAGTGCATTAATGTAAACCTATTGTTTAAGTTACAGCTGAAACTACGTCTGAGCCATGCTGTTACACAAAAATAATGCACAACCACACTGTGGTATAAATACATATTTTAACTATATAGCTGGGTGGCATGATAGCACACCAGGACAGCTTACTGTTTCACATGTTCTACCCATGTCTAAATGGGTTTCTTATGGGTTCTTTTGTTCCCTCTCATACAGAAACATGCCGGTAGGTGGAATGGCTAGGCTAAATTGCCTCTAGGTATGAATGAGTGGGTGAATGTGTGTGCATGGTGCCTTCCGTTGAACTGGCGTCCCATCCAGGGTGTGTTCCTGCCTCACACCCAGTGATCCTGGGATAGGCTACAGATCCACTGCAACCCTGACCAGAATAAAGCGCTTTTAATGCTCATTGTATCCTAGCACACATTTACACTACTGGCAGTTTTTGCATTGTGTTGTATGGTACTGTCTTGTATACTGTATTGTACAGCATTTATACAGCATATTGTGTACTACACTTTTATATTCTGCAATATTGTCTCTTAATTTATGTGACAATGCATCAAATTATATATCCTAGTACATTTTGCACTTATAGTGATTTATAGAACCCAAGCACCAAACTTTTAAACCCCATGACCTGGTGGCGTGTCCAGATTTACATTCATCACTCTCATAACTACTTGCTCTACTTTAAGTTTCATTGTACTTAATGAATAATTCATAATAGTTACTCAATAATCAATCCCATTGCTTTAGGATTTATAACCAAATAACAAGAAACGATCGGACAGTGATTCAAGAATAATAAAATAGAATTTTTACCAGCTGACAAGAGACAATCTTTATATAATCTCTCTTTTCTGCTGACATGAAGTAAAAGAGAGTCACACCTAAAGACTTATACACTCCATCATACTGACACTGTGACAGAGAGAGCTAAAATTAAATATGAAGGTGTTTGTCTTCCGTAGAGCTACAAACACAAGTTACAAAGCAGTTGGTCTAACTGAATGATGCAATCTTACAAGTGGAAAACTTGCAAAAGATCCAAGTACGACATATAATTCAGAGCAACAACGGCCATCCAGCATCTAAGGCAATACACTACAAGTAAAAGTGGTCATTTTTGAAAACAATAGATACAATGGCTTCTTGATGGAAAGAAATTAAATGTTCTGAAATGTCCGATGACCTCGACCCCATTAAGCATGTTTTTCACTTACTGAAGACAAAACTGAAGGCAGAAAACCCACAAACAAACAGCAACTGAAGGCGGCTGCAGTAAAGTCCTGGCAAAGCATCTCAAGGGAGTAAACTCGGCAGTTGACGATGTCCATGGGTTCCAGATTTCAGGCAGTGCAAAGGATTTGCATACAAGTGTTAAAAATAATCTTAATATTTATGGTTATGTTAGTTTGTCTAATTACTTTTGAGCCTGTGGAAATTAAGGAACTCTGTAAATAAATGGCTATAATTCCTATACAGTTAATGCAATGTTTTTGTTAAACCCCTTGAATTAAAGCTGAAAGTCTACACTTCAATCAAAATCATGACTGCTCCATTTCAAATCCAGTGGGTTGGTGTACAGAGGCAAAATTACAAAAAACGTGTCCAAATACTTATGGACCTGACTGTACTGTATCTCTGTGTATCATTGACAGGTAACTGATGATCTTATTGGAAGCTTTTTATGTATTTGAGTTGTAAGACTGTTTTAACATACATTTATTTAATTACACTTTTAATATTTACAATTACATATGCATACATGTGTATACCTAATGAAAACCAAAACACTTTGTATGATGTTATTGGTTAGCACATTAGTCTCACACCTCCAGGGTTGGGGGATGGATTCCCACCTCTGCCCTGTGGGCGCAGAGTTTGCATGTTCTATTCAGTTCAGTTTTCTACCTGATTATGGCCTTAGACAACATAATTAAAAAAAAAAGAAAAAAAAGAAAAAAAGAATACAATTCCATAGCTGTCTTTATTTGCAGCAACCTTGCCCCCCTTTACATCTTTCCTCCGATCTTGACAGCCTGCTGAATGCTTTCCTTTCATTTCTACATAATCTTCTACATAAGTTAGAGTGTTCAGTATGCATATGACATGTAAATAAGGGACTATTGGGTGGGAGCTTATGTCCAAAAAAGTTGAAGCTGATTAATTAATTGTGCTCAAATCAGTGCTCATTTTGATGTTGTAAGACAGTTTCATGAATCATACATTATTCTGTGCATGCAAATCTGCACTCATTTCTATGCAACTTTGATGAAGAAAGAGCCAAATTTAATTAATGCTGTAATAAAAACACATTTCTGTTGAGTTTTACACTATTGTATTATTACAGTGTGAGAAAAGACACTGAAAAATCTGGGGGGTTGGGGGGAAAGGGATATAGTGGATATAAAATAACAAAAATTATATGTAGTATCTCACCTTCAGTAGAAAATGCTTTATAGAAAATAGCTCTTATTAGTCTTACTACTTAACAATTCATAAGAGGCCTGTTGCAGTCAGGCCTTTATTAATCTTCAAAAGTAGGTTTTTTTCTTTCTTTTTTTTAGAGTAATGTTCGATTTTCAGTGACCCCAAACACACCTCAAAGCTGGGAAAGAGATATTTGGAGAGGAATGAGGCATTTCTGTAATGAAATGGCCTGCCCAGTCACCCGACCTTAACATAATCTTGTTGCTCTGGGAGGAGTTGGATCGAAAGGTTTGAGAGAGGTGTCCACCCAGCTTCACAAACTGTGAGGAATGGCTAAAAATACTGTTTGGAGAAAGAAAGTGTGTAGAACATTTAGAGCTTATAAGAAAGTTTTTTTTGTGTATATATGTAAGTATATTATAAAGGAGTAGTGTAATATTTTTTTAGTTATGGTCACAAATTTACATGTGGAATATTGTTTTCTTTCAAATACATCTAGTTAGTCTATATCATCATGTTTGTGCAAACTGACAAAGAAAATGCACATTATTTAATAAAACATTTTGAATGTCTAGATGTCCACAAGCTTTTGTTAAGCTGTGCGTCTTTGACCTATAATGTCATTTTTTAAATGTCGACTTATAATGTGACTGAGAATAGAGCAAGTTTTCTCATTACTCTCCAAACACTATGTCTCTCAGCTGACTGCCTCTGTGAGAGCGCTGTAATGAAATTCCCAGTCTAATCAGAGTTTGGGGGCTCAGTGGAAACTTTAATTGGGGCAAAAATTTTAACATGCAGCATTTCTGGCATAGAGTTTCTCAGAGTTTCAGGCCAAGAAATGTGCAGAGTAAAGCAGAAAACACTACAAAGCCTGTCTACTTGTCTAGGACAACAGACAAACACACACTCACACAAACATCCTGAAAAACTACCTAGGTTAAGATCATAGAAACTAAATTTGTGAACGTGATAAAATATTAAAAGGATTTAAAATATCAGACCAGACATTTTGTGGTAGTAAATATTTGGCAAAATAAAAATTAGGGGACAGCATTAAGACATTCAGTAGACACATAAATGATGTAAGTAAACAAAACCTTCTTTAACAACCTTCAACACCACTGGCACTAATGAAAAGCTGTATTTCTTTCCACTAGAGTTATTTATCAGCGTTATTGCCGTAACAGATTTGAAACATGATTCAGCCTTGAGGCATAATTGACCCTGAGGGCCATTACTGTGTTGTGTCTAGTGCAGTTTACTGCAGCTTTTGAGAAAGGAAATTGCTCTGTGTTCCCATGCATGAACTTGTGTCTATCAAGCTACTTTTGTGATTCTGGAGAAGGAAAAACAAGATCCATAAAGCTTATCTACCATGGCCGTAACACCATAACTATACACATTCTGGCAAAACCTAAACCTTTAAGACATAACAAGGAGTGTCTCAGAGATATTGGGCCTGGAAGTCAATAGTAGGAATAGTTCTACAGTATAGAGGTGTGTACTTTTAATGCTGATGTAGGCCTATTTACAGGAACATAATAAGGATCCTGGCCGCTGGCAAAAAAATGCTGACCAATCAATGATTAAACAGAATATTTTGCTCGAAATACCCATTTTAGAGCTGTCAGATGATTCCATACTCAATGTCACACTCACAGTGTACCTTCACAGGAAGTCTACCGAGATTGCACAAGTGCTTTGTTGATGGGTGTGAACATGAGTTTAGTCCTGAAACCAGGCTCTTGCCCACTGACAGTGCCATAGTATATGATCCACTTTGGTAAGGCACAGTTTGTTCAGCTTCATCTCAGGAGTATAGCAAATGGATTAGCATGCCTTGGATTGATCATTGTGTGGTCATTCCTTCAGGTTTATTGCTGCAACGTATGACTATTTCCTCAGTCAATTCAATTCAAATCCATGCATCACCACATCATCATTAAGGATTACATGTCTTTTTTTGTGCTAATTTAATTACAAAAATCACTTAAAACAGCATTTAGGTTACTATCAAGTTATTAATAGAAGTATCAGTTTCAATTAATCAGACTAAGTCAGACTTCAAATCTGGTTGGTTTTATTTAATTGGTAATAAGAAAACCAATAACCTTCGGATTAGTGCTTTCTCTTATTTTTACCTGCAACTGAAGTCTAAAAGCAAAAAGTAAATTTTTAAAAACATGTATTGTTTTGGGCATTGGGAAATAAGAAGTCAATATAAACACTATTATAATATGCAAATCCACCTCAATGAAAGGCAAAATAGCTGGGAAGATAGGCTACGCCTCATCTCACCAGATTAGTTTTGCAACCATGTGCATAGATGTAACAAATTTAGCATTTTTGTCACAGAAAGAGGAATAAAGAACATAACACACTGTCACCAACAGATTGTGACAGCGTGTTATTTTATTTTATTCCTCTTCCTGCAATAAAGATAAGCATTAAGATCTATGTGATGTCTGTGTGTGAAGTAAAAGTGATACAATCTGTAGAGTATGAACCATAAGGTAGTGAATATACTTGACAAGATATGATCTATAATCACCACTATATCATTACATTGAACACTGTTCTTTTTTTTCTTTGAGATCCTGATCCCCAAATGTCTGTGCACAGGCCTGGGTATTAGTAATCAGTGTTATAGCTGTCACTGCTATACATCTGTTTTGACTGACATGAGTGAGAAATGAATGATTTTACCCCAGTGTGCACTGTGACATGTCATGAGCAACACTTTAAGATGAACCTTTCTCAAACTGTGTGAATTGTGAGATGTTCTATTATGGGATTCATTATATTTTTACAAGAGAACTGTTGAATACTCAAATCTGATTTGGTCAGAAGGTGTGGATTAGTTTTTTTTAGCAGCTGCTCTGTCAGTAGTCCTGGCTGCAAAGCAAAGCACAGGCTTATATTAATGCACACGTTCAAAACAAGTTATGAATTCTATAGTAACAACTTACACAGGGACTTGTATGGCAGAGGCTCCACATAATCGGATTAAAAATGTGTGTAATTGTTGATATGGTGAGGTTTTCTGTGAGGAGAGGGCTTTGCAGTTTCTCTGTAAGATGACAATTTTTGTCTTCTAAACTCCAAAATAGAAAATAATGAAAGATATAACTAAGATATAACTAATAATAGGAACTTGTTTTGTGGATGTTCCACAACATTAAGCATAACTATAAATGGATAAGTGATATGTGTTGTTCTTTAATAAATAAAAACTGTAATCATTGTCAAATTGCTGTAGTATAAGCGGAATAAAACACTCAGGACATGCTGTTATTGGAAAATAATAAACTTTTGAATGGTAACAGTAGCTTCACTTGGTGATGGAAAAAATATGAGATGGGAGGAACATTTTTATTTCAATGCTTTGCATTCACTAGCAAAACTTTTGTGTTCTCTCGCAGTTTTTTTTTTGCATTCTCTCACAAAGATATTTGCATTGTCTCGCCAAGAGTTTTGCATTCTCCAGAGAATATTTTGCGTCCCCGTGCCTACTTTTTGAGAAATTATCCTTTGAGTGAGAAAGGTCAGCATGGGCATCGGCCCGTCATCTCCTCATATTTCAGGTAAATGCAACAGCATGCAGATCACTCAAATGATGCTGTGCAAATACAAGAGCTCGCACTGTGCAGAAGTCTCTCACAAGAAGACATATTTCACAAGAGAACACAACAGGTTTTTTTACTAAAGGATGCAAAATATTCTCAGGAGAATGCAAAACTCAGCCAAAAGACAATACAAATATCTAGGGTTTTGCTAGCAAATGCAAAAGCATTGAAGTATAAATTGTCCTCCCATCTCATATTTTTTCCATCACATGTCCGCTTATGACCTCTGTACCACCCGTTCGTTGATTACTTTCTCATAACAGCATGCTCTATCATGTTTTATGTCCATGTCCTGATCCAAGAGCTGATGTATTACACTTATGTTGCTTCAGCACAGGTCTAGCTGCCTCAAACACTTTTCTTTTTGACCCAGCTAGTGTGTGGTGGTGACATCATATATCTGTGGTGTGTGCAGAAGTCAGACCGATGGAGGTGAGGAATCCCTTTTCTCCACTCATGACAGCCAACCAGCATTAGCCATGGGGGGTCTGACAGAATGGGGCCAAAGGGATGGCTGGGATGCGTGTGTGTGTGTAGTGATATACAGGGCAAGAAGTTGGAGTGACACAGGTCTGACAAAAATTGACAACAAGGGCAAGAAATACCTTGTAGTGCTACGGGTAAATTTTCAAGAACTAGATTTTGGCATATCGCAGTAAATCCTCAGCCCAATTAGAATATTGCAAGTGTCACTCACTGTCAGGATTTATGGTGTCCCAAAACAAGGGAGACATACTGTAGTGTTAGGAAACCTGTGCACTGCTGTAGCTCTTAGTGTATAGTCACCTACAGAATTACTGGAGCATGAAAAAAAGTACAAAATAAAATATGTGATATGAATAACCATGCAGGTAGGCAGACTGGCTAAGCAAAAGGTGTGAATGAGTGTGTGAATGTGTGTGTGCTTTGTGCCCAGAGTTCACAGGATAGGCTCCGGATCTACATCAGCCCTGATCAGAACAAAGCTGCTACTGAAGATGAATGAATGAATTTAATCTTGTTTTGGAAGACATGTTAAAAAGCCCATCATAATCTTATTTTTATGATGTCTTTTCCAACAATGCATCGTCAGCATCAATCCAGCAGCTTGCAAAAAGCTATAAACATTGGTTCATCCGTCCTTCTGTCCTTCTGTCCTTCTGTCCTTCCGCTCGCTCGCTCACTCACTCACTCACTCACTCACTCACTCACTCACTCAACTCACAGTAACCACTTTATCCCTGTCAGAGTCTTTGTGATTTGGATTACTTATTACCTTTTTATTTGACTTTTTAGACTGTTTATACCATACTAAATGGACAGGATTCGTCAGAAGTTCTGCAAGACTGCTCAAGGGTGGTTGTAGAAGTGGGCAGGAGTTGGATAAAAAAAACACTCCCACACATAGCTGGTTGGAGACCTTTGTAGAGGATCTTGAATCACTCCTTTATGTACTTGTCAAGGTCCTTTACATTCCTCTGTATGCCCATATGGCTGTTGTCTTCAATTCAGACCACAGGTTTTTAAAACACTTCAAATCCTGAGACTGACCAATTGCAAAACATTTATTTTGTGCTCCCACGAAAAATCTGTGCAAATCTGAGTGTTTGGTTAGCGTCATGACCTTTTTGAATGATCTGTCTATGGCCAAATCTTAACCTTCTGGTATAGACAAGCCACCTCCTGATATTTATGAATTCATAATGCCATTTATGAAGTTAAAGCATACAAATAAACACGCAGACTCAAATAGTGACAGCAATGAAATGAAATTAATTCATAAAATGCATGAACATACTGTACATCCAGTCACAAATGCTCACAACACATTCCATAAATAAATGCAAAGTAATTCGTATCTGTAGCAAAACACCTTCAGGCTACGTGCCTCAGCTGTGCTGCATAAAATAACATAGTATGTATTTGTGTCTTGCATTACATTTGGAAAATATGCTTAAATTTATATTTTATTCTATGCATTTTTAAATAATTTTGCTAAAGATACAAATCACTTTACATTTATTTGTGGAATGAGTTGTGACTATTTGTGACTGTATGTATATTTGTGCATTTTACTGTGCATTTATTTGTGGAACTTGCTGTGATTATTTTTGAGTTTGTAGGTGTATTTGTGTTGCTGTATGCTTGTGTTTGTGAAAGACTTAGATACTGTCAATCTTCACAAGACTCCCTGGACCAGTAGGCACAAAATAACCCCAAATATTCAACAATCCACCAACATATTTCGCAGTGTGTATGGCCGCTTCGCTTTGTATACAGTCGCCTTTTACACTAAACATGCTACTAGACAAAACTTTGGTTTTAGCCTCATCTGATCACAACACAATCCAACTGTAGTTCTAATTAGGTTTAGCAAAGTTCAGGTGCTGCATTTTGTGGATTGCTGTCAGGCTTCTTTCATGCAAAGAGCTTGGTGATTAGGGATTAGTGTATTTTAAAAAATTCTCAACCCTTTCTGGAGATTGCGGGTCCAAATCCTGATTATGCCATGGTCATCCATTGCCGGAAGCCAAGGGAGCAAAATTGACTGTGCTGTCTGGGTGGGAGGGGTGGTATACTCTCTCTCCCCTATCAATCACAGTGACACTAACCAATCATAAGCATTTGTGAAGGTAGATAGATAGTGCTTTCCTCAGAGTACGTCACACTGCCCTGTGATGCAGTATGAACAGCATTTCTTTAAAAAAAAATGTGGTTGGCTAGCTTCACTTGTCATGGAGGAAGCTGGGCTAACCTTCACCCTCCCTGGTTGTTAGCTGTCATATAATAAGGGAGAGCTGACTGGTGGGTGGTACCTGGCAGGTGATCAAAATGGGGAGAAAATAGGGGGGAAATGTGAAACAGAACCTGAAAAGGTTGTTTTTTTGTGTCCCTTGGCAGTGACGAAGGCAGTGTGTACATGCATCCAGCTTCTGGAATTTTTGTTTGTCCTGATTGTGCCTAAGAGTATTTTAAAATAGTTATGATTTTTTCTGTATGTGTTACATGAACCAAGTTGTTTCTGTATTCGTTTTAACGAATATGTGGTGTCTATTTTATATATTCATTTTGCTAATAATTCTGTCATATAATATAATATCCATTTTCCATAATGATTATCCTATCCAGGGTCATGGGGAGCCCAGAGCCTGCCTATATATTATATATATATATATATATATAGGCATATATATAAAATGAGCATAAAAGTACGAGTCAAGCTTCATGAGCCTGACTGATGACTTACTTCTGAAGTGTTTTATATCCACAATCTACAAAACATTTTGGGACACACTGCGATAAGGCAGAGTGCTGAGGTTAAGGCTATAAAGGGCCAATTGAAACATCAGTCCTGCTGAGTATCTGTTCTATCAGGCAGTAACAGTTCAGAAAAACTCTTATATTTATATACATATATCTTATGTACAGCCAAGGCTCTTTAAGCAACTCAATAACTGAGGTGTTTTATTGAAGTCTGTTAGGTGGATAGGTGCTTTTCAATCCTTTTTCGTTTATTTGACATCGTCTGCCCTACCCATATGAAACTGCCTTGTCCTTTCTGGAAATAGCATTATGACCTTGTCCAATCTTCTTACCTAAAGACACATTTCTATCATTGCATTTTCATTTTGCCTGAAATAACATTGTTATTGCTTCTCGAGCACCCTTCTTGTTGGAAATTCTTTCCTTTGCTATCCTTGTTTAATAGAATTAGCCAGTGTTATCTATTATAATCAAGCACTGCCTCTCCATTTTTATGTGTTAATTTTGGAGCTGTCAATAATGTGATTTAAAACTGTGTTGTTTTTTCTTCATTCGTGTAATTCACTCCAGTTATTGAGATAAGATTAGCCCTATAGCCCTAACTATCTCTTACTCGTACAACACAGTGACTAGACTCGTCAGGCCCTGTCAAAGATGTTTCAATTTGGGCCTCTTCCCTCTAGGGCCCAGCTGAATTAACACTTCAGTGGCAGAAGAATTCAATTCAGGCGTCCCCCAAAGCCCAAGCCTAAGGACTCCCTCTACACATACTATCATAATGCACACTTCCATCTCTCTCTCTGTCTCTCCGTCTCTCCATCTCTCCCTGTCTCTCTCTGTCTCCCACACACATACAGTGGGGAAAAAAAGTATTTGATCCCCTGCTGATTTTGTATGTTTGCCCAATGACAAAGAAATGATCAGTCTATAATTTTAATGGTAGGTGTATTTTAACACTGAGAGACAAAATAACAACAAAAAAATCCAGAAAAATGCATTTGAAAAAAGATATAAATTGATTTGCATTTTAATGAGGGAAATAAGTATTTGACCCCTTCAACTTAGTACTTGGTGGCAAAACCCTTGTTGGCAATCACAGAGGTCAGACATTTCTTGTAGTTGGCCACCAGGTTTGCACACATCTCAGAAGGGATTTTGTCCCACTCCTCTTTGCAGATCCTCTCCAAGTCATTAAGGTCATTTTCAATGCCCTGGATGAGGGAAGGAGGTTCTCACTCAAGATTTGCGGTGCAGTCCTGTCCTCTTAGCAGAAAAACACCCCCAAAGCATAATGTTCCCACCTCCATGTTTTACGGTGGGGATGGTGTTATGACTTGGGGTCATAGGCAGCATTCCTCCTCTTCCAAACACGGCGAGTTGAGTTGATGCCAAAGAGATCTGACCACACCTGACCACAACACTTTCACCCAGTTCTCCTCTGAATCATTCAGGCAAACTTCAGACGGGCCTGTACATGTGCTTTCTTGAGCAGGGGGACTTTCTTGGTGACTATGGTCCCAGCTGCCTTGAGATCATTAACAAGATCCTCCCGTGTAGTTCTGGGCTGATTCCTCACCGTTCTCATGATCATTGAAACTCCACGAGGTGAGAACTTGCATGGAGCCTCAGACGGAGGGAGACTGACAGTTTCTTCCATTTGCAAATAATCGCACCAACTGTTGTCACCTTCTCACCAAGTTGCTTGGCGATGGTCTTGTAGCCCATTACAGCCTTGTGTAGGTCTACAATCTTGTCCCTGACATCCTTGGACAGCTCTTTGGTCTTGGCCATGGTGGAGAGTTTGGAATCTGATTGATTGATTGCTTCTGTGGACAGGTGTCTTTTTACAGGTAACAAACTGAGATTAGGAGCACTCCCTTTAAGAGAGTGCTTCTAATCTCAGCTCATTATCTGTGTAAAAGACACCTGGGAGCCAGAAATCTTGCTGATTGATAGGGGATCAAATACTTATTTCACTCATTGAAATGCAAATCAATTTATAACTTTTTTGAATTGCGTTTTTCTGGATTTTTTGTTGTTATTCTGTCTCTCATTGTTAAAATACACCTACCATTAAAATTATAGACTGATCATTTCTTTGTCAGTGGGCAAATGTACAAAATCAGCAGGGGATCAAATACTTTTTTCCCCTACTGTACATCCTCAATCTCAATTTCTGTCCTGCTCTCCTCAACGCCACAATGAGTTGCATATTTAGCATAACAATTATGTTGTTATTGTTGTATTACAGGTTTGGTGTCAGAATGCAGAGAGTGGGATTTCTCATGTGTGGGCTGATAAATGGAGACATTTATGTACTTAGAATTTAGAAAAGAGGCATTTAGAAAGAATGCCACTGTGTGAATGACTGAAGGAACAATAAAGTAGTGTTTATCCTTGTAAGATTTTTGACGATTGATTAGCATTGTATGGACACCTACTGCTAGTGGTATTACAAAGACTCTGCAGGATAATGCGGGGGGGGGGGGGGGTATTGTGTTTGAGCTAATGGGACATCACAGAATCAGTAAAAAGAGCATGCACTCTAAAATTCTAACCCAATTTGAGTGACTTCTGTAATTGGGTTAATATATAACATGCTGAGTTCATGCTTAAATAATTAAATACTTTGTATATTATGACACTTAATAAATAAATATTTAATTAACATCTAAACACTGCAAAATTAAAGGAGTGATCATGACAAACGTCTAAGTAAAATTTCTCTCAGTAGAGAGTCTTGGTGACTGGACTTATTCAGTCATAAAGATGTTTCGACACTGATGGCAACATTCTGCAGTTCTATGTGATGAAAAAATTCCCACCATTTGATCACTGTGTGTGAGACTCATCTGTGGAGTGAATGTCAGGACGACATTGTAGGTAGATGATGTGTGATGTGCTGCTCCAAACCTTCCCCTCTCTTCAGATATTATTTGACTTTTCAGAATACACTATATGGCCAAAGTATGTGGACACCTGACCATCACGCCCATATATGGGTCTTCCCCAAACTGTTGCCACAAAGTTGTCTAGAATGTATTTGTATGCTGTAGTATTTAGATTTCCCTTTTACTAGAACTAAGTGGCCTAAACCTGTTCCAGCATGACAGTGCCCATGTGCACCAAATGATGTCCACGAAGACATGCTTCATCAAGGGTGGTGTGGAAGAACTTGAGTGACCTGCACAGAACTCTGACTTCAACCCCACTGAAAACCTTTGGGATGAATTGGAACACTGACTGCACCCCAGGCCTCCTCGCCAGACCTCACTAATGCTCTTGTGGCTGAATGAACACAAATCCCCACAGCCATGCTCCAAAATCAAGTAGAAAGCCTTCCCAGAAGAGTGGAGGTTATTATAATCACAAAATAAATCTGGAATATGAAGTTCAACAAGCACATTAGAGATTACAAGATTAGAGAGTTTTTATCGTCATTTTAGACATACAAGTATATATGTATATATATTAAAAAAATAAATAAAAAATTGTCACACCAAATATTGACTTTGTTTCATTTACTACTGTTTACTGCTCTTTACAGTATTTTTTATTATTATTATTATTTTAAATGTAGAAGCATTAAATTTCATTATTTTGAAGCCATCTTTGCCCTACAGCATTTCTTTGCATGTGCCTAAAACTTTTGCACAGTACTGTAGGTCCTGACGTGAGCGGACACATTTGACAGCTAACATTAGCTACAGTTGTCTTCTCAAACTCCTCAGCAGCCTTAACAGTGAGCTTTGGGATTCCTGATTAGTGAGCTTGCATTTTAATTCCTAAAATTAGCCTGCTATAGATAGATTTGGTAGTGAAAGACAAGGTTATCTAAAATCTGATGCTAGTTATCTAAGAATGAATACCAAACAAGTGAAGTTGCTAGCTAACATTAAATGACACAAATCAACACTCTTTGATATAAGGAGTCAGAAAACAAGTAACCTGACTAGCTAACCAGAATAATGTTAGATCAATTTGCCCTACATCATATTTTCATTTCAGATAATGCAAGCTATCCACATATACATTTTAGGATTAACTCATGCCACGTGTTAAATCCAAATACACAAAGATTTGTTCTCAAGTGAGTAATAATGTACTACGTAGATTTTCCCTCAACCTCGCTCTTTGCTCCTTGCTTGTCAGTTGAGAAATCTCAAGGGTTTTGTGTGATGTTGCGGCAGCAAAACTGACCCAAATGCTAAATTAAACCAAATGCTGGGTTTTAATCATGACCCAGATGTTGTGTTTGGTTAACATCCCTAAATTTGGGTTAACATAATATTATTGATCTGCTCAAACAGAGTGTAAGTATCATGCAGTAAGCGAAGTGGAAGAATTACTGTTGATTGAAACATTTAAGAGGTACAACAACAACAAAAAAAGATAATGTTTTAAATCACATCTTGTCACAATCTTGTCACAAAGTTTCTGTTTAGCATGTACTAATTTGCATAGTCCTGATCCATGTATGAGCATTAGGTCTGTAGTGTGCTTACATTTTTGGGTGAAGTGTACCTTTAATGGAAGTGCAGAGAGAAGGGCAAACCTCTACTGCACCTCTGTGTGCGTCTGCACCTCAAGTCCCACACAACACATAGCTCATCTTGTATTTAACACAACAACATGCAGCCTTGATCTCAGCTAATAGCACATAATTCAACAATAAGAGATCAAACGCTAATGAATTAAATATTTAAGGATCCTACAGATAGGGCTTGTTTCCCCACAGATAGCGTATAACCTGCTTCCTTTGTTTGTTTGCAACTACAACGTTTGTGAATTAAGCACAGATCTGAAGTTTTTTTTTTATTTTTTTTTTTATTGTTTTCCAGCTCACTTCTGGGTTGAAATGAGATTTTCCCCCTTACACAACAAATGCACATGTTCTTTCATTGGCTTTTTCACTTTCTCTGTATATTAATATCTTATTTATGGCCAGTATGACGGTATAAGGGCTCCAGTAATACAATAATACAGAGTGTCTGAGAATTGTGGGAAAAGTGTCTGTATCTTAACAGCTTTGGTCCTAAATGTAAACTTTATTAACACATAGAATTACCAGTCAAGGAAATTTAGACATACGAAACACAGAAATGTTCTTTTTAAAGTAACAAAGTTACAAACATTAGTGATACGCAACATATCCACAACAAGGTTATCAGTATCAACTGTGATTCTTGTCTTCAGATTGTCAGTGTATGTCCCCTGAAAGAATTCGTTCGGCCTGTATACCAGATATTATTTCAATAAACCACTCAACACACTTGGTGTTAACCTATGAATGAAGGCGAGGTGAGGAAGATGAAGAATGAAGATCTTACAAAAATTTAGATGAGGGAAAAAAAGATGTTTCTCAACCTCCTGGTTGACTTTTTAAATTGGATAAAAGTTACAAAGATACATTCTGAACACCCTGTATTTGTTTATGTTTCAATTCCTTGAATTTTATATTACAATATTACTTGCTTAGAGTTGGCATTCTCATTATAGATGCAATAGATGTGGCATTCTCTTTTCACCTTAAAGCCCTTTCTTGCCTCTAAATTACTTGCAGAAAATCCTTGATATATGCAGACATCTAGCCATCTTCATGTCTAGGCTTAAAAACACTTCTCTTCTGACACTTCATCACTTTCTGCCTACACTTCACATTTCTTTTTAAATATTTATATATCCATATTTATATATCCATATGTTTTATTTTGCTTTTAGTTATATAAAGCACTTTGAATTGCCTTTGTATAAGAAATGTACTATGCAAATGCATAAACTTGTCTTGTGTAATTTACTTGTTCCTTGGTCATGTGCCCATAAGAGCCATGATATATATGATATAGGCAACTTTTCTTTATATCCTCCTCCCAATCTCCATTTTTCTAGCCCGTTCTCTCAGTGCAGTAGGACAGAGAGTCCCATCCTCCTCTCCCACCCATTGCACCCTGCTCCCTACCTCCCTCGCTGATAACAGCTTTAATCAAAGTGCTACTCTTAGTGCTGGGAAAAGCCTGGGGGAGTGAGAGAGAGTGAAAATAGAGGGTAGAGAGGGAGAGAGAGAGAGAGAGAGAGACAGAGAGAGAGAGATTTGGCTTGGCCTTCTACAGAGAACAGAGAGACCTGAGATATTCAAGTGAACAGAGAATGAAGGTCAGAGAGGTTGGTGCCATGCAAAAGGGAATGAAAAGATGGATGAGGAGAGGTCTCGGACTGCTCATATGTTGGACTCAGTTGTTTTAGAATGAGTTGGTGTTGCTGTGTTTCATTAACACAGCGGTAAAGTAATAGAAGCAGTGCATTGTGGTCCACACTATAAATTAAACAAAAAAAAACCCAAAAAAACCCCACTAATTGCATTTGATTAAACTGACACATTTCTGTCAAAGCAAATGACCGTTTATTACAGCTATACAGTTCCAGTACAGTTCTATGAAAAATGACATGCAAATCATTCAAGCATCTGACATCTGTGAATAAATAAACATATTCAAATGAGCTCCAACATCTGCTCAAAGACAACAGTGTCAACTCATAATATTCGTGCAAACTATTCTGCAATAGACATGTGCTATAAAGATGGAGCACAGTGACCCTGCCCTACACAAGGTCTTACAGCATGTGTAACATACACACACACACACACACACACACACACACACACACACACACACACACACACACACACACACACACACACACACACACACACACTCCTCCAAGGTATCAAGGTATCATAACCTTGTTCTAACACTAGTTAAAAATGTGAGGACTTTCAAGGTCGTTATCCACATTAAAGTGAAGGTAATGAACTGTCACTCAAATGTCTTTGCATTGACGTGGCATGCTCACCGAGGGGCCGGTGGCTATCCTGCTTTAGAAACACTGAACCAGGACGACAGATAAGAGAAGCATGAAGACAACTGGGATGATGTATCCTGACATGGTAATGGTAATGGATGCACTGACATTACTATGGCATTAGAAATTAGCTCGAAATACTGTAAGTAGGAACAGGACAAGAGAGAGCTCCAGCTATAACATCCCATCACATCTGATTTCAATTGAAACAGTTTTCATTGTGTAAGCCTACAGCGCTTTTTCCTTATCTGAAGTTTCAGCAAATCTTCGCGGGGAACAAAAGCCTCCCTTTTCAAACCCTTTTGTTTCGTCTTTCATTAAATATTACTTTGATGTTCAGTGACTGTGTGAGACTTTACCGAAACTTATTTTTCACAATCAGTGTCCAATTTGTGACATAGGCCCTGCTCATTTAGTCTCGCTCCACTCCACTAAGCAAGCGGTGAAAGGAACAATATTCATGCCGTCTTTGTTTCCTTTTAACTGACTTTTTAACAAGGTATTGTAGCCACAGCCCAGATAGCAGATGGAAAGCTGGGGAGGCTTTCAGTGTTTTATCGTTGTGTTTGTGGGAAAAGCAGCAGACCACAGAGAGCAGTTCATTAAACCTGCTACTGTGTGTTTAGTGCATGTGAGGATAAGCCGAGAGAAAGAAACAGAGTGAGTGAGTGAGTGAGTGAGTGAGTGAGTGAGTGAGTGAGTGAGTGAGTGAGTGAGAGAGAGAGAGAGAGAGAGAGAGAGAGAGAGAGTGTGTGTGTAGGTGTGTTTATGTTGGGGGAGTGGAGAAAAGACAGGGAGAGAGACTTAGAGAACAGACGCATACTGAAACAAAGGGAGTACAGGATGTACAGGAAGCTTGTGGAGGATAAATATAATCAGAGCCCTAGAACAGGCTTTACAGAGGGCTCATCGATTCTCTGCAAGAGGAATCACACACATTTCAGCCCCAAGTGTAGACAGATATTCCAGGCTGCCAGTGCACAAACACAGAGAGGGGTGGGGTGGAGGATGACAGGTTTCAGGATGAATTGAAGGCTTAACCCATGGCAGATACCACAGACAGCCTTTTGCTCCATAGTAGCCTAAATATCGTATTCAAATCAACAGTGCTAACTTCATATAGAGCTGGCTCTTGATTAAAAAATAAACAAACAAACAAACAAATAAATAAATAAATACACTGAAGCACAGGACCAATGACAAAAACAAAAATGAAGAATTATTGGCAAACCCTGCATCATAAGACTGAAATATTTCATGATGTTCGCAAATGTTCTATAACATTAAATAAAACACTTTTGGAACGTACCATTATAAGAAAACAATCCACTTTGGGTTGGTGGTTACAGTAACACCGCTTAGAGTCGGGCCACTTACTTGTCACGGTTCACATGCATGTCAGATGCTAATTTTTTGCTAGGTATACTGTATGTTCTATTACATGACTTATAATAGACATTATAACACGTACTTCATGATAACTGTAATAATGCTTGACAAAATAAGCGTTACATTATAAAACATTATGCTCATCCATCCTTTTTCTGTACCACTTACATTTACATTTAAGGCATTTGGCAGACACCCTTATCCAGAGCAGCTTACATTTATTTCATTTATACATCTGAGCAGTTGAGGGTTAAGGGCCTTGCTCAAGGGCTCACGACCTTCCGATCAGTAGCCCAACATCTTAACCACTGAGCTACCACGATCCCACTTACCCTATACAGGGTAGCGGGGAAGCCTGGAGCCTATCCCAGGGAACTCGGGGCACATCCCTGGGAAGGCAGGGGACACTCTGGATGGGGTGCCACCCCATTCACACACCCATTCTCACACTATGGACAATTTGGAAATGCCAATTGGCCTACAGTGCATGCCTGTGGACTAGAGGAGGAAACCAGAGTACCCAGAGGAAGCCTCCAAAGCACAGGAAGAACATACAAGCTTCGTGCACACAGGATTGAGACGGGATTCGAGCCCCCGACCCTGGAGGTGCGAGGCAAGTGTGCTAACCACTAAGCCACTGTGCCCCACCCATTATGCTCATGCCTTATAAAAAGAAACATCCTAAAGATTACTGAAAATATAACATATTGGGCAAATAAGAGGCAAAAGGCATTTTAGTGTTTTCTAATAATGACATTGTAGGGATCCAGATATAAGAATATAACGGACATTTGTCCATTAAGACAAGAATATAAAGCCCATTAGAAAGAAATAGCTTCTGTGGCTATGATATAAAATATGACAGCTTCCATAAAGTACAAATCATGACATCTGTCACAAAACATATGCTAACTAGACACCTAGCAAAATATTAACGTGACAAGTTGTCATGACAATTATCACAAATGGTAAATGATTGAACTCAAATTGTCAGGGTAACTCATATGACTTGATAGGTTTAAAGTATGGTTATGCCAGTCCATGTTAGGTTCAAGTAATAGTCCTGAAATTATTTGACAAGTCTCATATTCTTTCAGAATATCAGAAATCAGACTGTATGATCTGTATACAAACTTTGATTTATAGTTTTTAATAATCACCAGAGGCAAAAAAAATTAGCTACAGTGCATGTAATAATATTTATGTGAGAGGCTGTTGCTGTAACACTTAAGAAAACAGACTTGAAGCTGAACATAAAGCCAATCTCTGCTTTGTATCTGTCTCTGGTATGGAGGGGGATATTTATTAAAACAGACTTGGATTGATGATGAAAATCGCCACTGAAGCGAAGCATTTTAGATTCTGCTGTGGGTGGCAAGTAGCACTCCATCCATCATTCTGTTATGATTTTCTACCCTGGTTTTGTTTTCTTTTTAACATAATGATTAAACTCATAGACTCGTATCTGAGAGTATACTTTTTATCCCTTGCTCTAATGGTTTTGCTGCTTGGTCTATGCCACCTGATGTATTATCTGTCAGTGACAGTGGCAGGCAGTAAGTTGCTTATAGAAATCCAATAATGGCAAAGCATATTTTATATGCACACATATGTAATATGGTCATCTTTGAAGCAATAATGGCTGCATCATCATTATCTTTCAGCACATGGGTACAATATTGTATTGCATCTTTTCCCTTCAGGAACATGATATAGCTGACAAAACAGTGCTATTATATAAAAAAGATAAGTGTTTGGGTATATTTCCGTGGATAGGGTTTTTCCTTTAATTGACCTAAATGAGTGCGCCCCACCCCAACTCTCACACATACACATCTCCCAGATCAAAAGCGTGCCCTCTGAGCTACACGTGATTAAAAATGAATCAACAAATGAATAATTGATCTATACCAGTTTCACAGGCCTCCTTACTATGTTGCTCAATGGTAAAAACACTGTTTTGCTTGAACAAATCCTTTTCTTTATATATAATTTTTCCACCAAGAACACTGTGCATATCAAACAGTCTATCCAAAAGTGAACTAAATGCTATTAACTTATGAACAAATCATAAAACTGTAATATACTACAGTTTGATATGTCTACATTTTTTATTCAAGTTAGAGGTGTGTGTGTGTGGGACTGTTGGAATTCTGACCAATCATGTCCGCTCTTGAAGGAATTCTTACCAATCCCACCTATTCCTAAAGGAATTCTGACCAATCCCGCCCGCTCCTGAAGGAATTCTGACCAATCCTGCCCACTCCTGAAGGAATTCTGACCAATCTCACACACTTATAAATTAATTCTGGGGATGAGAGGGAACCAAAAAAAAAGAGACATGGCAAAACTAACAAGCACATGGTAATCGTCACTATGGGAACTGTGATGTGAAGAGGCAATTCATTAGAGATTTTCTAATAAACTTAGTTTTTCCCAAAATATAAACACAAAAATTTAGACCACATCTACCCAGACCAAAATAAACCATTTGCTAAAGATTAGTGACTGAGTGCAGTAAATGTGTCACACTGTGTGATGGCAGTGTGACAGCCAACCACTGACCGTATATAAGCGTGGACACCGTAACAAAAGTGAAGCCAACATGTCTCTGAGGCCCTCTAGTGACTGGCTGCAGTATAATTTTTAACCGCACCCATTCCCATGTAAGTGATAGACAGCAATTTTTCATTTTAAGCTCCACAAATTATTTTCAGGAATAGTGTTCTGTCATGTTTACATGTTCAGTTCACCCTGATAACTTCAATATTTTTCCTTATGATAAATGCATTTTATAGGAGTTATTTGACAATAAATAAAAGGCCATGGTTAATGAGTTGACAGTTTTGGACATGACAGTAGGTCCTTATGAATGCGCACACACTCCGACATGCACCTGAAGCTCCTGACAGTTTTATAGCAAAGCCATGTTCTGTTCTACCCTCAGCAGGGATTTTTCTTGCAGTGTTTTTGGTATGTTGCTCATTTTGATGTCTTAGCTAGCTCATTGTACTAATATTATAACTAGCAAACCAATGTGAGGGAACAAAGTGTGGAGGTCACCCTAAGGTTATACGCTGACACTAGCTAAATTTCATAATTTGTATGATCTTCGTGAACACTTGAAATATCTTGGTAAGGTTAACCAGTCACTACTTTTTAAAACAGCATTGACAGAACAAGTGGAGCATAAAAGAGCACTTCTCCATTCAGATGTGTAAGTTACTACAGGTGACAGAACTAGATGAAAAACATGGAGAGCAGCATTTTCCCCCCTCAAAAAATAGTTTTTGTTGAGTGTAAATGCTGACCAGTATATTTTCAGTTGGTACCTTACATCAGCTACTTGCATTACTTTGATTAAAATAATGCATATTGTCAGCTAGCTAGCAAATGGTAGCTCAGTTAGTCATGACTCAAAACTCTAAAATGTTTTCCTGACAGAACTTTGCACTCAATTAAATGATATATGCTAGAATATAAGAATTTGGTGCAATATAGCATAATGGTGGTATATAGTATGTACAAACATAAAATCTTCCTAGGATCCAAGGCGTGAGATAAGGTGTTGTAGAAAATGTCTTTCATGTAACAGTCTGCTCTCACAAGTACACAAGCGCACAGAGCTAGAAATAGATTGCACCATTTGTCATACTTTTATTCACACACTTTACAGTTATGCTTAATTCAAATCTTTTTTTCATTTATGACTGAAAGATGTTTTTTTTAACCCATTCAACATGATTGAAGCAAATTCTCACAGACATTTCTCTGCTATTTTCAGTAAGTCAGTCCTTCACATGTAAGAATGAATTTGGTGTTGTTAATATAGCATGTTTACTTGCTGGTGCTCAGAAAGTGCTGTTTGATATCATATAGCAACAAGCTAGCTTTGTTGCTTATCATGTGTGCAGCACGCACAGCTGTGCTGACTCTCTTGATTCATATTTTGAGGCTGTAGGCGCTGACTTCCATGTCTCAGCCTATTAAGGGCTCCTGTTCCTCTAAAGCATTGCTCCAGGCTACTTGCTTTGCAGAATAATTTTCATCTCCTACCCCTGGTACTTCTCAAAGCGTACCATACCATGTCACTATCTCTGTCTTACACCCAACAACCCACCCAACCACCCACATCTGCAGGTAAAGCAAATAACTAAAGAAGCAGAAATGAGAGAACACTGGATATCGAATTTCCAATTTTGGAAACAGAACCATTTATTATCAAGTACAAGAATATCAAATGAAGGAAAAAAAAAAAAAGGCCCATGAGTTCACAAAAATGTTTGCTTCAGTCTCCCTTCAGTAACTTGCTTATAGTATAGAGGATCAAAGCTCTGGGCTGCTCTCACTGTATATATTCATTTATAAATTATTTATTCAATTATTTTCTTAATGATTACAATTTTCTCATTGCAAAATTATTCTGCAGTAACAATATGAGTTCAAAGGCATCCATCTGCACACTTGCTCAACATTACTGATAATCAGCCAATAACTTTATTAGTTGGCAAGGAACCTTTACTACTGGCAAAGAACCTATGACAGGCTCAGATATTCCCCTGCACTAGCCCCAGTTAAAAGTGCGTCCGACCAGCTGGTAGAAATTGTGGTTGTGCTGGTGGAAGTAGGAGCGGAGCTGCTCCAGAACGGTGCTGTTCACAGGAGGATGAGGTCGCCCTTTGGACTCATGCAGGCACCTTTCTCTGCCATCGCTGCGGATGCAGTAGAAGCCCTTGGTCTGGTTGAAGTAGAAGTTGGAGGCCACTATTCGCGGTGACAGCTCCAGGAAATGCTCCACTTTCTGCAGCTCTGACAAGGGGTTATGAATCAACGTGTCCCCATCCACAATGTGGATCTGTTCCAGAGGGAAGTGCAGGAGCCAGTTCCTCATATACACATCATAGAGACTACGCTGAATGGCCTTGTATCGTGTGTTAAGAGCCCTGTTCCTGACCAGCATGTCCTCTATGGCATGCACAGGCTTGTGGTTCTCCAGCCGGTTGAAGTACACCTGCGTGTAATCTGAGATGACTCTCTCAACCGGGTCTCTCAAGATGAGCAGGAGCTTGATCGAGGAGTTCATGGCACGGATACGGGCTGGAGCTGAAGGTGAAGTGAAGTAGCCTGGAGTCTTTTCAATGGTGATCTGGTGAGGGTATGAATACGGCATAAGGTCACGGTACCACTCTAGGCCCTTGGCATAGTTTTCATCCCAGTCAAAGAAATGAACTTCTGTAGCTGCTGCTGCTACTTCAGGGTGAATGTCCAGCATCTCCAGAAGTGCACGCGTGCCACCTTTACGGACACCAATAATGATGCTGTGAGGGAGGTGCTTGCTGGTGCCAGGTGGGGGCACCAGGGAGGGGGTGACTGTCTCATTAGCCAGATATCCAGGGCCTGAGGTTGGCGCACTGGGCCACATCTGGATAAACTCTGGAGGAGCAGCATATGTCTGTAGGACCAGGAGGAACACAGATCCCAGCAAGGCAGCCATGGACAGGGAGAGCAGCAGGGAGAAGGGCAGCCAACAGATGGGAATGGTAATTGGCGGCGTTGTAGCAGTGCACTGGGGAAAAGTCTCAGGGAGATCACAGAGCTGGGGCACAGTCAGGCTGGCAGCATGGAATGGCACTCTTGGCAAGCCATCTTGGGTGGGCAGGAGAAAGAGGAGGATGGGTAACCTCTGGTCTGCAAGAAATCTGCCAAAGTAAGAAAAAAATGAAAGGAGACATTAGAGATACATTTTGATCTGATAGACAAGGCCATCAGACCAGTGTTTTAAGAGTTATCAGCAAGATAACAGAAGCACAGGTTCCATGGGAAGCATACAAAAGCCTTCCTTCATGCTTTTACTGAAAGAAAATATTTGGCTCAAATTTACTGGAGTAGTTACAATCAGTTCCAGTGACAAAACATGGCGTACTTCCAGAGCAACAAGGCCAAAGCACCCCAGATGACATTACCATGTTGTGATTTTCTCTCAGATCAATATACTTCACATTTGTCCTAAAATACATCTATAAAACAGTTTTAAATGAAAAGAAAAACATGCACCCTGTGCTCCAACCAGAGTAAACCAGTTTTTTTTTCTTCTCACTTAGAGGTTTTTTATTCACCACAGTTCAAAACAGGGCAGGATCAAAGCCTGAACTGTGTCCAAAAAAAAAAAAAAAAAAAAGAAAGACAGAAGAGAAGGAGAGAAAGCAAACTCAAAAAAAAAATGCCTACTCACCAGTTTAACAATCTAGTATTTGCATGCAAATATATGGATTTACCACATCTGCTTTTTATGCTTCATCAAATACCGGACCGTGAAAAATGCAACAGTTTTTCTGTTTAGACAAAACAGTCAGCACCTCCAAGTCAAAATATTCCCCTAGTTAAAGGTCACTTTCATGGTATTTTTACTCCACACTAAAAGCTGATTAAACCTCACAGCTCCAGTACACACTAATACTGAGCAGCTTTGTTTTCCCAGAGAAATGCCTTGATTTCAACTTTGAGCAAGAGCAGCAGCCTGCCTCAGCCATAGATGTACCAGATGTTCCGTTCTCACTTTCATCAGTTATTGCACGCTGGATCATTAGACCCTGACTCAAATAAACCAACAATTAAGCTAATTATCTGTTCAATGGCATACATGGCTCTTCTGAAGAGGTTAGACTCTTCACCGCCTTAAGCATGTCTTTCAATGCTCGGCTGCCTCTGCCTGGGTTACACTCAGCTGTGTCTGAGGAGGAGGACTGGGAGAGATGTGCAAGGAGAAGACTGTGATGCTGGGGTGACGCACAGTGGCATGGCTGCCTGCCTGTTAGTGATACAACGGCAAAGGAGCTGTCAGTGCCAATACTAACAGCCAGAAGTAGGGATGAGTTGTAGTCTAATTTAAAACGGTTCACCATGGCTCTGTACACTTATCTGTGTCCAGATACTTCTTTCAGGCTGTACTATGTGTCACTTTAGAAATGATATGGCAAGTGTGCCTGCATAGGCACAGGAGTGAGTTGTGAATCAGGAGATTAATTGCAGGGTTAGTCTTCTTGCAGATATCAGTGTGAACTACAGCAAAACCACCACTTAATATTCTCTCCTTTAAATCTATATTTATGTCACATCTGCTCCCAAAGAACGTAATTAGCTAATCATTCTCTCCATAAAGGGACCAGGCCAGCAAATTAAAGATATTAAGCTTAATAAATCCTGGTATCTGCTACTACAGATGGTCTAACCGGTGTGTAATAGTGAGTAATGAATTAGCAAAGGTGTGTTAGTAGAAAATCCCTACACTGAGAAGGGGGAAAATAGCAGATTTTAATATTCACTGGTGCCAGTGAAAAAAATAAATGTATTCATATGCAGTGGCCCTTAGGTTGAGATAGAGTAGTGATTCTCTTTTCATTTTCTTGCAATTCTTCATCAGTGCACAAAAGATCATAATTAGGCTTTTACTCATGACTCTTTACTTTGACTAATGCACATAGTTTTAATTTTTAATTTAAAATAAAAACCTAAAAAAAATAAAACAGTACCAACATTTGTGAGTAAAAATGAATTTTACAGGATATGGCTGTAAAAACCTTTCATAAAGTGCATTTAATTTTCAAACCATTTAGTATTTAAATGTGTAATTCATAAATACAAAAAATATATATGATGAGGCATACTTGTATCATTTCATTTTTATTTATTTACCCAGAACAATGTTTTCTTGTCACTGTTATTTAGCTAGATTTTACATTTCTTAGGTGAACCAGGACTAATTGCGCACAACTAATTCAGTTGATCCAAATTCCATATCGTTTCCTATTCACTATGTGCTCAGTACATGGGATATAACCTAATGGTGTTGTAGAACCAATACAATAAAAGAGTGACTCCCATAAGTGCCTGTTGGAAATGAATAATTAATTACATGGAATATCACTTTTATGAGACATACTTCAATAGTTAATTAAAACACTGATACATGGTTAAAAATAGTCTCTCTTCGAAAATATTGGAACAGCAAGGCCAATTCTTGTTTCTGCTAGACACTAGCGACATCTGGGTTGAGATAAAGAAAAAATGAGTATATGACAATTTCAGTTTTTATTTTCTGATATTTACATCGAGATATTTTAAACAACTTAAAACATGGAACCTTTGGTGTCAGATCACCCAATTTTAGATGAGCAAAAGTATAGGAACAGATTGTTTTGAAGTAAATTAAAGTAAATGACACTTAATATTTGATTGCATGTACCTTGCTTGCTATAACTGCATCGAGCCGGCAACCCAGTGACGACATCAAACTGTTGCATTCCTCTTTTGTGATGCTTTTACAGGTTTGTACTGCAACTGCTTTCAGTTATTGTTTGTTTGGGGGGGGGGGGTTCTCCCTTCAGTCTCCTCTTCAGGAGGTGAAATGCATGCTCAATTGGGTTAAGGTCTGGTGATTGACTTGGCCAGTCTAAAACCTTCCACTTTTCCCCTGATAAAGTCCTTTGTTGTGTTGGCAGTGTGTTTTAGGTCATTGGCTTACTGCATGATGAAGTTCCTCCCAATTAGATTGGATGCATTTCCCTGTAAATTGGCAGACAGAATGTTTCTATAGACTTCAGAATTGATTCTGCTGCTTCCATCATTAGTTCCATCATCAATAAAGATTAGTGAGCCCGTTCCAGAAGCAGCCATGCAAGCCCAAGCCATGACACTACCTACACCATGCTTGACCAATGATGTATGTTTTGGATCATGAGCAGATGCTTTCTTCCTTAATATTGGTTCCAGAACTTTTGTGGCTCATCTCTTTACTTCTTTGCAAATTCCAATCTGGCTTTCCAATTCTTACTGCTGATGTGTGGTTTGCATCTTATGGTATGGCCTCTATATTTCTGCTTCAAATAGTGGATTGCAATACCTTCACCCCGTGAAGGTCAAATGTTACTGACTGCTGTTTTTGGGTTTTTCCTCATAGCTTTCACAATGATTCAGTCATCAATACCTGCTGTTTTCCTTGACCGAGCTGTTCAGTGTCTGGTTGTTATAGTACACTAGTGGTTTCTTTCTTTTTCAGGACAGTCCAAATTGTTGTATTGGCTATGACCAATGCTTGTGCATCTATTTTCCCTCTTTTCTCAGCTTCACAATGGTTTGCTTTTCTCCCATAGCTCTCTAGTCTTTATGCTGGTTTACACATTCAACAACAAATACAAACTTCACAGGCAAAGCACAGGGCTCAAACCAAGAGTAGACATTCAGAGCTATTAATTGTTTAAACAATCAATCTAACAGGACACACCTGGGCAACAAGAAACACGAGTCAGTCACGTGTTCCAATATTTTTGATCACTTGAAAAATTGGTGGGTTCAAACAAAAGACGTCACGTTCCAAGTTGTTTAATATATCTAGATGTAAATCTCAGGAAATGAAAGCTGAAATCCTGATCCACTGTCTCATATTCATCTTTTGATCTTGAACCCAAAAGTCTTCAGTGTGTAGGAAAACCATAAGAATGGGCTTTGTCGTTCCAGTACGTTCAGAGGAGAATGTATATAAACAAAATACACCACTTATATAAATCATATCATCATGTTTTAATGAAAGACGAAAATGGAATTTTAATGGTATTAAGCAGTCATATTGCAAATCATAATGTAGGCTATAAAAACCCCTAAGATGCAACATGCATAAAGAAACTGATTATCACACTGTGTCCGAATTAAATAGTGAGACCCTTAAAGATTCCCACCTCTTCTAGAGAAGAGCCAAATTAGGCCTCATTTAGAGGCTGTTGGCATAAAACATTAATTCAGTGTGTATTACAGTGAACTTGCCCTAACAGTCAACTTTAGAACAGAAGGGTTTATTAGAATATTAATGTTTGCAGGGAACATTATTCAAAATTAACACAGAGGATATATTATAATGCACTGCTGAACAATGTACAGAAAAGTAAACATGTGATTTTAAATATCACACGTTATGGAATACAATATAGAAATATCCAAAGCACAGTCATGTTCTTTTGTTTCTGCAGAGAACTCCAGTAATGACCAACTAAAACAGGCCTCCGGGAGCTCACACCTCCCTGATCCTTCCCTGCATCTCATCACTTATGCTCATAATGCACTCTCTCAGCCCGTTTTTTTCCTCTCCAGTTTTGTCTAAATGATGGCTATAGTTTATCTCACACTGTATGAACAGGGAGAGAAGAACTAAACAATCCTTCCCACCCACCGAGGCCGCTGTAAACTGTATTCTCATGGAGCCATGACCACAGATGGCTGAAAATCTACTGAACTCATACACATGAATGCATACACATCTTTAATCCTTTCTGTCTCCGTCATAACATTTTGTCCTTTCTGACATTTTCTTATGGAGTCTCACCTCGCCTCACCTCAGTTTTCATTCCCGTTCTACCTCCTTTCACCATTTCTGCCTGACATGTGCCCTTCATTCCAGAGAAATCTCATGCACATTCACTTTTTAAGTTGTCTTTACCGGGGCACTCACAGTGCACTCGCATGATTAATACCATCATTTTCAAAATAACCCCACTCCTTAAGTCCTTATCATTCCTTAGTCCTTCAGCTTTTGGCATGTGCTCGAACATCTTTTCTTTTAATACTTTCAGCATTCACAAGCATCATGGAAAAAAACAAACCGTTTTGGTTTTTTTTCAATTTGACTAGTAAACAGCATACATAGCTTATATGAGATTAAAAATATATATGATTACTTTGACATCTTTCATTTTCCTAAATCTGAGCATGTGTGCAAACAGAGAAAGAAGAGCTGAGCCAAGGTCAGTCATTACCATAGGTCTAATTTAACAGTACATCCACAAAATGGTGACAAAGGACAATAGCCCTATCCAGACAGGATTATATTCTGTGTGTGACAGCTGTAATAAAATTTTTATCTCGCTCTTCCATGATAAAAATCTTAGTCCAGACAGCACTAACCTGGATGTTGGTGCACACATGGTCATATGCTGATTTCTATGCATTTAGAATATAGAGAATATTACTGGATCATTTACAATCATATTTACTTGTCAGCATCTAACGTTAGATGATGAAGATAGGAAATTTGGTCTTATTTACTCAGAGGAGAAAGAAAAACATACATACATGGATGATGTGGATGGAAATAAGGAAATAACAGTTACTACAGCTCCATGTTAAAATCTAATCCCATCCAAACAGGACTCAAGAGACTTTTTTCCAAAGCAGTAAACAAGACTACATATTTTAAAAATGCAACAGAAAGTTTGAATTGTATGTCACATTCTTCTTCTTTGGTGTTTTCATGTGACAACTACAGAGGTTTACATCAGATTAATGACTGACTCACGCAGGACTAGACTTTTCCTGCTATCACTTACAGCATATTTAAATGCCTTGATCAAATGATTCAAATTTTTTTTCCTACATGCAAACACTCACTGATTCTCGCTCGCTCACATCTATGTCATGCCCTTCATTTCTGCATACAGACACACCTTCATGATGCAGTGCACACTTAAACAGAACATGTAAACCTCACTCCTAATCGCTTCACTGCTCCCTCTAGCTGGTCACATCAAGTTCAAGCCCTTGACAAAAGGATACAATGTGACCAATGAAGCTTCGCCACCTACTCATCAGTGATAACACTCGCTCTTGCTCTCCCTCCTTCTCTGTGCAGTTTCCCCACAACCTCCAGCACACGCCTGAAAATAAAGCTCTTCCTAAAGCATATAATATTAATGCAGAGACACCCTTAGCTTTCGTCCTCAGAGTGTGTCTGTATTTTTTTTCTCCAAGTTACTCGTTTTCATCACAGTTACTCATTTTACTTCCCTATTATTATTATGGAGCGTTTGCATTTTGGTAGCTTTGTGAATAAAGTATGTAGCCTTGCATCTCCGTGGTTCTCCCGGTTCTTCCCATCTCACCTTCAGCTCATTTAGCAGCTTTAGGCTTGCACAATACTGATTTCTCCCTGCTCACAATTGAACATTTTAGAAAATCACAATAAATGATTTAATCATGCTACCTTAAGCCACTTCAGGTTTATGCAGAATACAGGAGGTCATAATGACATTACTAGCTGTGTAGTTGGGAACTGCTTGCTGGCAGCACCAATCACGAAAAACTGAGCCGGATGATAGATTTTTAGGTGATTCTGCAGTACAGCACAGTAAACATTTTCCCAACATTTTTCAATCTTGAGCTGCTGCTCAAAACATCCTTACTGCTAACACTGTCAAATCAGTCCCTCCAGGATATTGCGTAGTTTGCTTGACTTTGCATTAATTACACAAAATCAAGCTCCGCTCAAGATCAAGATCCGCAATATTTGGAGGAGCTTGCAATTTTTCACAATTACCGCAGATTTGGGCCAAAAGGAGTCATGCGACATCATCACAATGCACATTCAGCCCTCTTTGATTAATGTGCTCAAACATGAGTACAGCTAAAAGGTCTCATTTACCAAGAAATATCACTGCAAAATACCGTGCAAAACAACTTCATGCAGTTTCGCCAATTCAAGTAGTTTCCCACAAAAAAGCACAAAAAAACTCTGCAAGTTGTACTGGGGGGAGAAAAAAAAAAAAAAAAAAAAAAAAAGCCGCAGCAAAAGCAAGCACTTTTGGCCACAACTATCACAAAAAAAACCCCAAAAAACCAAAAACAACAACTCTGAAATCCTGTACGGACTGTCAAACTACTAAAACAGCATATTCAATCACTTTCTAATTATCATCACCATTAACATTATTAAGTGTTTGATCTGACACATTGTTGTAGGCCTATTTAATGTATTTTACATTTTAGGTCAAAATATTCATCCTTTTTCTCTCTCGACTATTTTCGGATGAAATATTTCGGTGACATGCCTAGTAAATATAGTTAACTGAAGTTAAATTTATACATGTCCAATGTTAGCTAAGTCAAACATACACTGATAGATTTTATTTCACAATAATGAACTCAAATCATTCTCCATTTATCCTGACAGAAAGCGAGTCTAGTTGAGTGCATCAGCGCATTAATACATGGAAGTTCAAAACAATTGCACAAATCATTATTGGGGTGTGGTAGCGCAGTGGTTAAGACACTGGACTTCTGGAAGTTCAAATCCAAGCACAGCCAAGCTGCCACTGCTGGGCCCTTGAGCAACTCAACTGCCCTTAACTATACAGTTGTATAAAATGAGATAAATGCAAGTCTCTCTGGCTTAGGGCAAATGCCATAATTGTAAATCCAGATTCATATGTTGATTATCCTGTTGGCATATTTTTGAGTGATGAATCATACTAGCATACTCCGATGTCAATTTGTTGCAAATAAACAAATGCAAACAATGCAAATACATTTCAGAGCTCCTGCACAAAATGAGAACATTTTGGCAGTCCTAGTAAGATTTATCCATCCATCCATCCATCCATCCATCCATCCATCCATTTTCCATACTGTTTATCCTACACAGGGTTGCAGCCTATCCCAGGGAACTCAAGGCACAAAGTGGGGGATACTCTGGACAGGGTGCCAACCCACTGCAGGGCACAATCACATGCACATTCACACACTACGGACAATTTGTAATGCCAAACAACCTACAACAAATGTCTCTGGACTAGGGGAGGAAACTGGAGTACCCAGAGGAAACCCCTGAAGCACGGTGAGAACCCTGTGCCCCCCCAGTTCTGGTAATATTAACAGAGTAAATTTCACTGGATATCATGGCAATGTAGTATTATGTATACACATTTAACTTCTTATATCGCACAAGCCTAAACAGCTCTATGCTTAGTTTGTATTGTGAGTCACTTGTATTTTGAAAAAAAAAAAAGTAATGTAAATTACATTTTATTTCATGGCATATGTAAAACACTGTCTCAGGCATTGCACACATGCTACAGAGTTGCAGAGCTACAGAAAGAAAGATTCTCCTAATGTAGCAGGCTGAAACAGCACTGAGATCCAAACCCAAGATGATTTATTTTTGATGAGAATGGCATGGTTAGAACCGAGGGAAAATATTTCTGGAAGCATCCGAAGAAGTCATAAAGGGAGGCCACAAAAATACCACTGTTCCCAAACAAATCTGCATTTCTGATTACGGCTCGCATGCATCTTCTTTACCTCAGGTAATTACTTTTTCCTACTTTAGGAAAAAGTGCAAGTAGGGCTATAAAACACCACTTGAATTACACTCAACACCGCCAGACAAAAAGTGCGCATGAGTGCGTTTGAGTATGTATAAGGGCCTATGAGGCAGGTGTGAAAGCATTGTGCTTAAACTCTAGTTTTAATCATAGCTTATTCTCTTGGGAGGAAGTTTATAGCTGTAGCACCACCTGGTGGGTGTTGGCTTAACCTTTCCCATCCTAAACAGTTCTACCCCTCTGATCAATGCACTAGACAAAATCAGCAGCTCATCCATGCTCATATAACCCTCTTCAAGCAATACTTCAGGTCTTTAAAGTTCATGTCACTGCTGGGTACTCCTAATGGAGGCAGTGATGGGTTCCTGGAAAAGCATGGAACAGTGTACGTGTGTGGAGCGTCGACAGTATTATAATGATAAATACTGTGTGCTTAGTCCTGTGTGTTTGCACACTAATCATTGTTAGCCTTGACAAAAACCCTTTAAAATTTAGAATAGACGGTGAGTGCTGTTTAATAGCTTCTGAACAAAACAGTATAGCTCTGGGAAGAAAGGTTGAGCCAGGCAGAAGGCCAGCTCTTTGTTTTGGCTACAAAAAGCATGGAACATTTGGTGGCAATGAGAAAAATATTGAAATTAAGCTATTTCTGGAGTGCGTGAGTAAAGAGATATCCTACACAATACGAAAAAGATGTTTTATGACATTATAGAGCGAGAAAGACACAAATATAATACCAATACGATACTGATATGCTTGTTTCTGACTGCTGCTACAGATCACTTAAACATTATGATGACAACTGCTATGGATCATTCTATAATTAAGGGCACACCGTGAACTTCAAAAACAAATTCTAAACTAGGATAATTAGTTGTCCCTTAATGGTGGGGTAATGTGATCATTTAGATTATGCATAAGACTTAAAAGCCTAGTACAATCTTGCAAATCAGTAAACACTAGAGTTCTCTGTCTGCACAATATATGATCATCGTTATAATCACAACCTAGGAAGCAAGCCAATTAGAAATCAGAGGAGTAGTTGGTGCTCCAGTGTGCCCAAGGGAGAAATGTTTAATGAAATATAGAGAACACTGCAACTTTTACTCAAATCAATCATTTTAACAATCAAAACAATATTAAAGTAACTGGCACGAAACAAAACCCAATATAAAAGTTGCCTTTCTGGGCTGTGGTTACCATGGACACCATCTGAAATGGCTCGTTCCTTTCAGTGATTTGGCCGATCCCAAAAACAAAGAGGTTCTGGAAGAAGATTTTGACACTAAATGTTGCACTGCATGTGTGGGAGTAAGAAAGCGAGGGAAAAGGTGTTTGGACACCTGCGATTGTATCTGCCCTGATTCACACCCGCTCTGCATGACGTATTCATGCACCCTATTGTTCTCAGCACTGTTCAGAATCCAGTGACCCAGATATCAGCAAACAGGCACGAATGGCCACTTCTATTAGTTATTCAGAGAATGTGATAAATAAAAAATGCTTGTGTGTGGGAGTTTCAAAGCAGTTTTTTTTTTTTATCTTTCAGAATATGATGCTGAATTCCTAAATGATGGAACACACACTATATATGAACTACTATATTCCCCAAAACCATGGACCACAGACACACAAGCACACATACAGATGGACCCAGACCGACACATGCACACAGCATATATATATATATACACACGCAATAAATATTTTATATATATATATATATATATATATATATATATATATATATATATATATATATATATATATATATATATATATATATATATATATATATATATATATATATATATATAGGGTGGGCGGTATGACCAAAAATCTATTTCATGGAATGAGTAATTTTATTTCATGGTAACGATATAAATCATCACGTAAAAAAAATAGTCATTCTGGTAAATCAACTGTAAATCAATTGTATGCTTTGACATGCTTCATTTTACGATGATAAAACAGGTTACTTGTGCTCCCGCTGCTAGTGGGAACATTCGCGCGACAGTTGGCAAATAACATTTTTCTGCCCTTTGTCAGATTTTGTAAACCCGAACCACGTCCATACCACCGATGTCGCGGCTCTTTTCATAACAAGTTCCTCCTCCTGCTCAGGATTGTTTTGTGGGACTTCTTCACCAGCGTGCTTATCTTTCTCCATGTTTTTCCTCTCAAAACTACTCTTATGTACAGCTTCTCGATTGTTCTCACGTGCAGGAGCGCTACGCACAAAGTTAACCCCGCCCACTTATTTACATTTCGCGGTATACACGGAATAGAAAAATCTGTAATGGTAGACATTTTATTCCGCGGTAACGGTATATACCGTCATACCGCCCAGCCCTACATATAAGCCATTTGGTGTCAGTGTAAAAACATGCACATAAGCAAACACACCTTGTGTATGTGACTGACTGGAGTGTCTTATTGCAATTCATTACTGCCAGAGCCAATGCTAACTTGGCTAACAGCACCAGTAAGTGTATTGAGATGCTACTGATGTCAGGGACGTGTGCATCGTAGATAAAGAAGATTTCTAATGAGGAATGTGTCCACTTATTAATCTGGCTCAAAGATTTTGCAGAGCTCACCTTTATGCAAATGAATCTTTCCACTGCATCGTCTGACTAAGAACATTTGCATGGTGATTGAAAAGACTTCTAAATTGCTCATATACATGTTAAACATCAATACTCACTGCATTATCTGACTGTATTAATTTTTATAATTCCTATTGTATTCTTTGAAAAAAAAAAGAAACGAAAAGAAGCCATAATTAGAAATGCTTAAGATACTTCCTAATGTTGCTAAGGCCAGTTGAGCCAAGTGGACAAGTGAGGCACATTATGATTAACAGATTAGACATGTCTTCAGTTTATTCTGTATTGTTAATGCAAGATTTGATATAACATTAAATATGAATGCTAAACAGCAAACATCACATTAAATTATTTACCTCCTCACTTGATTTCCATAACAAAGCCCATAATGATGCAGGGAGGGTCTGTGGTATGTGGTAAGGGACAAAATTTGCATCTGAACATGTACTAAGAGTACACAATACTTCTTCATAGCAGTTGTACATGTAATGTTGTACATGTTGTACATGCTATTCAACTGACTTTTTTTATTTCAAGCTGGAGGGTACATGGGTTGGGTTTATTTTCAACAGTGAAATAATGAAACCATTTGTGATGTTTTTAAATAAAATTAAATTTAAATCTCCCATTAATGGATGTAATTCTTTGTGAACAGAGGCAGAAGTATAGCAGATACTCAACCCTCCTTCCTAACTCACACCATGTGGCTCTTAAAGAATACGCACAATTAATCAAGAAGCGTTTTTAATTGAGATAAACATCAGGCCTGTTTCACACCTGGCACTGAAATGTGTCTAGCATACGAATTTTACAAGTTTCCTGTGGGATCAGGCTTGGACGTGAACAGAAACATCTGTGTTTGCTTGCTTTTACTGTCCTTTCACTTGGTGGACAAGCTGGCAATAGAACTGGATCTCTCTGTAGGATAAACACAGTCCTGATGTATGCAGCAGACGTATCATCCTTTAGAAAGAAATCTCAAAAGAGAATTCGGATGTTGTAGCTGCATTAAAATGAGCACACAAATCTTTTTGATTAGATTGTGTGCCGAGCACAGTAATCAGATCAAAGGGATCAGGTGCTAACGCAATGTTGTAGAAAGGGTTACATGGACCACGTTCAATTGGATCAGAAGCTTTATGATTGACAGCGACTTATAAAAAAGCTCTAGATGTAATTGAGAATAACAATAGTGAAAGCATACAGGAGCCTTGGGTATAGTGCTACAGTGTACTAGTCCAATGATAAAAGCGTTAATAGTCACTGATCTGCCTTTTTGTGACACTGTTAATCCAGCCTTTTAACACAAACAGGGTTTGGAGAAGTGCTTCAATATCATAATGGAAACATGCAAAACCTGAACAAAACATGGTTCATTGCAACCAGATATTTTGCTTAGGCTGTTGTGGCTTCATTTGGAACATGGAGGTTTTCCCCCCCAATGAAAATGCCCTAATTTGTAATGCTGAAGTCCACACAGGTAAGTAATGAGATTTTTTTTTTTTTTTTGCACATCAATAGGCAATTACACAGCAGACTATGGTATTCATCTCTCTATCTATAATTAAAATAGACCTGGTGCACTACCTATCCACCATCTTTCCCCTCTTAGGCACAGGCACATTCATTATAAATGAATTCTTTCTCAACTAAAAACAGCTCTTTTTGTGCTGTATGGATAGGGATAGACATTAAATGTTTGATGGGATCTATCTGATCATTTAGTGAGGTACTATAACACTGCCTCTTTACTGCTGACTCTCAAAGCAGCATAAACCACACAAGCACATACTAGATTTGGGGTCTCTGTGTATTGGAAATTGAACTGAATACAAGTTGTGGATAGAAGAGATCTATAGTACACTATGGATTATGATTCATGCATCATGAATTAAGTCAGCGCTTCATTAAGGACATCAATTTATTACTTTTTCGTTAGAATGAGGTTCGTTCAAGGGTATCTAAAAGAAGAAAAATAAAAAATCCAACAAAATATTAGTTGAGGCTCAGGGAGACTTCAAGCTATGCCAGTAAAATGTGCTCGAGAATGGAGACAAACAGGCTGCATTTGCATGGAACCATCTGTTAGAGATACTGACTGTCAAGCAGTGCAGTCGCTCCATTACTACAGCTGGAGGATAAGCCCATACATTGCCAAAAATGTACTCCTGGCAGAGAAAAATACTGGACTCTAGCTGCTGTGAGAAGCTGAAAGTACCTTAGAACTAGAGCTGTTATGTAGCTCACAGCACAAATATGGAAAGAAGTACCCTTTCTTATGATGGTGAGTCTATCTGCACCAGGGAGGGGGGAAAAAAAAAAAAAGGCACTGGAAACACAGTACAGTTCAGCCTTAAAAACTAAAACCAAAAGTGTGCATACGTATGTAACGAGAATGACACATGCTTACTTGATAATTAGCTAAGCTAGCCACCTACCTGAACACAACACTATCCTAAGGAGTTAGCGTTGTTTGTCCTCACCAGCAATAGAGCTAATTAACTTAGCTATTCAAGTACAATAACTAGCTAGCTAAAGCTGCTTTAGGCTGTTCTATATATAACATTAGGCTGTTATATACTGTAATTAAAACCAAGCAAGTTAACCAACACTAGCTAGCATTGTATAAACCAACAGACAATGCTGCTAGCAAGCCTCGTAATATTAGGTTAGGTAATGTATAATAAAATATTTAGCTGAGATCTAATACTATTATAATAATAATTACCTCCTTGTCCAGGTACTATGTGAGGCGAGCCAGGACATATGAGTGAGCTAAGAGACTGCTCACACGCAGTTGCACAGACATCCTGATTAACGTGTCTACTGGTACAAAAATCTTTAATAGTAGCAACTGCCTGCCAAAATTGTCTTCATTCATTCATTCATTCATTCATTCATCCATTCATCTTCAGTAACTGATTTATCCTGGTCAGAGTCGTGGTGAATTCAGAGCCTATCCCAGAATAGGAATACATCCTGGGTGGGACATTAGTCTATCACAGTGCACCACGTACACACATTTGCACATTTATTCATATCTAGAGGCAATTTAGCCTATCCACTAACCAGCATAGGTTTGGGAGGTGAGAGGAAAGCAGGCAACCCAGAGAAAACCAGAGAAAAAAAGGGAGAACATGTGAAACTCCACATTTCAGAATCAAACCAGGGACATTTTTCTGGTAGATTCAATATTTAAGCAGCAAGTTTCAGATTTATTTTTTTATTTCTTTACCCACATCAGTGTTTGCTTATTGCTAAGTTGATCTTACATTTCTTCCTAGTAAAATGCCATCCTCCAGGGTAAATCCAAAATGGCTTCCTATTCACCCATTTGTGCCCCACACAGGCGATGACATAATGGAGCTGAGCGCCTCATTTAGTGCCTTTGTGTATAGTTTAAAAAGGCATTTGAAATTTAGCCACAGTTTCACCTCGTCTGGTAAAGTTTGCACATAATTGCTGTATTTTCACTAGAGTATGGGCAAATAGGCTGCGTTTGGGTGTGTGGGCAGCCATTAAGTGAAAGGCTGCTCATCTGTATGTTAACTAAAGATGCTTGTGGTTGGGAGAGCATAATTTCATCCATCCATCCATTTTCCATACTAACTGCTTACCCAACACAGGGTTGCAGGGAGCCTGGAGCATAACCCAGGGAACTTGGGGCACAAGGCAGGGAACAACCAATCGCAGGGCACAATCACATACACATTCACACACTATGAAAATGACAATCAATGCATGACTTTGGACTGGGGGAGGACACCGGAGTACACAGAGGAAACCTCCGAAGCATGGGGAGAACATTCAAACTCTGTGCACACATGGCCCTGGATTCAGATTTGTTTCTGAGTAGTGCCAAGTTAATAACAGGTGTTAGACCTCACAGTATACAGTTCACTTTTCACCCGAGCGCAAATAGTTTCCTCCTTCTCACAGCTGATGCAAAGTTTTAACTAAAAGGTAAAATAAGATAGTTTTATTCTCACTAAACCTGTCTGTTCATAACACATCTGCTTCAACTGCAGTGAGCTGTAATGTTATAAAGCATGCCATGTGCATCTGTCAGTGTGTAGGACAGAAATATTCAGTGAGAGGTCAGATGCTAGCAGCACCTGTGTGATATTCAAGGCTGTTTACTTTGAAACATCACACGCCAGGCAGAGAGCGCAATCAGAGCTAAACTTCCTGCACCAGGCCTGTAATCTCACTCCTGACAGAGAAGCAGATCACACCCACAGCCGTTATCTATAATGACGATCTACAATGTTCTATTTCTCCATCCTGGCTGGAGTTGTGGAAGAGAGTGAAAGAATGTGGGAACAGAGACAGAGAGAGGGATGCAAAGGAGAGAGAAAGAAGAGTCCGAGCCTCTGAGAGAGAGAGAGAGAGAGAGAGAGAGAGAGAGAGAGAGAGAGGAGAGGGGGTGGACGGGGAGTCCAAGAGAGCGCGTCAACGAAAGAGACAGAGTAGAGAATGAGTGGTTGCGTCTGCTTAACAGTCTGTTAGTGCATGTTGCTGCTGTTGCACATTTACATAAATGTCTGGAACGGCGCAGTGATGCCAAAGTCACTCAAGACAACAGCTTTTACACTCCAGACATTGCAGCCTGCAGGTAAACCGGCTCAATGCCCAGTTTAGTACATACATTATTCCATGTAAAAGCTTAAATGTCTAGGCTGGGAATTGTGTAATTGGCTGACATCAGTATTATCAGACAGAAAATAACGATGATTTTTAGTCTCAGGCTGATTGTACCCAGTTGTTAAAATTAGCTGAAAGATTTGTCATATACACTCACCAGCCACTTTATTAGGAACATCATACGTATACTGGGACCCACCTTATACTAGGACCCACCTTTGCGCTCAGAAAAGCCTAAATTCTTTGTGGAATGGATTTCACAAAGAAAACATTTGTTTGAGATTCTAGTCCATGTTCACATGATCATTACAAAAGTGCTTCAGAATCATGCTGCGCATCTCCCATTCTACCACATCCCAAAGGTGTTCTATTGGATTCAGATATGGTGACTGGAGGACTTATGCTAGAAATAGCTTTTATACATACAAGATGGGTAAACTGTTGCCATAAAAAAGGATGCACGTGGTCAGCAACAATACTCAGATAGGCTATGGCTTTCAAACAATGCTAAGCTGGTATTTAAGGACCAAATTTGTGCCAAGAAAACATTCCCCACACCATTACACATCCACCACCAGTCTGAACTGTTGGCACAAGGCAGGCTGGGTCCATGAATATTGTTGACCTAACCCTACCATCTGCCTGTTGCAAAAGAAACTGAGATTCATCAGATTCATTTTTCCAATCTTCAACTGTACAGTTTTGGTTAGCCTGTGCTCACTGTAGACTCAAATTACTTCTCTCAGATGGCTGACAGGAGTGGAACCTGATGTGATCTTCTGTTGTTGTAAACCATCTGACTCAAGGCTTGATGTGTTGTGCATTCTGAGATGTTTTTCTGCTAACCATGGTTTTAAAGATTGGTTTCTTGAGTTACTGTAGCTTTCCTGTCAGCCTGTACCAGTCTGACTATTTTCCTCTGACTTCTCTCATCAAATAGGTGACTGCTAATGTCACTGGATGAATTGCTGAAATGAAATACTCATTTGATGTTTTTTTTGTGTTTTGCACCATTCTGTGTAAACTGTAGACTGTTGTGTGAGAAACCCATTGTAGCACATTCACACACTATGGACAATTTGGAAATGCCAATCAACACATGCCTTTGCACCAGGGGAGGAAACCTGAGGACACAACATTGACCCCGAAGCATGGGGAGAACATACAGGCTTTGTGCACACAAGGCAGAGGCGGGATTCGAACCCACAACCTTGGTGGTGCAAGGTACAAGTTCACTCAAAAGTCTAATGCAGCATGTTAGCATTGAATGGGAAAATTGTTATTTTGGATTTCAAGTAGGAAAGAGTAGATAGTAGACTGTTGTATGAGAAAATCCTAGGAAATCAATAGTTTCTAAAATATTCAAACCAGGCTGACACCAACAACCATGCCATGGTCAAAGTCACAGAGATCACTTCCCCCCCCCCCCCATTCTCATGTTTGATTCATGTGAACATTAACTGAAGCTCTTGACCTGTATCTGCATGATGCTATGCATAGCACTGCTGCCACATCATAGGCTGATTGGAAATTGCACTTAAATGGAAATGCTTTAAATTCCTAATAAAGTGAAATGTTTAATTTCAGCAATTCAAACTGACAAATGCAGCTATTCAATTTAATGAAACAGCTTGATTGAGCAAACATGAGTATTTGAATTATGCTGTATATGAAATGTGCTGCACAGTTCTAGACATCCACAATCTACACAGTATTTGATTTGGGGGATGGTATTTTGTTAACGCCAAGTGACGTTTTATTGCTTTCTTTCAGCTTGTTGCAAGATGTCCTCCAATGGCAATGATGGGTGGATTAAATTAATCTCAATTAGTCTCAATTTGACTCCAGGAAAAAAAAAATAATCCAATCATCACAGTGCGAGTATTGTTAATCCTATCATATGTTTCAAATCATCTAGACAAGACCTGTTCCTTTCGTATATCACACTTGTTTCAGTATCTGCATGAATAAGTCATGCTATCTTCACCCCTTCCAGCAGTGCAACCACCTTCATGGCCCCGTAAAAGTGACTGAAGTCTTTATGGGAGATACGAGTGATAGAGGTTGCCTTCCCAATAACACATTTTTATTACCCATTGTTCTCCTCTGGACACTTTATGATGAACACACACTGCAGTCGAACAGCTAATTCGAGAAGCAAAAAGAGGCCAGCATTGTTTGAATGACAGGCGAGCTTAAAAATAAAGATATATGCAAACTTCTGTTTAACCTATTCTTTAATTCCAGTGTTTAGGGGTCACTTTGGGCATGTTAGGTTTTAATATGCAGCTCTAAACAATGCAGCTGTATAAGGAATGCTTTGAGTAATAATTAAAAAAAAAAAAAGTATTTGATTTCAACTCTAGATCCGAAAATGTTGCAAGAGGAGGACGAGGAGACGGAGTGGAAACCTGAGACACAGTATCGATCTGCGAGGGTTTTACCAATCATTTCCTGTCAGTCCAACAATCGATCCTCTTAGTGTTGGGTTCAATCTTGACCGCTGAACCTCAAACAAACGATACATAAATCAAACACCACAACCAGTACCTTGTGCTCGGAACACATCAAGCTCAACGGTAAGAGGCAGAAGAGATACTATAAAAATAGACATTTGGCTATTCCCTATGAAAAATACTGGTTCCTGTACTGTTTCTGTAGTTGTTTAGGAACATAGAGACCTTAGTTTTAAATGGTTAGCTTAATCTAGGTTATGTTGACAGATAATGTCACTTTACATTGTGAAAACTAGACATTATTGCTATTTATACTGTATACACCCACCCCTGCTTTTATTCTCCGTACCCTCAGTCTCCTACCCTTATCTTTTCCTAACAACCATATCATTACTTTGCATCTTCCCCTGTTCTGTGCTTCTTGTTTCCTCAGTGATGATGCCCACATAATTAAGCTTTCCTAGTGCTCAGACAGCATAATGTAGCTAAACAAATACCACTTTTAGCTTAAACCATTCTCAAACTGTTAAATCAATAGAGTTCTAACTTTTTCTGAATGAAATTGTATAACAACTGTGTTTCCTTTCATTTGTTCTTTTTTTTTTTTTCCTTACCTTTCTAGACAGGCCCAATCTTGTTTCTTGGGAAAAGGCATTATTACATTACAGCTCCTGCATCAGCCACAATTAGTGGTAGCAGTGCGGGCCAGAATGTTTGCACCACTGAGAGGAGAGATAAATCAAAGAGGAAGATGACTTTCTAAAATCAAATTATTGAGCCTATATTATATTTTTGCAAGCAAACTCTTCATTCCAGGCTTTCGGAAGGTCCTCCACATGCACTTCCACTCTTCTCTACTTCTGCCTCTTAGACTGAAAAGGTGAGAGTGAAGATGTTTCCTCAGAGAACCGTGAAATAGTTACTGCTTCTGGCCAGTTAACTGGCTCCAATGTAGGAAGCCAAACTGGTTCAACTTTTAATTAACTATGCCGTTTGCAAAAGCCTAAACGATAATGGGATCCCACCCCTGGCCAATGTGTGTGTGTGGTGTGCGCGCGCAAGAGAGAGAGAGAGAGAGAGGGGGGGGGGGGGGGCACAATTAATTACCCATTTCCGTGATTGCATAATTTAGACTTCTAAATTAACTTAAATCTAAATACTGCAATCTTAGTAACTCTCCTTTGGTAAATTAGCTGTGGCAATTACTTTAAGACACCAGACATCCTTGTGTGATTGTCAGAGAGAAGACAAATGTAGGGAGTGGGGGATTTGAAGTCAGGCACCTAGAGCATGGGGTACTGTTATACAGTGTCCTCCATTAATATTGGCACCCTTGGTAAATATGAGCAAAGAAGGCTATGAAAAATTGTGCTTTATTGTTCCTAGTCACCCAGGTGTACTAAAAAAAATGTTAAATATCAATGGGAATATACTTCAAATATATTTTTCTCATATGAATTCATAGGGGTGCCAATAATTGTTGCACACCTATACTTAAATATTTTTTTGTATAAACCTGTGTTGTGTTTGCAATTGTTTGATATCCATAAGAGCAGAGTATTTTTGGGAATTTTTTGAACAAAAGAACAAAAGGTTAAACAATAAAGACAATTTTTCACAGCCTTCTTTGCTCATATTTACCAAGGGTGCCAATATTAGTGGAGGGCCCTGTACCTGCACATACCAGTACCATAAATACACTAGAACTGGACTTTTGAATTAATACTTGTACTATAATCCATAAATCTTGTCTCCAGTGCTATTCCAAATACGTTTGTGAGAAATTTATTTTGAACTCTTCTGAATTATTTGGATTTCTGCATTAATTTAAAATTGAAAAATTTTCCAAAAAATTTTTGGACAAAGTCCAAATTGTCTGTAGTATGTGAATGGGTGTGGGAGTGTGTATGCAATTGTACTCTGCGATGGGTTGGCACCCTGTAAAGGGTATCCCCAGCCTTGTGTTCCAAGGGGATAGGCTCCAGACACGCGCACACACACACACGAACGTGTGCATTGTGTTTCATTTGTGTGTTTTCTGTTCTGTTAGAGTTTGGTTTATTATTAAACTTTTGGGGAAAAACATTTGGGGGGGAATGTTGCCCCCTGCATGGTGGCTTAGTAGTTAGCAAGTTTGCCTCGCACCTCTGAGGTTGGGGGTTCAAAGCCCACCTCCGCTCTGTGTGCGCGCAGAGTTTCTCCCAGTGCTTCGGTTTCCTCCGGGTACTCCATTGTCCTCCCCCAGTCCATGCGTTGTAGGCTGATTGGCATTTCCATATTGTCTGTAGTGTGAATGTGAGGGTGTGAGACTGTGAATCCTGCAGTGGATTCCAGGGTGTCCCCTGCCTTGTGCCCCGAGTTCTCTGGGATAGGCGCCAGGCCCTCCCGTGACCCCATGTAGGATAAAGCAGTACTGAAAATGGATGGATGTTGGAACACTGCTGCCCATCGCAAACTTTACTATGCATTACTATACAACTCTGTGATACAATACTTGAACCTTTGTTGAATGCACACATTACTATGTTTGGAGATAACACTGCCATCTATACTACCTGTATCAAATAGCTCAGCTGTGAAGCATGGTGGAGGGAGTATAATTCTGTGAGACAGCTGGGCCACCTCAGGGTTTAGGCAGCCTGCAATAATTAAGGGACCAAGAAATTTTAAGCTGTATCAGAACGCATCCAAAACTCCGGGGCAATAACAAAGTAACTCAAGCAGAAGAAATTCTACTTTTTATAATTATTATTATTTAAATATTTATTTTTGGCCAAGTCTGAATCCCGACTACTCTCAACTAAACCTGAACAGTCTAAAATAGGCAGTTTAACCAAGACTTCCCAGAGAAAAAGTGTAAACTGAAAGCACAAGAGTAATATGAAGTGACATTTAAATGCAATAAGGGAGGGAACACTAATAATATGAGTACACATATTTCAATTACCTTGATAGTTTAATAATGTGTGTTTTTAAGCTGCCTTCATTAATTATAAATATAATATTTCTTAGATCCCTTTGCATTTTAAATGTTGCTCACAGAAATACAAATAACACCAAATGATTCCCATCACCAAGCACAACTCAAAATGCTATAATTTCTTTTGCATACTTTCGAATGGTGACATTTATGCCATTTACTTTTTATCTTCTGCAAAATAGCCTTTTATGCTCTTACGCTCGCTTCCCTGCCATTCATAGCCATGACCTTTTCATTATACAGCTATTAAATTCAAGCTTTTCCCTAATCTTGTTTGTCGGTGTGGATGAGTGATTCCGTCTAAGGTTAGAATCAAGTGCACTTTTGAGACAGACCAGTATTTAGAGAGCACAACCACAGCCTGCTGAATCACATGCAGTGGCTTACATTTCATTTACTTCATTGATTCATCCATTTACTGTTAAGCTCAGCTTCTTCATCTGGAGTCATTTAACTAATTGCAAACCCCGCCCCAAAAAATAATTACAGTTTATAAACTACTTGGCATCTCCTACCTCACATGAAAACATGTAGAAGGCAATGCTAAAGGCAAAGCAGGACACTACAAATAGTAAGACCAAAACAACTCCAAAAAAGGGTGGTTAGTCATATACACATGAAGACTTCCTAATGCTTCTCTCTGAACAGCTATGAGTTTCAGTTTATGGATCAAGAAATGAAAACGTCAACAGCCTTTATTTTCTCCATTTCAAAACTTCCATATGTTCCAGTGTGAATTCTGAAGCACCCGAAATCAATTGTGTTGAAATCAAAGGTTGTGAGAAATTCAAGGTTAAAGGTTTTGATTTAAAAAAAATAATAATTCCCCCCACACTTCCTCATGACTTCCGTACTCCAACTTACATAATTTATTTCTACCTTGTCTAGCAGAGATGTGGACTGCTGCTGAAGCATGAAATGCATTTAAAAATACAAAACACCCCAGCAGTCAAACCCTTATCAACCAGCACTTTATTTCCAAAAGCATAAATCTAAGTGGACAAGCTTATTTTTAAATTCTTGACAATCCTTGATAAATCTGGTAATGATAGTAGATTAGTCTTACTCAGTCATGAGTGCGGGCTTGAGGTAGAAAAAACACTGTAGCGTGACTCCGATGACTCATGCAGGTCTGCCAGGAGCAGCCTAGCCGTCTACAGCTCTGACCACAAACACACAGAGCCTGGGATTGCCTCAGCCTTGCCTGCTGCTCAGTCTGTTCTCATGGTAAGAGTAAATTGATTAGAGCACTGGTTTCTGCACACAGATGCCTTTCTTCAACAAAGTCAAAAGTCATTTCATATTAATGGGAACAGGAGCAAGTGAAATTCACTACTGGCACAGTTCCACTGATAGATCTGTGAATAGATAACAATACTTATAGGATTATCATTAGTATTAATACTACTACTACTAATAGAAATTATGTATATAGCACCTGTCATACATAATGCAGCTCAAAGTGCTTTTACATAGTAAAATCAGAGGATGCGTCTCAATCAGCTCCCTAGGTTGTGAATCAATATATCGTGTACACAAGTTCAGGCACTGGTAAGGACCCTGGCTCACACACTGGGACACTGATGACTCGATTTCTGGCCACATGACTATATACTCGCATTGTAAAACGTCACAACTGGCATAAAGTAAAGTGACATGTGAAGGCCAATGTATGGTAGCCCATACTTGGAATTTGTCCTCTTCATTTAACCCATCCAAGTTAGTGCACACACACTAGGAGTTGTGAGTAATGAACACACACACACTACAAACCGTGAACACACCCGGAGCAGTGGGCAGCCATTTTTGCTGCGGCACCTGGGGAGCAGTTGAGGGTTAAGGGCCTTGCTCAAGTGCCCAACAGTGGCAGCTTGGCGCTGCTGGGATTTGAACTCACGACCTTCCGATCAGTAGCCCAACATCTTAACCACTGAGCTACCACCGCCCCCAATTTAACATTTTAGATTTTTTATTTTTTAGATTTTAGATAATTTAACATACAGGCAGGACCAATATCTTTGACATATGTCATAAATTTGTTAGCTTAAATCACACGTGTTTCTGTAATGATAATTCGTTACATAGTCAGGATACAAAAGCTCAATCTCCTGACCACAGGACAAATGACTGATTTAAAAAAAAATTTAAATAAAAAATAAAAATCATGTGACTGATCATGCGTCTCCATCTGATTTATCTATATGAGTTTCATACGAACAACAATGATCATAAACACAAAGTAATAAAAAAAGGTTTTTAAAGTAGCTCTTTTCAGTTTATCAAAAATGATCCAATATCGACCCCAAGGGAAGCAAACAGATATCTCCATGATGTCTCGACTCTCCTGACTGCAGATCGAAGCACTTTGGAATTAAATTGCATTCAAGCCTCGTATTTTCAAAGTAACTGTTCTGAAATCAAAAGCATGAGATTGGAAGTGAAACTGAACAGCTGTGTGAAGGCCTACAGTAAGCTACAGAATGAGCCATCTGTGGTCGTGGGTCACAGTGTACTAATGTGAGATGAGGTCAAGCAGTGCAGCAGCCAGCCTGTACATCACCGAAGCCACACCAGCAGCTAAGCAGTGCTAATCTTATTTCACTTCTTCAGTCTCAGTGCAGGAGCTATATTGCTCAATTATGGAAAAACTCTAGGTGAGGTTTGCACAACTGCAAAACTTAACTTGATTAAAACTCAAGGCAGCCTCTGAAGTTTCAAATAACTTCACATTAGAATCACACACGCTTACAAAAGAGGCTCCTCAAAGGTCCTTTGGATGGTTAATGGTTCTACTGTAGCCAGTGCTTAAAGTGGGCCAGTGCTTGAAGTACTCACGCAGTTCTGGTACTTCTACATTTTACTCTTTGGCGTACCGTGAGTTTTTCTTGCGTACCGGCACTTCTCACAAGCTGCCAGTACTCTTTTCTGCTTTCTCCATATCAGGTTCTGGGTGATTCATAATTATCCTACATAAGCCACATTACCCATGGGGCAGTACGTGACGCTCACCTGTTCCTGTTCTCTCGACAAGTCTCAAGATAAATAAAGTGAATGCCAGTCTATCATTATGTAACATAAGTAATGTAACATTAATGCTAAATAACGTTAATACCAATAATGTTGGCCTGGCTCCAAAAGGGCACAAAGAGAACTTGTGAGTCAGACAATAGCTACGTTTACATGCACATCAAATTCCATTTAAGGTCTATATTCGGGTTGCATCCATATTCTGAATACGATGTTTATATGTGTACAGGCATCAGAATATTCACGTATACATGGTTGTTGTAAATATACCCGAGTTGCCATTCCTAAATACCTAGCCTACAGCTAAGCATCTGTTAGCACCCACAATTCCTTGTGAATGGAGCATGCGCATATATCTTTCAGTGGATTTTCTGAACAAGGTATTTACATGCAACAAATTTCCGATTAACACACATACACATAATATAATAATTATAAAATTAATAGTATATAGTATCATATATATGATGTATGACATATGGAGAAAGTTAGAGAGGCCAGGTTGAGATGGTTTGAACATGTTCAGAGGAGGGAGAGTGAATATATCGGTAAAAGGATGCTGAGGTTAGAGCTGCCAGGCAGGAGGCAGAGAGGAAGACCAAAGAGGAGGTTTATGGATGTAGTGAAGGAGGACATGAAGGTAGTTGGTCTGAGAGAAGAGGATGCAGGGGATAGGGCTAGATGGAGGCAGATGATTCGCTGTGGCGACCCCTGAAGGGAACAGCCGAAAGGAAAAGAAGAAGTATCATACAGAAATTGCATTATTATATTATCATATATTATTATTCTATATTGTAAAATTAATAGTTTGGCAAATGCGATATCTCCTAGTATCTTTTATTCACTGTAGAAATTCAGAACATAATACTTGAGGAGGCAATCTTGAGGAGGAATCTGCCATTGCAGTTTGCAGCTATTATTATTATTATTATTATTACTACTACTACTACTACTACAACGGCTTTGGCAATATGCATCTCGCAAAATAGTGCAATGCTGCAGTATGCAACTGTTTTTTATGGTGTTCTGTGGTAATTGGACTGATTTCTGATGATCCAGACAAATTTTATGGGTATTTTAACAAACACCCCTGAAAAGCAAGCAGTACTGCTGAGAACTTGTCACACTGAGGCTTCTTCTCGATGTAGAACCACCTCACTGAATGAGACCAGCTGGCAAACATCTGCATCCACTCTGCCTCCATCTCTACAGAGCTGGCAGCAGCTCTTATACTATGAAAACAAGCCTCATAAACAGTCCAAGATCTCCGGTTCAGCTGTAGGCTCTCTACACTAATGCTATGGCTTACTGTTTAACATGGCTCTAGCTGCTATTAGCAGCCTGCAATCTATCAGATTACAATAATCAACACCCAGACAGCACATGTCAATGCTTTTCCTTGGTCACACATTATAGAGACAGACATGAAAGTGCTGGACTGGCATTATAACAAGCTCTGCTATGTATTGGAACATAGAATGTGACAACCTGTGAAACAAAGTGCTAAGATTTTAGTGCCAAGTCATCTCCCAGCATAAACAAGGCCATTTTTCATTGCATTTAATGATTAGCTACATGAACTGCAGCTTAAGAAAGGCACTGGATCCAAGAATCGTTTGAGTTCGTAGGCTGTTTAGGTCTACTGGTTAAAGCTTAGCGCACTGCATTAAACAAAATCTTTTCTGTTTGCACATTGCAAAAATGATCATGTATGATACTGAGCTTTCTATTGGTATATAGTGGGTATAGAAAAGAATCACCCCCCTTTAAAATAATCACTTTTTGTTGCTTTTCAGCCTGAAATGAAGACGGACACAGTTTTTGTTTTATCCAGCTGTATTTACTCATAATAAAATATTTTATAAATATATGGATTTATAAAATCCAAGTGAAAGATATAACACCAACATATCAGAAAAAAACAAACAAAAAAAAAACAATCACTGAGTTGGAAAAAAGATCACCCCCTCCTAAAAATGACTTGTACACTCAATAAGGTGTAGCTAATCACCTTCTCAATGGCACACAAAGCCATTTGACTTTCAACTGTGATCAGCTGTGGTCATTTTGATTAGCTCAGCATGAAAAGAGCTTTTCTGGAGGATTTTGTAGTGCAACTGAAGCAAACAATCAACTATGGGTGGCAAGGCATTGTCAAAAGATCTCCGGGATAAAGTTGTGGACAGGCACAAGTCAGGAGATGGATACAAAAAAATTTCAAAGGCTTTATCAATACCTAGAAGCACAGTGAAGTCTATTATTAAGAAGTGGAAGGTATCTGGTACAACACAGACCCTCCCTGGATCAGGACGTCACTCCAAAATGGATGAAACTGGTCAGAGAGGCTACCAAGAGGCCTACAGCAACTCTGAAGCAGTTGCAGGAATTTATGACAAAGAGTGGTCATTGTGTGCATGTGACAACAATATCACAAATTCTCCACAAATGTGGCTTGTATGGGAGGGTTGCAAGAAAAAAAGCCACCCTCGACTGAGCTTTGCCAAAACACACCTTGAAGATTCTGAGGCCACATCGAAAAAGGTGTTATGGTCAGATGAATTATTTGGCTTCAACACCAAACAATATGTCTGGCAGAAATCCAATACAGCTCACCATCCAAATAACAACATTCCTACAGTAAAGCATGGAGGTGGTAATATCCTGTTATGGGGGTGTTTCTCTGCAGCAGGGACTGGAGCACTTGTCAGGATAGAACGAACATGGATGGGGCAAAATACAGTCACATTCTTGAGGAAAATCTGCTGCCCTCTGCCAGAAAGTTGTCAATGGGAAGAAGGTTTACCTTCCAACATGGCAATGACTAAAAGCACACAGCAAAACTGACAACACAGTGGTTGAAGGAGAAAAAGGTGAATGTCCTTGCATGACCTAGTCAGAGCCCAGACTTAAACCCCATTGAAAATCTGTGGAATGACTTGAAGACTGTAGTCCACAAACGGTCACCATTAAATTTAACTGAACTTGAGCAGTTCTGCAAAGAAGAGTGGGCAAATATTGCAAAGTCTAGAAGTGCAAAGTTAGTAGAGACATATCCCAACAGACTAAAGGCTGTAATTAAAAAAATAAGGCAAGGGGGTGAACCTTTTTCCAACTCAGTGATTGTTTTTTTTTTTTTTCTTTTTTTTCCCTGACATGTTGGTGTTATTTCCTTCACTTGGATGGTATACGTTGCACTGAGAAAATACAGCTGGATAAAACAAAAACTGTGTCTGTCTTCATTTCAGGCTGAAAAGCAACAAAATGTGATTATTTTAATGGGGGGGATTCTTTTCTATATCCACTGTACATTTATGAAATATGTAAACATTTTCTTGACAAAGTAGTATTAGACATATTAGTAAACATAGTATTTGCTTTAAAAAAAAAAAAAAAAAAAAAAGTTCATACTTGAAACATTTTCTACATTCACAAAATTCAGCCACACTAGCATTTATTTATTTAAACTGCATCAGGCTAGATGGTAATTAAGGCTGGTGTGTGCAGACTCAAAAACTAGCCATAGAAATGTTGCTTCAGTGTGAAACCAACTCTTGAGTGTTTTGTGCATTTTCAGCAATTCTGAACATAGAAGGAAAGTTGCAGACATCAAACACCTGCCAATCAGCACACTACCATGAAAATCCAATCCACAGCCAGGCTGTTATACGCTTATATCCAGCAAGAGCAGTCCATGTAGGTCCGTAACTATTTAGCAACAATAAGCCTCAAATTAGTGATTAACCTTTGTAATCCTGTGAGCATACGGAGAATAGTGCACCCGCCATCCACGCCTCTGTGAAAGATATGCATTATCATTGCAGGGAAATTGAGGGACTTGCCGGCAAATGAGCAAGCATTATCGGTGCTAAGCAGCTGCAATCATAATGAAGACGCATCTCTAGAATTGAGGGAGCTTTTAAATAATGATTTGGAGAGCAAGACTTTTCTGGAATTGCATGTTTTAATCAAATCCGTCTGCGTCTGGGTACACGTGCGTCGCAAGCCACCTTCTGCCTATGATTGAACCTGTTATCTCGCTAAACTTAGCAACATCTGGTGATGAGCATGTGCCATTGTTTATGATGTGGCATTATAGGATAATCAGACATTAAATGAGTCATTTCTGTGCATTTAACGCCGACTGGGGAGCTGATGGTTTAATTTGCTGGGCAATGAATTTTAAGTGTGTTGCTTAAAATTCTGCCAGTGAAGCTGAAGTCACCACAAATTAAACAGATAGGAAAGTTCTGTGTCTCCTTGTCAGTAATATTAACAAGCCAACAGTCATTTCCAATCAATTTCAAATTCTTAACAAACCAAGTTTTGCTTGAAAACAGCATATATGTATATACTAATATACAGCACTACAGGGAATGGGTCTTTGAATAAAATGTATGGTGAAGAACATACATATACCATTTATAATTTAATTGGGGGAAAACATTATCCTATACAACAATTTAATTCTTTCATCTTCAGTAACCACTTGATAATATTTATATTTGATACACTTGATATATAATCCCAATTCCAAACAAGTTGGGACACTGTGTAAAATGTAAATAAAAATAGAATGCAATGATTTGTAAATTTCATAAAACCATATGATATTCACAACAGAACATAGAAAGCATATCAAATGTTTAAACTGAGTAAATGTACCAAGAAAAAAAAAAGGTAATTTTGAATTTGATGATCGCAACAGGTCACAAAAAAGTTGGGACGGGGCAACAAAAGGCTGGAAAAGTAAGTTTTACTAAAAAGAAACAGCTGGAGGTTAATTGGCAACAGGTCAGTAACATGATTGGGTATAAAAAGAGTATTTTAGAGAGGCTTTCAGAAGTAAAGATGGGCAGAGGTTCACCAATTTGCAAAAAACTACGTCTACAATTTGTGGAATAATTGGAAAGTGGAAAACTGTTCTGTGGTCAGACGAATCGAAATTTTAAATTCTTTTTTGGAAGCCATGGACGCAGCGTCCTCTGGACTAAAGAGGAGAGGGACCATCTGGCTTTTTATCAGAGCTCAGTTCAAAAGCCTGCATCTCTGATGGTATGGGGGTGCATTAGTGCCTATGGAATGGGCAGCTTGCACATCTGGAAAGGCACCATCAATGCTGAAAGGTATATACAGGTTTTAGAGCAACATATGCTTCCATCCAGATTCCATCCCATCTTTACTTCTGAGAGACTCTGCCTCTCCAAGATATTCTTTTTATATGCAATCATGTTACTGTCTTGTTGCCAATTAACCCAATAGTTGCAAAATGTTCCTCCAGCTGTTTCTTTTTAGTAACACTTACTTTCCCAGCCTTTTGTTGCCCCCGTTCCAACTGTTTTGAGACGTGTTGCGGCCATCAAATTCAAAATGACCTTATTTTTTCCTTAAAATGGTACATTTCCTCAGTTTAAACATTTGATATGTTTTCTATGTTCTATTGTGAATAACATATGGGTTTATGAGATTTGCAAAGCATTGCATTCTGTTTTTATTTACATTTTACACAGTGTCCCAACTTTTTTGGAATTGGGGTTGTACAAATGTGTTTAGAATCCTAAGACTACATTGCTGGCCCTTCTGGGGGAACCCTTAACGTTTCTATGCAAAACTGTACAATTAAAGGTTTCCCTATCAAAGCAGGTTCCAAGCAGAGCTATTCTAGGAAGGTAAGAACTTAAATAAATAAATAAATAATTTTAAAAAAACAGCTCATATGACAAAATAATTACTATCTCACACCATAAAGAACATAGGCAATTTTATACTTTCCAAACAAGACGTAGAGCAAGACAAAGAATGAATCATTTTTGTACATTCATGTTCAGTAACCATCCTGGTCAGGGTCACAGTGGATCCATCTTGGAAACTCTGAGCATGAGGTGGGAATACACCCTGGATAAAACAAGGGCACCCTTCACACACTCACTCCCACCTAGCATCAATTTAACATAGCCGATTATCCTACTCCTAATGTTTTTGGAGGTGGGAGGAAACCAGAGAACATGTGAAACACCACACAGACAGTAATGCAAGCTCAAACCAGGAACCCTGGAGCTGTGAGGGGCCAAGGCTACCTGCTGTGCCACTGTGCAGTCTCTCTATACAAAACAATTTCATTTCATTTATATTTTTTTCCATGTCTTGCTTTATCAGTCTACTTCAGATCCACCAGGGATCAGAAAGCACTGAATTGCTAAAATGACTGAAATGCATGACTCCAATTACCCTCCATTCACATCATTATCCTAGAGGTTCACATCCTCCCTTCCTCAATGACCTTGACTATTCAAAAACACGCCATAATTTTGCATAAAGCAATGCAAAATACAATGTGCATGTAAAACAATACTGTTTTATGACTTTCATAAAGCTCACATTATAGGAGAGATACAAGCAATGATTTGGCTGTCCGCAAGTGCTGACTCTGGTTCATCACTATAAAGCTGCCTCCATTTAAGAAAGTCAAAATTCTATTGCGTCAACTAAGAATCAGCTCTGCAAGTGAAAAACGTAGAGAGATGCAAACACTTTTTGTGACTGTACCATACAGAGGTTCGCCCATGGCGTCTCTCCATCTCCCTCTGGCGTGATAAAAATTACAGATGAAGGCAAATCTTGCAGAGGGCATGTTTGAACATGATAAGAATCCTTGACGTAAACAACATGGTCTGGCAATGGCACTAATTCAGTTACTTTTATATCAGAAAATACAAAAACTCTAGTATAGGCTGGTCTCATTTTTTTGGTTTTATGTGTACATTAATGTATATTGTATAATGTACATTCACACAATGAACTGTAATGTTCATCAATACTACTCACAAAGGTAACTAATAAAGCACAATGGTATATGCTGTAATAGGAAAATCAAATCAACAATGGGGTAGTGCTGAGGTGTTTTATTCCCCTTATAACACAGCAATTTGCCAATGCTAACACATTGTGTTTTAATAGAATGAGATTTATGGAAAGTCTGTAAACAAGCCTGTTCCTGTTATCACTTATGTTATAGCAGCTATAAACAGTTGTTCCCTCACCAGCATTTATTTTCCATCTCTTTTGAAGTCCGTAAGACAAAAAATAAAATGCAGAAAGCTTAAAGGAACACTGATACTTCTGTGCTGACACTGGAGACTGCTTCCAAAAATGCTACATAAATGTGTCCTCAAAGAGACTGCCATATAAATACCTGTGGAAGTTGTTACTATAGAAAGGGTAACATATTAGAATGAGCACATTAATGTAAACCTTGCAGCTTAAATTACTGTCAGAGCAGCGGTTTTAGAAAATTAATCAATACCTACTGATCAATCAGATTAAAAAAAAAAAAAAAAAAAAATCAACAACACTGCAGTATAATATAACATACTTTAACTACTTGCGTGCCATTTAGTGACAATGCGTATAGGTGACGAAGCTACCGGGATATTGTAGCTAATTCGAGTGATGCTACTGCACAACACTTCACAACTGTATATCTAGCTAAAGTCGTATGCCCCATTCCTCCATGGTTTTCAGATTTTCAGCTTATAAATAGTGCATGCAAGTGTCTCAGATTTGGCAATGATGCTTGTGCTCAGCATTGTAATCTGTGTGTGAAGGGAACAAAAACTGTGTGAAAGACAGAATAAAGCTCTGTTGTGTAACTAGGAAAAAAAGTATCCCTATTCAATGTGAGCTCAGTTTTAAATAATAAAGACACAAAACAAAGACACAGAACTGGTATTAAAACTCAATACCGTACCTCAGAATGTCTCCCCATTGTTAGATTCAGAAAAGAGTCATCTCAATCTCATGTTTGATTTTATAAATTGTTCCAAATTTTGTTTTGAGCTTGTGAAGTCAAAGCTACCAATCAGCACTTGAGACAGGTTGGTCTTTGCTTTTGCTTCTTTATTAGTATACAAAAGACTTGATCGGCATTTAATGAAGGCTTTCACCAGTTGCTATGACACCATTTGATATGCATAATGTGTGCGCATAAAAGCAGTCCAGGGCCACTTCCTCATCACCTCGTCAAGGTGCCAGACAAATGACTGCCCTCATTATCTTAATATCTCCTTGGAGTTTTTAAAAAAAAAGTGTTTGTGAATAGTCTCATTGCGATGGAATACATTTGAATTAAAATAAGTTCATGAATTATTTCACCAAAAAAATTTTTTTTATTCTGAGGCCCTTAGAACAGAATATAGCATATTCCCATAAACATGAAACTAGACACCATTGATGTTTCGGGGCTCTTTGCCTGAAACTTAAAGGAAACAAAACCCATGAATAAATAATAATTCGCCATTCATTAAGCAGAATGATAAATTCACCTCGTAATTTTCCAAGATGATGGCACATGCTACCTCAGAATCCATAATTGAGTTGAAAAAAGCGGCTTTAAAATCTCCCAAATTAAGTGTCAGAAGACTCCTCGTCACTACACCATCACATCCTCTTCTGCCTGCTTCTCCCAAACTCCTCAACCATCCCATTATTGCAAAATGACAGCAAACTGAACAGAACAGCCTGTCGTCCTGTTGCATGGACACACTGAACCTGATCAGAATTTATAGCTTTGTAATGAGTCTTCTTCCTCCTGCCCAGGCAAAGATGGTTGCAAGGCGAGAAAATCAATAGGAACTTCTTTTTTCTTTTTTTTAATCTGCCACACAGTTAACCGCATATGGTCATCTTTACTCTAGGATTAGGAAGACAATGCTTGAACAATCAAGTTGAGCACGAACATGCAAAATGCCCCTGCACTGTAAGTTATAGTGACTTGTCTATTAGATCTAGTAGACTGGCTTGTGTGACAAAAAAAAAAAAAAAAGAGGCTCTGGATGCTAACTTTATACACTTCACAGCACTAAAGAGGTTGGAGGAGGGGGAGTAGCTTCAAAATACTAACACTGGGGATGCTAATAAATGAGATCTCAGGAGACTTACTGAATTAGCTACGTGTTCTCGGCTAGAGCTCTGAGCTTTTAAGGACGCTGATGTCTACGTTTGGACGGTTTGTGAGATTGACAGAATAGAGGCAAAGCACTGCAGCTAATCTACTTACTTTCCTTAAAGGGCTAATCAGAAATTTGGTCAGTTTGATCCCATCAATCTGAGTTAATTTAATAGAAAGAGCTCATCAGAAATCTCTACGGGCACGAAAAGTTTCAAATCTAGGCCAGTCTTTGGAAAAAAAAAAAAAAAAAAAAATCTGTCTAACTTTGTCATTCATTTTCAGAGGATCCTGGGTCTGTCCTGGGAAGACTGCGTCTGAGGTGGGAACACATCTTGGATGTTACATTAGTGTATGAAGGTATATTCAGTGATGGCTAGTCATAGTGAATGAGAAGGCTTTAAAAAAGAAAACCTACTAGGAAACCATTAGGGTTGAACATTATAGCACACTCATACACTCACTGAAAGACAGGTAGGCAACACCATTCGTGATTTCTTGAATCCCCCCCCAAAATCAATTGTTTCAAGACTGTAATCCTGCGGTGTCTCTTCTGAATAGTAAGCACGGTAAACAGAATGAACTGTGCTTGCTGTTAGTCAGCACTTTCAGTGAAATGACACCATTTACAGTTCTGACATCCCTTTGTGTAAACTGTACATGATTGGACATCGTGCGCTTAGTCAATTAATTCTTGTTTCTCCTCCAAAGGCACTTCAGCAATTGAGAAAATAATCGGCCTTATTCAGGATTACCTGTTATTGTGCATGTTCACAGTCACTAATAATGGCATGCTTAAATAAATTACCCCCAATGCATATACATTTGCTTGACATGTTTGTCAGTGACAGCTGTGTAAACATACAGTCTTGACTAGAGAGAAAAAAAAAAAGTCCCAGCTTTCATTTCAATCCATTTTGTGTATGTTTACTTAGCTTAAATACTTACCATACTTACTTAACTTACCACTGGTGGTGCTATTGTTCTTGGTTAGTTCCCCCCGAGACAGAGAGAAGGCTTAGCCCTTCTAGCACATACACACCAGCCGGCCCCAAGTATAGTACAATGTAGAAGACTACCCCCCTCATGCTGCACATGCCCAGTTATTTACAATCGTTGTCTCACTCTTTTGCACATCAAGTTAAAGTGCAAAGATGAAATGAGGGCAACATGATAATTGTAGCCTCAGGTAGTCTGAGTCACTCACTGTGAGGAAAAATTACTTCAGCTGGCGTAAACGCCTGTGACACATGACCACTTTAATCAAAGATTAGACACACAGCATGACTCTTAACCTCTTCTTATCTCGACATGTCCTTCCCATATATATGTATGTATATACTTTACTACCATAGCTGTTGTGTTAATATCCAGACCAAGTGCCAAATCCAAAATATTGTATACGTGGTGCACTACACTGAGACAGGTAGGACTGACATGGCTTCTTTTCCCCAGTGCATTACTAGAATTAGTAGGAACCCCTAAACAGCTACTATCAGTACATAGTATATTATTTCCCTCAAAGCTCTGCTACAGTTGGGATTATACAGGATATAACACTCAACATAGAACCTTTTACAAGCAAGTCCTTATAACAAATGTCATCTTTCCAGCTGGATGTACCATAACAGGCAGCAAAATGTAGTCAAAGAGCACTGAATCCACATTACACATGCAGTACCTGTCAAAACTGCCTCAAATAAGCGTCTTTCTCAACCTACCATGCTGACACATCAGTGATTTACCAGACTTTAAGATCCCTCAGCACATTCAATGCAGTTTAAGGTCTACTGCCTAATGAGATCCAATGATTCAAGTAAGCAATTGTCCAATACCCCTGACTTTATTTACCAAAAGCAGTGATAAGGCTACAAAGGACAAAACATTTATTTGCTTGAACTCTCAAGAAGATTCATCATTTTCAACAAAATTATCTTTTTAGTTTACTCTTGCAATTACAGTACTAATGTGACATTAATGCATTTACATAGGAACACTTTTCATTTTTTTGGCTCATGGAGAGTTTCAGTTCTTATCGTTGTACTTGCTACAGACCCCTAATTCTCGTCACCAGCAGGAGAATATTAATTAACTGTAGATATTACGGGCCGGAGATTGAATCTGGCACACATTAGAGCTGAATGTGTCAGAGCTTTCATGATAGTTTCTCAACAGCCTGAGGGGAAAATCGTATACTACCCCACGAACACACACACATTAAAAAAAGAAAGAAAAAAAAAGAATACATTTACATGTTTAAAAATGTGCCATTCCTCCATGCTCTTTTTTCTTCCTTTAATAACATAAAATATTAATAATAGCTTCCCCATGTTTTCTCTAATTGAAGTCTGATTCAAGTTACTTGACAAAAGATTGTGTTGTGATGTGCTGTGAATACAAATCTTTGCCTTCGTCAGTGCGAAACACCCATGAAGGAATGTTTTCCTTCACATAAAGCACCATCTCTATGAGCCCATTGATGATGATATCAGGAGTTTGTAATGGATTCATCTGATGATGGACATCCAGCTGCTGATGTCAGGGCAATTGTAAGGATAGAAAAATGTACTTTCATGGCTTTAAGATGGCAAAATTATTTACTTTGTAGTTTCATTCCTATATTACAACACATTGTCCGTCATTTGACTAGGGCGGTAAACCATGGGTCCAACATTTAAACTGTGGTTCCCTTCCACTTTTTTTCCCCCCACAAGAGTTTCTGAATTCCTGTACTTTCCCCATTTCTGTAAATAAATGCCTTAACATTCCATACTTCTTCAGACATGTGCAAGAACCCTGGGTTTGCAGAAAATATTACATTGCATTTACAAAACTCTTGACTTGTAATGTGGACTTGAATTATTTTGGAGTTCAGACTGTATTAAACATAAAAGTACAAGCTCTATTTAGAAGAAACACTTTTAGAAGGAAAGTGAGTTCCTCGTGGGTTTTTTGGTTAGCAGTTATAGATTTTAAAGGGGTTCTACATAGAACAGTTAAGGGTTTCCCTGAGGGACAATCTCTAGCATTCTATAATTGTTTCATGCATCATTTGTTTAAAATGAACACCCAGTGAAACATTTTGTTCGGGTTCGAATGACTATAATTACATCATCAGTTTCAGTTTGAAGTTAAAATTCTGCCACCCTGTGGACCACATAGTCCATTGGCAATGGCTAGAGGGCAAACCGTACATTAGAGTTTACATAATCTCCCTCAGATACCTGAACATTTTTTTAAATTGGGCACATGAGTCAGTTATACCAAAGAAAGTGTTTTGTGGGTGAAAGTTTCCATATCATTTAGAATGGCCAAAATGCACCCAAACATAAGTAATACAGGTGCAGCATTTCAATTTTGGGCCAAAATTGTCTAATCAAGATTGAGTTCTGGACACCAGACTCAGAGGAGTTCACCACAGTCTTTCCACAGCGGTATGTGAGCCATTCGTTTCCTACCTGAGCTCAAGCCTAATCACAGGTTAATAAACAAAAAAAGTGTGTTTCTACTACAGTATAGTTAGCAGCCGTCTTGTAGTCTTAGAGAACTCCATTTCTTATTCACCCAAATAATTTACTTCCACAAGGCTTCCATTTGAATCAATTAAACCCTGCCTGGGTCGACCAGTGATGTGTGTTTTCACTGCAAATAAAGAATAACCAAACAGAGAACTCCAAATTAACATGAACTAGTCAGTTAGTATCAGCCCAAAAAAGCATTCATTAGTACTGCTTTTACTGCAAGACATCCAAGACCTGGGCTCTCATTTATCTCACTTATTTAACAGTGTGTATATACAAATATGCGTAAAATTCAAGGCAAAATTTATTGAACTGAACATTTGCTTAGATTTGTGTGTATATTTACTCACAGCTCACATGCATAAAACATGTAGCAGTTAAAAATAAAGGCCCAAGTGAAATGTGTTGACTTAAGACCTCTTGTTTGTTTAATCATAGATCTGGATTTGCATTATCTATTAAATGTATTACTACTCTTCAGTGAAACATAATTATTGTAAAATACAAACATTTGGGGTTACCCTCAAACTGATAGAGTCGGCATGTAAAGGAATGTGACTTATTTTGCTTGATGGAGGATGTTGTACCACTTTTTTATTTTTATGGACCAGACCAAGTTACCCACTCCCAAAATGCTACGAATACATTTTTTTTTTTATTAATATTTCAGTCACAAGTCACATTTGTGACCAAGGTTGGAAAGGGAAACAAGGCTCACAAATACACATCAATGTCCAAGTTCTTCCAACACAGTGTTTTCTCTACACACTTTTCAGACAGATATTGGGAATCATGAGCATATTTCCTTCCATCAAGTAGCATTTCGCATGCAATGTTGGAGGTCACAACTTCAATCTTTCAAATTCCCCTATAACTATCTGCAACAGACACATACAGTATGAGGCAGGACTTTCAAGCAATTTCAAGTTTTCCAGACAGTCATAGATTGACTACATTCTTGTTAAAGTTATCAGAAAATGAATTCAGCTTTATTCATCTCAATTCCATAAATGTGCAGCTGGCATACTACATGTATTTGTTAATGTTTTCATTTAAAATGAAAAACACACAAAAAATAAAAACAGCACAGCTTAATACCTCACTACTTTACCAATCAAAATCTAAATCTATGCTTTAATACATGTTTCTTTTGTTAGTGCCTTTTTGTTGGCACTTATGAAAATGCAGTGGCACAGGGTAGCTCCAGGGTCGCAGGTTGGATCCTGAGCTCAGGTTACTGTCTGTGTGGAGTTTAAAATGTTCTCCTTGTGTCTGTGTGGGTTCTTACCACCTCCTAAAAACATTCCAGTATGTGGACTGGATATGATAAACTGCCCATGTATGTGTATATGTGTGTGTGTGTGTGTGTGTGTGTGTGTGTGTGTGTATGTATGTATGTATGTATGTGTAGGGGTGTGTGTGTGGGGGGCGCTCTGGATCCACCGTGATGCTGGCTAGAATAAAGCAGTGAAGCTTAATAAAAACCAAAAAAATAAATTTTATTAAGTATCATTTGAAACTATGGGTAAAAACAATGTATGGTTAATTGTAAGGGTGTGCGTATTTAAATGATCAGTGACATGCACACACATGGCAGCTACAAATTATTAGTATTTAGTACGCTTCATTACTTATACTTGTGTGTTTAACTTTAAGCACAAGAAGCAATTTAGGTCTATGCAATGGTGATAAATGGTTCTCTCAAAAAGCCTGACCTTTCTGAACCATTATGATTAATAAATATTACATATGTGTTGAATTGATGAGACTTGATGAGAGTTCATTTATATCACAACAGTTCTCCCTGTCCTTTACTCCCCATGATAGGCAAAACCACAAGGGAAAAGAGAATGCATTGCATAGGCAGTATTTAACACTAATGGTTTAGTTAAAACCATTTTTAATGAGGCCACAACTGAAAGAACTGAAAATTCATTTCCAGTCATAAAGAATCTTATGTCTGATTTAAACATTCATGGCATGAAATAATCCTTCATTCATCATTCATAGTTCATTGTGAAACCACCAAAAACGGTTAAAGACTCATTCATCAAAAGGCTCTTTAAGGAACCGAAAAATAATTCTTCTATCCAATCGCTCTAAAGAACCTTTCCTGGCACCTTTATTTTTAAGAGTATATGAACAAACTCCCCACCAGTATTATGGCTGCAGTCAGGAAGATTTATTAAAACCAGTTTTATTACTCCTGGTAGTAAAGTCTTAGTACTTCACTGAAAACCTGCATTTGGTGGCTAGTGATATGTGCTTTCACCATGCAAAACAGATTCATTTAAATAAATTATATGCTATAAACACAAACAGCCATTAATGTTTTCTTTGACTCACAGCAAAATGAGTAAATAAAAAAATAAACACACACCACCTACACACATCTTTCTAATTAAACGTGAATCACTAAGCCTATGGCAAAAAGATTCAACTCTGAACAGATCAGCTGCTCTGAAGCAGCCAGCTTAACTCGAGCTGGCATCAAGTCCTACACAACTGCTGCAGCTCTGCATTGGTAAGCTACACCGATATGATAGATATACTGCTTCTTCTTCAAATAGCTAATCTTGAACTCTTTGTCCAAGTTAAATTCTCTTAGTTGACTTACACCTACAGCAGGCTAATCTACTTGGCTAGGACAAAAAAAAGCTCTGACCTCACTGAAAGGAGCTCCAAATGGATATTGATGTGATGACGATAGGCTTTAGTCACTATAATGAATTGGCAGGCACTGGGTCAGCACAGACGTGTGGATCCCTCGAGCCTCATGTAATCTGGCCTGCCTGGGTCTATTCACCTATAATTCTAGAGACCTTAAGACAACATTGGCCAACTGTGATGCTGGAGTCGAGGACCGTTTGCTGATTTCTTCCACGCCATACCTGATTTAACCATTGAGTCAGTGCCCAGACTGAAATGTGTGTTAACAGGGAAATCACAGATTTACTGGACTCTGGACCTTCAACACTTAAGTAGCTTAGACTCACTGAAGCATAAGCCTGGATCCTTTCGTATCACCCGCAGCACACAGTGCTGTTTCAATTACACGCTCATTAACTTGTGCACCGCTAATAAGGAGAATCAGGCAGGATGCCCCTCTAAGAGAGCTTAACAGACACTTGAAACCAAGGAAAGTCAAGAGTGTGGCATCAACAGGATGGGGGACCAAGTGCTCCAAACTAGGACTGTTGCTTTTAACTCAAATGGACTAAAGAAATCATTGAACGATTAGAATTCAGTTCTAAGACATGGGTGTATTCCTACCTAGTAAACAACACCCCAAAATAGCCAGGCTAAAAGGCAAAATAACAACCGCAAAATTACAAATGCCTACCTGTCTATTTTCATTATTTTTTTTTTTTTGTTGTGGGGGGGAAATGTTCACACCATAAAAAGTGGTTATATTGAGGGAGTGCACCTAGTTTTGGTGTGTGTGAACAAGGAGTAGACCCGAGCTCCAGCATTTTAAGTATAAATCAGAGTGTGACACAAAGGTCATGCACATTTGCATTGGTTCATAGAGAGGCAACTGCTCATTAAAGCAATATATGTTTATTTTGCTAGTTTAAAATCTTGGATCTTTGCCAGGAAAGGCTCTGAAGATCATTTTTGATGCCAAAACAGACAAATAAGGACTACTGAAAACCTAAATCCTGGCCAATTACATTCATAATATTAGGTTGGAAAAGGAATTACAGGTTGGAAACACCGTAAGATAACACATACATTAAACAGTACTGCTCCCTGTACATTGTGCATTGTTGACACCCATGGAAGTAGGACCTCCTCACCTCTTTAAATCCCAGTTTTAGTCCTGATGGTAAGTATTGCAGCCGCTCGCCCATAAACCTATTAATACCAGACTTAGTGATAGTGGAAATCCCACGCAACGCACTTTAACTGAAAGAATTTAGATAGCGCCCCGAGCACAGGTTTATTGCCTACAAATCCCTTTGGATAATCCGTGCAATGCCAGGGAAAGTTTGCCAATTCTATTACACGTTTGTCAAATCTAATCCGGTGTGAAACCATGTTGCCATTTAAGACGGACAATATAAACACTACCGACAGTTATTTCACCCCAAAAACTACTTAAAATGTACATATTACTAGGCGCTGTAATGTGATTTTACATCGGTCTAGGTTCTAGGTTCTAGGTCCCCCCCCAAAAAAAAAGACAAACGCGAAACGCTGCCATGGCACAAACACACACTCTCTCTCTCTCTCTCTCTCTCTCTCTCTCTCACACACACACACACACACTCAATACCTTGCATGCAGTCGGCGTTGGGAGCCGGAATCATCGCTGCACCTTAAGCAGAGTGGTTTAGCAGGAGCGCCGTGACTCACACTTCTGAGAACCACAGGAAAACACCGCGCGCGCTCTCAGATCTGCTTCCCCCGGAACGTGAAGGAGAAGTGGGGCGGTGTCGGCATCTGTTTCTCTCAGTCTCATCACTTATTTGGACTGTGTGGATGAATGAACGCACGGGCGGGAGGAAACGGAGCTCCGTGGGGTTTCTTTACCCCCCCCTTAAAGTGCTCGCTTGGACACGCTTCCCGCTGTGCAGTGCGCGGAAGTGTGTGCGCTGCTGTGCGCGCGCTGAACTGCGCGTCTGGCAGAGGGCGCGCGGAAACGGCGCGAGAGGAGGAGGCGCGTCAGGTGATCAGATAAAGCGGGAATCGTGCTAGAGGTAGGAGTGGCAGTGAGGTCCAAACGAAATAAAGGAAGGGAAATCGCACTTTTGCCGGATCATTACAAACGGGTTGTGAAAAGCAGTTTAAAAAAAAAAAAAGTAAAACATGATTATTAATGGCACCAACTGATGGACAAAATGCTCCCAATATCATTTGTGGTATTGAAACTCAGAATGGTAATTTAAAAAAAGGCCTCATCAGGACAACTATAATGGAAGTGCAAATAATTGCAAATAATTTGATAAGTTTTGCATTCCGATGTGAGTCACAGAACTAATGGGCTATTTGCATTGAGTGCTATGACGCATTTCTGTTTCGTCATTACAGTGAGATAGCAACTTGTCATTCAGGTTTCTCTAACTATCCATCCATCCATCCATTTTCCATACCGTCTATCCTACACAGGGTCGTGGGAGAGCCTGGAGCCGATCCCAGGGAACTCAGGGCACAAGGCGAGGGACACCCTGGACAAGGTGGAGGCACCCCACAATCGTACACACAATCGCACACACATTCACACACTACAGACAATTTGGAAATGCCAATCACCCTGCAATGCATATCTTTGGACTGGGGGAGGAAACCGGAGTACCTGGAGGAAACCCCCAAAGCACGGGGAGAACATGCAAACTCCGCGCAAACAGGGCAGAGGCGGGACTCGAGCCCCAACCCCGGAGTTGCGAGGCAAACATGCTAATTCAGCCACTGCACCCCCTTTCTCTAACTATTATATATATATATGAGTTATATATAAGATAGGCATTTTTCTTGCCTTCATAGTTGTGTAAGTGTGACAAAGGTATGTTACAGACTGTAAAATACTGCCATTGCAAGTGTAGTGAATGAACCGGAAACACAGGAGCAGTATTAAGAAGAATGCTGGAGTGTTTGAGCCCTAGGTCAGGGACTAAGAATACCATAGAGCAAAAACCCTATTGGAGGGGGTTATTACAACCTGAAAGAAAACACACAAGAAAAGGGATTTTCATTGTTCATATAAGTGTTAATTTAAGTGCTTGGTGAAAAGATGGGCCTTTAGTCTTCGTTTGAAGACAGCCAGTGACTCAGCTGTTTGGACAGCTAGTGGAAGTTCATTCCACCACCTGTGTGCCTTAAGGGCAGATGCTTTATGCTTGATGTCTTGTATCTTGAGGGGTGGTGCGTCCATTCAAGTGTTTTTGAGGCTCAAAGGGAATGTGGTGTCTAGCTATCCCTAACATTGTTTCACCTTGTTAAACATACAACTACCTAATACCTCAGATGAAAATTCACCAGTGAAAATATCCAAAAGAAAAATTACAGACATGAACATGACTAGCAGAAAACAAATAGGCTGATGCTAAGCTCCTGTCATACCCCCAGGCAAGAGACTACCGGGTTGCTGGCACTACCAGTAAACTGTCCTCCAAAGGACAAATCTGACATTGTACCATTTGTACCATCTTGGCTGAGAGAGAGACATTATCTATCCACTTCCTGGTAGCTAGGAAGACAGTTACAGAAGACAGAGGAGACAATTATGGTCGATACTTTTTTTTTAAAGTTAAGACTGTCTTTATTTTCATAAACAGCAGCACATGTTTACCTTACCTATTTTTTTTTTTTTTTTACCTTACCTTATTATTTTAATAAATTCTAATAGCGGAAATTAATTGCAAAAAATAAACAACAAAAATTCGTACTTCAACATGACCTATACAAATGTAACTATAGGAACTATACAGTAGCAGTAAAAGACTATATGCATAAACACATAAAATAGCATCAATCAACAAGTATTCACTTAATTTATCTTCACTAAGTGCTATCTTGGTCAGGGTAATGGTGACACACACCCTGGATGACACCTTTGCAGGGCACCATGCACACACACATTCACATCTAGGGGCAATTTAAAGTAACCAATTCACCAGCAGCATGTTTTTGGTGGGTGAGAGGAAAGCAGTGAATCCAGAGATAACAGACAGTAACCCGAGCCCAAAACTCGACCCAGGGACCTAGAAGCTGTGACATAGCAACATTGTCTGCTGCACCACTGTGCCATCCTGTACAAGCATGAAACACCGCAGAAGTCTGACATACTGCCCCTTATACTGTATATGCACAAATGCTTTCTACTGTACTGCAGTACAATTATTATTTATCTTTTATTTAGTTCCACTTAGCATTAAAAACTGTTGAAAATGATCAATGTTTTTGCCAGAAAATGTTTTCACTAAGAAGATAACACAATTTCAGTATAAAATGGAAAACAGCACCTTTCTTCTTCGATGCATTTGTGGTAAAAATGGATTTGAAAGTGCAATCCAAGCCTATTTCATTTTCACAGCCTTTTCACCTGCTAGTCATGGAATCAGGGTGGTGCGACAGCATTAGAGATAAAGGTGGCTCTATGTGAGACGCGGTGTACTCTTGAGAGAACACATTTGTAAAGTTCTTTTTAGTTCTTTTGGGCTAGTACAATGCAAAAACCCATACAAATACTAATATTTGAATGACATGCTAGATGACATCATTTACATTTAAGAGCTTGACTGACCTAACACACATGACCCGAGACCAAGGGTAAATAAGATGAAAGTGATTTTCATTCATTGATGTCATGTTAAAAATATCATTAAATTGGAAAGATAAAATAGCAGACAGTGTAGCAGAAACAAACATGGTCATATTTTGGACATTGATTGGGTGGCAAGACACACACACACACACACACACATATATATATATATATATACATACATATATATATATATATATATATATATATATATATATATATATATATATATATATATATATATATATATATATATATATATATATATATATATATATACAGGTGCATCTCAATAAATTAGAATGCCGTGGAAAAGTTCATTTATTTCAGTAATTCAACTCAAATTGTGAAACTCGTGTATTAAATAAATTCAATGCACACAGACTGAAGTAGTTTAAGTCTTTGGTTCTTTTAATTGTGATGACTTTGGCTCACGTTTAACAAAAACCCACCAATTCACTATCTCAACAAATTAGAATACTTCATAAGACCAATAAAAAAAACATTTTTAGTGAATTGTTGCCCTTCTGGAAAGTATGTTCATTTACTGTACATGTACTCAATACTTGGTAGGGGCTCCTTTTGCTTTAATTGCTGCCTCAATTCGGCATGGCATGGAGGTGATCAGTTTGTGGCACTGCTGAGGTGGTATGGAAGCCCAGGTTTCTTTGACAGTGGCCTTCAGCTCATCTGCATTTTTTGGTCTCTTGTTTCTCATTTTCCTCTTGACAATACCCCATAGATTCTCTGTGGGGTTCAGGTCTGGTGAGTTTGCTGGCCAGTCAAACATAGCAACACCATGGTCATTTAACCAACTTTTGGTGCTTTTGGCAGTGTGGGCAGGTGCCAAATCCTGCTGGAAAATGAAATCAGCATCTTCAAAAAGCTGGTCAGCAGAAGGAAGCATGAAGTGCTCCAAAATTTCTTGGTAAACGGGTGCAGTGACTTTGGTTTTCAAAAAACACAATGGACCAACACCAGCAGATGACATTGCACCCCAAATCATCACAGACTGTGGAAACTGAACACTGAACTTCAAGCAACTTGGGCTATGAGCTTCTCCACCCTTCCTCCAGACTCTAGGACCTTGGTTTCCAAATGAAATACAAAACTTGCTCTCATCTGAAAAGAGGATTTTGGACCACTGGGCAACAGTCCAGTTCTTCTTCTCCTTAGTCCAGGTAAGACGCCTCTGACGTTGTCTGTGGTTCAGGAGTGGCTTAACAAGAGGAATACGACAACTGTAGCCAAATTCCTTGGCACGTCTGTGTGTGGTGGCTCTTGATGCCTTGACCCCAGCCTCAGTCCATTCCTTGTGAAGTTCACTCAAATTCTTGAATCGATTTTGCTTGACAATCCTCATAAGGCTGCGGTTCTCTCGGTTGGTTGTGCATCTTTTTCTTCCACAATTTTTCCTTCCACTCAACTTTCTGTTAACATGCTTGGATACAGCACTCTGTGAACAGCCAGCTTCTTTGGCAATGAATGTTTGTGGCTTACCTACTGAACCAAGCTGAGAGACCATTTTGAAGGCTCAGGAAACCTTTGCAAGTGTTTTGAGTTGATTAGCTGATTGGCATGTCACCATATTCTAATTTGTTGAGATAGTGAATTGGTGGGTTTTTGTTAAATGTGAGCCAAAATCATCACAATTAAAAGAACCAAAGACTTAAATTACTTCAGTCTGTGTGCATTGAATTTATTTAATACACGAGTTTCACAATTTGAGTTGAATTACTGAAATAAACGAACTTTTCCACGACATTCTAATTTATTGCACCTGTATATATATATATATATATATATATATATATATATATATATATATATATATATATATATATATATATATATAGTTTCTCTCAAAATCACTCAGAAAATTGGTACAAAAAATACTTTTTTATTTGATTAACTTTACTGTTTATTCTCATTTCTTTCAATAGTGCCATTGCGTAAATCACTGTGAAATATGAATAATATCCTGTTTAATATGTATTGCCTATTGCATCATATCGGCTAGCTAGTTAGCCATTCAATACAGTAGTCAATGCTAGAAAATGGTAGTGTTTTGCAACTAAATGGAGCTACATCTTATTGATCAATAGTTCATCAGAAGAAGACATGAAGCTCAGACATCACATTACACTGAAAACACGCATACACGCACACACACCCACAGATTCATCCATACAGTATAGGGCAGGTTCTTAAACTCTATTGTATGGCACTGCCACTGACTCACTAATAAAAAATATATTCCCTTCAATCAATACCTAAATGTCTCTTCAACTGTGACTACAGCTCTATAAACACAATCGCCAGGCTATGATACATCAAGAAGCCTATAGTATTAAGAAGATCAGTGGAGCTGGTCAGTTCTCTTTTTATGTTCATATTAACATCTGCAGTATATCATTTATTTTTCATTACTGTAGTTTGTACTATCCTTTTGTACTATTACCTTTTTCTTTCTTTCTTTTTTTTTCTCTCTTTTTTTCTTTCAGTTCATATCATACAGTGCTTGGACACAAACATTCCATTGTAATTGTGTATTTATGTATTTTAGTCTAGCAATTAGTTTTAAATAGAGTTTAAAAAAAAAAAAAAAACTCCGGACAGAGCTCATGAGATATTAATTTTTTTCTCTGTCTCAAATCCTGTAATGTAGTTTATAATACGTAGCTAGTTCACACTGAGGGGAAAAAACACCAGACAGATTTCAGTGGTTGAAAATACACACATTTTTTAAAGAGTAAACATGGCACTTCCAACTGCTGCACAAAGCGAGAAGGGTGTAAATATGTTTTGACAGTGTGGTTTAACTGTTATATATATTCCAAGTTAGAACTGTAAGAGAATCTATAAACAGAAATATGTCATTATTAAAGTCACTTATACAATTAAAGACAAAATAAACTGACAAATGTTAAAACTGCTGTTGTCAAACAGCAAAATTTCATGTTTGCTTTCTTTTATGCACACCTCATTTTCAATGCAGTAAACCTTTTCACAAGTTGAGCATCTTTCAGCAACTATTCACCAGTATACCATGTCTCAGAAATAATAACAGAAAGCATATAGAAGAAAACTAAAAAGTCTGTGACACCACAGTGTTTTAGGCTGTGTTGTGTTATGCCATTAAATTCTTCAGTGGTCGAATCAAATAACCAGTCCATACAGGATTTTAAAAAAAAATTTGTGATTGTTGCTTGGATGTTTGTTGCATAGTTGTTTTTTTGTGATTGTTGCATTGTTGCATGATGACATCGCATGACACGTCTTGGCCCAAATCTGTGGAAAATCTGCAGAAAATCTGTAGTAATTTTTGAAAATTGCAAGCTCCTCCGAATATTCCCTTGATTTTACGTTAATTTCTGCGATTGCAAAATCCTGGAGGGACTGAATAACCAAACATGCATCAATTTACTTCTAATAACTAAAGACTTATTCATGCTGCAGAGTATTATGCAGACAATGAACAGCTTTAATTGCCCACTGATAAGCACAAAAATGGCAAACTCCAAGCTTTATATCCTTCTCTATAAAGACCCAAACTTATTAAGCAAGCATTTGCAAATCACCTTGCCTTGGCTTTCCACCTTTGATTACTGAAACAGAGTGTGATGTTAGATAAGTTGCCTCTTTCTCTCCCCATCTCCCTCCCTGTCTTCGGCTCAGTCTGTTTTCAAAGGTATCTGTATTGGAAAGAAAAACCCATTGTGTGGGAGCGAGATGCCGGTGGCGATTGTCAGGTGTAATCTCCGCCTTGCCTGGTGGACCCAGCAGGAGTAGATGTCTGACCCGAGTCATGCCAATACTCCATTTTAGCACTCTGTACTTTATTAGAACCATAGAGCTTTCTATTCATGAAAGTTCTTGTCAGGAAGCAGGTATGAATACAAGTGCAGACTTTCAATGTATATTGAAACTGTGGCAAACAAAACAGACGTGATCCAAAAGAGTAAATATTCAGGCAAGGGTCAGGTGATGAACAAACGATGGTTTGACTAGGCAAGATCAAAAACGAGAAAACCAGAACTAGATCAAAACCAGGGAGGCAAACAGCAATTCAAAGGCTTCGTATCAACTGGTATAAAATAACACAGAGCACATACTTCACAATGATAGTGAGGACTGAGAGTCCTTTTAAACTGTGAGTGTGGTGTGATTATAATAGGGTCCAGGTGTGTGTAATCAGTAATCTGTTGAGCGAGACCGTGAAAGTGATGTAGCCCTCAGCAGCAATGTTTGTAGGCCGTGCTGTATTCTGGGAAGTGTAGTTAGATGCTGATTCTGGCCTTGACATGACCTTTCTACTTGCAAAACCAATTAGGTCCATTATTTATAGAGTTACTAAGATTTGGATTAAATCCATTTAATTCAAGGGACCATTTAAAGACCTCAATGATCAATATAATAACTTTGATGATGGTGGATTGTGATTTCCCCCAAAATTAAACAACAAAATTAAATAATCTAAATAATCATGGAACCCGTGGCTTTGCTTCATAGACTCTACTTTGAGATCCATGGGTGTACTGTATCTCTGTGTTGTTGATGTTGATTCAAGAATGACTCATGATGCATGAACAAAACAAAAAGAAACACAAGATATTTTAGTTCTGTCTATTTTTTTTTACATGTTTCTTCATGGCTTGCTTATTAAATTAGTGGATTAACTCTGATCAGCACTGATTAATGAAAATGATTGTGCTCAACGGACCTATATTTGTATCAGCAAGAAAGCCTCTGGATCAGGTATGGCACTGCAGGTTTTTAATCATTTTTTTTATTTGAATTTCACTATAAAAGGCCAATGTATATATAACTACATATACAGGGAATATAAAACATCTGCACACCCCTGTTTAAATTGTAGGTTTTTGTGATATATGTCCAATCTCTTTCCACCTTTAATTTGATAATAACCAACAAAATTCAAGTGAAAAGCAAATGTTTATGGGAAAACAAACAAACAAACAATAAGTGCATAAGTGTGCAGACCCATTAACTAATACTTTTTTCAAGCATCTTTGCTTGTAATACAGCACTCAGTCTTCTTGGGGAAGAGTCTACCAACTTAGCACATATTGATTTGAGTTTATTCCACTTTTCCTTGCCAAAATGCTCCAAAATTTATCAAATTGTGAGGGGATATCCTCTGCACAGCCCTCTTCAAGACATTCCATTAGTTTTTGAAAGTATTTCAATATGGGCTCTGATTGGGCCTTTGCAAAACTTTGGTCTTCTTCTTCTGAAGCCATTCCTTTGTTGACTTGGATACCTGGATGCTGCCACCACCATCAGTATGTCTTGTTTTTGCACTAAATATCTTTTAGAATTATCCCTAAAAAGTTCTAGTTTGGTCTCATCAGAACACATACATACATATAAATAATTTGTATATATATATATATATATATATATATATATATATATATATATATATATATATATATATATATATATATATATATTTTCCCCCATGTATCCACCCTACCCTATATCCCACACATGAACAACATGAGAGATTGTTGTCACAAGCAGGGAGTGACCAGTACTTGGCAGATAATCCTGCAGTTCCTATAATGTTGCCATAGGTCTCTTGCCAGCCTCCTTGTTAAGTCTTCTTCTCGTCTTTTTATATCCACTGTAAAAAGGCCAAAATCCCACTAAACATTTAGGTTAACATTTATCATAGATCTTTTTGTGGGCAATAACTGTTCAGAGGCTCGACTTCAGATGTGATGATGTATCATTAGCAGCAATTTGAATAATGATAGTGCAAAGCCTACAGCCATTAAAATGTATATACGTGTATTTGCCAATATGTCTCCACTGTCTTTCAGTCAGGTTTAACACACACACACACACACACACACACACACACACACACACACACACACACACACACACACACACACTAGGTGTATAATAACTGGGGAACAGTCTGTTCAGCTAGAGCTTATAAATATAAGTAGACAATCTTACCCTCTTGGCTGCCATAAAATGTGATTAGAATTGAGGGAATGCTTGTAATTCCTAAAATTCCCATTCTTTATTAGTTTGTGTGAAGCAAATCTGCTTTAAAATATGTGTCCAATTAAAAGGCAATTAAAAATAGATGCAGCACATGACCGTGGTGAACTTTTATCTTGAGGGTCTTCACAAATAACAGTTGGCGTTTAATGTTTATTTAATGGATTATATTTGGAGTTCAAAGTACCACAGAGAGATCTGCTTGTGCTTCAGTTTCTCCCTGCTGCAGCAAACAGAAAGCTCTCTATATTGAAGAAGAGAGACATTACTGTTCCTTCAGGGTTGAAGAAAACAATGTGACTGTAATGGCCAAAAAGTATGCACAGTGCTTTTTACCAAAACCTTGATGGTTACCAGTCACATGCTAGCATTGAACTATTTATGCAGTTAAGCTTTATATACTTTTCATCATGTCAAGAATACCTGAGATTTTCATAAGAAAATTTGTAGGAATCACATCCAAACTTGTAACCATGACCTTGTAGATTCAATCAATACACAAATTCAAGAATATGTGTGCTGTGTTTGAATTCATTAAGTGGGTGTTTACTCTCTAAAAGCAAGCCTTGCTTTTATACTGCAAACGTCCATACTGATTAGCAATATTCCTCAAGTTGAGAGATCAGATGAACGTATTTATACACCTGACGTCCAAGTCAGTCACCATGACAACATGATGTCCACATTCTGGTATAAATGCTAGAACATTTCCTTCTTGGAAACAAGAGTTGAAATGTTGTGAGCCTTTACTCTGACTCCTTGGGTAGTAGCATAATCCCTAGCTTTATTCTCTCCGACTACCATTCCAGTGAACAATGCACAATCATGTTGCTGTTCAGAGATGACCTTGACATTATGAATCCTACTCTTATGAAAGCTTAGGTGACAGACCTGTGTAAATATAGTAAATGTATAGTGTGAATAGATGTTTCATTTAAGTGGTTCAAATGTGAGTAGTTCTGTCAGACTTCCAGACTTGAGAATTGAATTTATCACAGAAACAGCAATCAGAACTAAACTGTTAAGACATAATCAAAAACAGAAAACAGGCAAAAGGTCAGGCAATGTTAACCAGGGCATAGCCAAGAGCTAAATATCATATCAAATCAACTCAAATTAAAATAGATCACTGCAGGAAATAAGGCTCAGTAAAATCATGCTGACATGAATGCTGCAGTAAGACTTCACAAACACTCAGTGCATAGTTTATATAGGTGAGCCTTTGACAGGTTGCAGGTAAGTGTGATCAGTCTGATGTCCTTGATTGAGAGTCTTGGAATTGTGGGAAATGTAGTTTATTTGATCTGCTGTTTCAGTGGTTGCATAGTTAGACTCTTTTTGTTCATATCAACCTTTTTTTGTAACCTGTCATGTCAGGGTTATTTTTGGGCACTCATTATATGTACTAGAGATAAAACAAATATTAATACATTATTCAGAATGAACAGATAATGTCTTCTAAATAGATACAAATACAGGCTAGCTAGAAATGTTCAGAGAGCATTTGGTTGAGACTAGACATGTGCATCAGGACAGGGAGCAACATTTAGAGAACAAACTAAAATTAATTAGAAAATATCACAGGCAGATGCAAACAAAAATAAAAACAAGCAAGATTATAAAAACAGTCTCATGCACATCTCTAGTGGAGACCAATGAGTTGAGTGATGTAGGTGACCATGCTGACATCCATCCATCCTCCATCCATTTTCTGTACCACTTATCCTACACAGGGTCATGGGGAGCCTGGAGCCTATCCCAGGGAACTTGGGGCACAAGGCGGGGGACACACTGGACGGGGTGCCAACCCATCACAGGGCACATTCACACAACACAGCCAATTTGGAAATGCCAATCAACCTACAATGCATGCCGTTGGAAAACACAGGGGAGGAAACCAGAGTACCTGAAGGAAATCCCCAATGCACGGGGAGAACCTTCAAACAAGCAGGGCAGAGGCAGGATTCAAATCCCCAACCACGGAGGTACATATTTAATTTAATTTCATGTTCATACTTAAGTCATGGTTCATATTTAATTTTAAAAAAAGATAGAAGGAAAGGAAGGTTTCCTCCCCCAGTCCAAAGACATGCATTGTAGGCTGATTGGTATCTCCAAATTGTTCGTAGTGTGTGTGAGTGTGTGTGCGATTGTGCCCTGCAATGGGTTGGCACCTCGTCCAGAATGTCCCCCACCTCGTGCCCCATATGCCTTGGGATAGACTCCAGGCTCCCCCTGACCCTGCGTAGGATAAGCAGTACAGAAAATGGATGGATGGATGTATATGGATGGTGGGTCTGAGGAAATGGCCAATGAGTCTATCTAACATCCTGGCAACCAGATCAAATTCAGATCCAGATTAACTTGACAGTGTCTAAGTCCATGACAATTCTGCGACAGACTAGAGAACACCTGAAATAGACTTCTCCTTGTGCATATTTTTGCAGTCTCCTGAAGAATAAGAGAGTGACAGGTTGGACTCCAGCTCACTATGTATGATTTTTTTTTTTTTTTTAATCTTCATATTTTGTCAGAGCAGTTTTCTGGAGTGAGACACTCCTGAAAGTAAATTTTCCCCTCCAATGAAACATTTCTTCAGCCTCTGATGAGTTACTTCATATAAGCATATGGCAGACTGGTATAATGAAAAACACATTTCATTTACATGTCTTGCTGGTTGTAATTTCCAGCCATGATATTTACTTAGTTTTATCTATTTTCGTTTTATCAGGAGCTATTTAGAACAGGTGATCTGAAAAATACTGTACATAAATTTATCATTTATTTATGCTTTGGCAGCATAAAGTGTTAAAATATGCTACATACCGTACTGTGCACAAGTTTTAGGCACCCTATATTTTTTAGTACAAACTTTGTTATAGATTTTTTATTTTATGACTTCTACATTATCAAGTCAGTACAAAAAACATTTTAGATTCCCAAACATTAGTTTTTTTTTTTTAGCACAAAATTAAATGTTACAGAAAAATGTTTGTAAAGCAGCATATTACGTAAGAGACCACTTTTCAGACAAAAACAATGATGAAGGCTGCTGGGTTTTGCTGCAAAAATAAGAAGCAAGTGCGAAAATCAAAGTCTCCAGAAGAACTGTGGCTGGTTCTGCAATATGCTCAATAAAACTTACCAGCTCATTTCCTTATAAAACTGCACAAATTGTACCGGAGACTACTATTTTTATTTATTTATTTTTTATTTTTTTACTACAGTTTATTGCTCTTTATGGTATTTTTTTTTAAATGTAGAAACATTTAATTTCATTATTTTGAATGCATCTTTGCTCTACAGCATTTCTTTGCATGTGCCTAAAACTTTTGCACAGTACTGTACGTTAATTGTTGATGTTTTTGTTTTTTTTCTTTCATTTGTCCATTAATAACCTAATTTAAATTAGTGACCCTTTCAGGCATTTTTCTCTTGTTAAAAGGAGAAAAAAAAGACATGGGTCAGGGAAGAAAAAATACTATGAGCTGCCACAAGCCCTACTGGTTACACAATCGGAGCTTGGAGGCAATTTTTTCTGGGTATTTGCCACACACACTCACGGATCCGTTATGCATCATCATGCTCCAGCTTAGGCAAAAATGAGTTGTGGCTACAGTGCCAACAGCAGCAACTTAACATTTGCTAGCTAGTTAAGAGACAGACTGGAGAGCACAAATAGTATGGGATTTTTGCACAGATCAGATAACAAAATACGCAGAAAACATACAAAAACACACCTAGACTGGATAATAAAAACACATTCAAAATGTGACCAGACATAAGGCTGTGTTTTAACTAGCTAGATCATATTAGCTGTCTTGCTATTTACAGACCATTTGGTATAGGCTGCCAGAGCTGCAAAAGCACTGAAGAGAGTAAAAAAAACAAAAAAAAAAAACAAAAAAAAAAAAAACGGTCACATCAGAGGCTGTGCATAAGCATAGAACTAAGGGATAAGAGTAAAGTGAACCTTTTTTGCCTAAAAAAAAAAGAAAAGAAAAAAAGAACTTGTGTTTTAGCTTACTAGCTACCATTACCCAACTAGCTCACTTTGATCCCACAAGGCAAGCACAGTTCAGGTTCAGTTTGATGCTGTGTCAGTGCTATGGGGTCAGAACATAGCTCTTAGCTCTTGCTGAAGGCGAGAGAGTTTGCTCTTTGAACTGGTTCTGATGTGTGACTAGATGATGATGGAGATGATGATAATGCCAGCTGATAGAGATTTGAGGATATAATTATCTCCTCAAGAATACTTGTTTGGCATCCCAAACTACATACTAACATATTAGTAGGCCAGTGCCTTAACCACTGAGCCATCACTGCCACAGATTAGAAAGCTACTAACCTCTAAATTCTCAAACCCCACATCCAGCAGTTTGAATTGATCGATATATCAATGGAGATTGAGAATGCCTGTTTGATGAAGGCTGAGAGTGATAAAAGAAAAAAAAAAGTTGAGTGAATGATCTAGCAAACATTGTGTGAAACGTATTCCAAATGAAGCCTGTGTGAAATCCAGCTCTCGCTTCATGCAGCTTTCTTGTTTTCAGAGCCCTTAAGCTCTGGATGGGGGTCATTTTGTTCAGAAATGGCTTCTCTCTAGAGACTCATTTACTGCCTTCTCTCCCAGCACAGCCTCAGAGAATTGTCCTCTTGAATGAAAGAAAGGGTATGCCCCCTCCCTGTCTTCCAGTAGTGCCCAACACTTTCTTTCTCTCTGTTATAATTAGCTTCATTATTCTCTTTATCTCTTCCCGTTGCAGTCACTGCACGAGCAAAGGTGTATTCAAACTGGAGTTTGATGGGAAACATTTATGAACACAAGCAACTTTATTATTCTTTAAGAATTTATGATTCTTTAAGAAAATACGAGGGAGGTAGAAAATCCAGTGAATCCTGCATGAATTCTAGCCCTGCTATTATCTGACTTCACAAAACATCTCTAAAAGTAGTAAGTAGTCTTACACCCTTTGCTACGTGTCAGAGTGTTTGCATTTGTCTGCTCCCTCTCTGCTCCTGTTTTATCCACTGTTTGTTTGCCCTTCTGTCTCTAGCTGTCTTCTCATAGGTGGAGCCCTGTGGCAATCACCATTAACTGGTTCACAAGACCTGACCAATGGAAGACAGGAGCCCGGCCAAAAGACTACTTCAAATACAGCCTAGTGTAGTCTTGTTTTACTATGTTCATTTCTTTGGCACCGTCCATGTTCTCTCTCTCGGGTGAGACTAGTTCCCCTTTTGTCCTTGTTTTGTGGTTGTCCTGTGCCTTTCTGTAATTGCCAGTCCTGTTATATGTCAGGAAATAAAGTGATAACCCTACCTCCACCCTCCTGTCCTACTCATATCCACCATCACCATAATCCAATCAACCTGCAATTTTAATTGTTATTGTTCTTACACTCACCATTCACCATCTTACACTCGCTATTGTAAGTGATGGTAGCAGGTCTTGCTAACTTCTGCCAGGTAGTGAAGGCCCCCACCCTTGGTGTGTCTCAATCAGCTCCCTAGCTCCCTAGAGCTTGAATCAGTATATCGTGTACATGAGTTTGGGCACTGGTAAGGACCCTGGCTCACTACACATTGTGACACTGATAACTCAATTTCCGGTTACATGACTATGTACTTGCATTGTAAAACGTCACCAAAAATTAAAAACGTAAAAATATTTCATATAATAAGATTTATGTCATATACATTTGTTAGGTTAATCACACACATTTCTGTCATGGTGTGACAAGCAGGATCGTTGGCTAGCTAGTGGATTTAAAAAAAAAAAATCTTTAAAAGCTTAAAAGCCTTAAAAAACGTCAAATAAAATCGCTAATGTAAATAAGCATTTGAAGGCTACAACAATGATAACAAGATACTTGCATTTGTAGCCGCAAGTTGGCTGAGAGTTCGTCCCCCTTTTTTAAAATTTATTTATTTATTTTTAAAAAATGTTTTAAAATTTTTTCGAGCTGAGAGGCTTCAGAAAACATGACGTTATTTCCAGTAAGGGAACATAGTGAGCATCGATCAATGCTCCCTGGTTTTTGCAGTGCATTGTGGGATTTTATAGGGAGCGAATGTTCCAGTGCACTGGAAGGATTTTGTGATTGAGACAGCCTTTAAAATGAATTAGGGATCTGATTGTCTGTCTCTTAGGCTATGTCCACATTAATCCGGATCAATTTAAAAATGCATCTTTTTCTGTATGTTTTGGCCTTCTGGCCACACTGAGACGGCGTTTTTGTCCAGCAAAAACTGAGCTTTTCAAAAAAAACGCTGTCCCAAGTGTATAAATATGAAAAAGCCATTTTCGTGTTTTAGTATGGACTGAGAAAATGGAGATATTCAGAAACGATGATGTATTTTTAGTAATGTGACCCAGTCATGTGACCCATTCAACTTAAAACAAACAAGATGGTGAATGATGTTGTACTGCACTTGTTGTGCCTGCTATCCAGTTTGATAGCTTTGTTAAAGATTAATGTCACTTTGTACAACCTTCAGATTGCATTTTTAAATAAACGCCGGACAGAAATTATGCAGGCCAAAGCTTCTTACATTTTTACGAATGTGAGCGCTTTTAGCTGTTTCAGTGTGGACAAGAAATTTTTGGAAAACATTTGAAAATGGCAATGTAAACGGAGAGCGTTTTAAAACAAAAATGCAGTTTTCAGATCTATCCGAATTAATGTGGACAATCCCCTAACTTCTGCAGAATCTCCGACCAAGCATCACGCTGCATTAACTCCATCCAAGACATCCAAACACAATTACCACAGCTACCATAAAAAAATTAATAATGTAAAAAGTTGTAGAATTCGCATGATAAATTGGTTAGTTCAAAAGTCTGCACCCACAACTGTACTTTTGCTAATCACAGCAAAACACCAGTGGGTGTATGCTAGTTAGGTAGCTAACATAGTGGACCTGTGAATAACAGATTTCACTAGAACCTCCTTGAGCCCTGTGTTAAGGCCTTGAAACTTGTGTGTGAATGGCAAACAAACTATAATCACAGAAACAGCCAGAGAGAAGACAGTGATTCAATGTGCTGCCCTTCCCAGAGTCAAATGAAATAACCCTGCAGTTTTCACACTTCTAAAGAAAATGTTTGTCTGTGGTGCAACCTACCAGAGAAAAATATTCAAAAGCCTACTTGTCACTGTGTACCTCAACAAAAAAAAAAGAAAAAGATGAAGGACAGAAACTGTTATACTTACAAAACAATAGAGAAATCAATGAACTCATACATTTAATCAAATGTATAGGGCTATATAATGAAAGAAATTAATAAATAACCGACATACTCACTGTTACCTCACTGATTACTTTAGTATCTCTAACCCAAAACTGCATCTCTCTTATTCAAAGATTTGAGAAGCAGCAATGTTCTGAAAACAATGGAGACTTCCTGATGTCAGGATGACTGGATGATGAGGATAATTACCTGTTAAGCTGAAGCAAAGCTAACTTAGCCTCATTTTCAAGTTCTTCAAATCTGTCAGGTCTCTCCGGCACTGGAAAGTGACACCAGTGCCTTCCTAGGCAAAAGAAATGTATGCTGCATCAGATTAGGGCCAAATGTATTGTTGCATCCACTCCAGATCCAGCCAGGTGTATTTGTGCCACAATGGTCCAATACCTAAACTGATAAATTTATATAGATCTGTGGCAAACTGATTTATAATGGGCACGGGTTAACAAAGAATCTTGTTACATCTGCTCCTAAGCTGGAGCAAGTCCAAATGTTATTTTAATATCTGGCCTAAATGAGACACAGACCCAGTTCAGAAGTAAAGGTATACTTTTTTTTTTTTTTTTTTTTTACAGGCAAACATAAAACCATATACACATAAACTTTTATTGTAAAAATGCACTGTATATATGGTTTACAAGCAAACATAAAACCATATATACATTTTTACAATAAAAGTTTATAATGATGAATAAGCTTTTAGTGCAGTTTTATGCAGAACAAACCACTGCTGCTATTGTAGGACTGCACTCCTCATTATTGTGGCCATTAGCTGAACCGGCATAAGCTCGACGGTAATGCTCATGAGCTCTGTGATCCCAGGTCTAATTTTAGTTTAAATCATCTAATGACATGTCTTCACTGGTATACGCTTGCCGTTGCACAGCGATGGGTTGCATTTCCACCTCACTACTCCAGAGTCCTTGGTTCAGTCCTGACCTCTGGTTACTGTCTGTGTGGAGTAGGCATGATCCTCTGTGTTTTCCAGTTTCCTCCTGCCTCTCAAAAATATGCTGGTAGGAAGATTGCCTATGCTAAATTGGTATGTATGAATGAATGAAGGTATGAATGTGTGTGGGATTGTGAGTGTGCATAGAGCCTTGCAGTGGACTGGCATCCCATTTAGGGTGTATTTCTGCTTTGTGTCCAGTGTTCCTGGGATTGGCTCCAGATCCACCTTGACTGTGACCAGGATAACCCAATTACTGAAAATGAATGAATGAATGAATTTGTTAATTCATAAGCTCGCTCTAACTTTCTCTCTTTTTTTTCTAAAACAGTTTGCCACATTGTTTTATGCATGCTGCCCTTATGCATCTTTAGTCATTAGCAGCTGTTTGACCCAAACTTCTGCACTGTGGATGCAACTGCTAAGTAATTCATGACTGCCATGGTCATCTGGCCCAAACATGCAGGCAAGGATCTTTCTAGCTTTTCCCCATTACTTTCTGGACTCTTTCTTTCGGTTGTAGGTCACTGTTGGCAGTGGTGGAACCAGTACTGCTTTTTGTTTTAATGCCATTGCTTCCATAAGACACATCATTAACTCTGACATAATCCTACCCTTATTTCCTGCTCTACACTTGAGCCATCTCAAAATGTGTCACATGTCTTTTCCTATAATGTGTCAGCTTTTGTGCAGACATAAGCATCTCAGAAATTCCTTAAATCAATCAACCTGAGGTTTCAAACTTGGCATTCGTAAACCACCCCCTGCTTATGGCAGCTTTAAGTATTAGCATTTGAGAAAGTGGGTCAGGATCAAGAAATGTGGATAGAGTGTTAAGCTCCTTAAGTATGCTTCAAAATTGAAATTCATATGTGGAGAAGAGGCACAGCAGAAGTGTAAAGCATGCCAAATATGCAAATATATGTAAATGCATTGAAGTTGAGTTCACCCACTTGCTGCAGAAAGAGTAAACAAGGCCTTATGGGATTGTGTGCACTTAACTTTGGTTCTGAAGCACAGGGTGTTATTACTACTGTACCCTTTGGTGGATATTTGTTTGATAGACTAACAATCAAGCATACAAAATCTTGTATAATACCAACATTATTAAAATTTTAGCTTGCTTTAATTAAGATTTTTTCCAGGAACCTTCTCTTCTGCTGAATTCTGCACTAATGGCCAATTAATTCTTGTACCTGTTTTCTGCTTTCAAGTAACAGGCTAGTTAGTTGTGACTTACTGACAGCCTTGGCATAATATCAAAGCAAGACCATATTTTCAAGCTGTAATTGTTTATGCCTTAAAAATATCCTTAATGTAACCTACAGTATACATCTTATACCATTTAAAGAAAATCTCATTTAAAGCAGGAAGACACTGTATAACATTAGAATAAATGCAACTTAATGTTATTGCAATAAACTTAACAAGATTTCTCGTATTTTCAAACCTCTCCTCAAGACACACTAGGTATTCCAAGTATTTGTGAGATTTCACTATTAGTACATCTGATTCAACATAATTAGACATCAAGTAGACAAATCAGGTGGGCTTGTGGTGGCATTGGATGATAATTAGGAAAATCAAGGGGTTTCAAGAAGAGGTTTGAAAATGGCCAGACATGACATTGGAGTTTTGTATCAGCAGCAATATTGTCAGCGAACAGTCGCCAATAACAATAGCCACAAAAGTGGACTTTTAATATGTTGAGACGGTGCAATGACAGACCCCTAAATCTCTCTACAACTTAAACATAATTTACTTAGGGGACAGAAGGAAATGCAGCCAAATGCTTGCTCAGCATCAGACAGTGTCATCTGGTACTAAAGTCAATGCTTCGACTGTGAGAAGTAAGAAGCCTTATAAGAAACAGTATTGTAAAGCAAAGCAGAAAAGATCAGCCTGTTTTAGGAGACCAACTGTCTCAAGGGTTAGCTATTATTATTTTCCCCCCTCTTTTACAAGTTACTGATCCTAGACTATGGCAGCATAGCAGTTTCTAAAAGTTCATACAAAAGCCATTTGTTATAATAAGCAAGGGGCAGTCTTCTGAGACAGGATAAAAAAAGTCAGTGACATGCTGGGGATTTCTTCCCACTGTCTCTGATGTGCAACATTAACAGTAAATAACACTCCCACACAGAACACAGATTGAAAATTACGACACGCTTTTATAAAACCTGATCGGGTCTTTTAGTAATCCACATCCACCGTGATGAATGTCTAGATAAAATTAACATTGACAGGCCAGTCCAGCCGAGCAGCATCTCACTAAAAATAGCCCACAAAACTGGTATTCTTATGTCTTTATAATTTACCCACAATTGCTCACAATCACACCCAATGTGAATTTGATTTTCCTTTATTCCGAGGGAGAGGCCCATCACTCTTCCTTGTTTTGGACAGAAAGGCAAACAATCCAGTGTTTAAGAGCATAGAGTCAGAGAACAAAAGACAACACAAAAGCTTAATGTGTAATGACAGGGGTGAAAAGGCGTTCACTATTCACTGAAGTGATGTGGTGGTGTGGCTGGCTGCCTTATGTCCCAGGGAACCCTCATGTCTGTGTTACCTTCTGGCTCTCCCTTTTAGTTATGCTGTCATAGCCTGTCTTGCTGGAGTCCCTGCTTGCACTCACGCAAAGTACACTGTCCTTAACCATTACAGGACAATACGCATACCTAATAATCTCTCTCTCTCTCTCTCTCTCTCTCTCTCTCTCTCTCTCTCTCTCTCTCTCTCTCTCGCTACACATGATACTCCTGATATGCCAGTGATCCCGACCCCTTCTGCTCTCCGGACCTGCCTGGTCCATCCAGATGCCCTACTTCTGGTTGGAGATCTCGTCAATTGGAAGTCACACGCTGCTGCTGAGGATGGCCCCACATGGTACAGCCTAAAGATCATTGAGATTACTGCGGATGGTACCACCTAAAAACCATAAAGATGGCTTTGGACCTCAATTCATATGAACAGTTATGCTATGATGGCTACAACTACAATTGCCACAAACAGTTTTGCACTCAAGTCTACATCAGTGAACAGTGGAGAAGTTCAACAAAACAGTCTTCATGTAAAAACTGTAATGAATTTTCCTGGTTACACTGCTATTTGACCATGTAGTATTGGTACATTTATAGAAGGGATTTATTTATTTATAATCGCACTATCCGGTGTCACCCAGATGAGGATGGGTTCCCTTTTGAGTCTGGTTCCTCTCAAGGTTTCTTCCTCATATCGTCTCAGTATTTCCTTGCCACCGTCGCCTCAGGCTTGCTCATTGGGGTTAAATTTGTACATTTAAAATCTAAATACTGAGTTTATATATTTCTGTAAAGCTGCTTTGGGACAATGACCATTGTTAAAAGCGCTATACAAATAAAATTGAATTGAATTGAATAGCCTTAACAAGATAGTGGATGATCCCAATGTGGACTGGTGGGTCAAAGTTATTGGTTGAAACAATTTTCAACTATCCATGTGTTGCATACAATGTAAAAACAACATGGAAGGTGCTACCTAAACTTGTGATCTACTGACATACTATAGGCACACGCCAGGGACTGGAAGCCCCTCACTACCTATTCTCTGCAAGCCAGCCTTTTAGATTTTATATCCAAGAGCTTATTTTTCACTGAGGCCATTTGACTGACTGCAAATGACTATCCACAGCCATTTTTCATAACCCACTGCCAACCCATTCATCAATTTTCTGTACTGATTATCCTACACAGGGTCGTGGGGGAGCCTGGAGCCTATCCCAGAGAACTCTGGGCACAAGGTGGGGGATGCCATGGATGGGGGGCCAGCCCATCGCAGGGCACAATCTTACACACATTCACATACACACTACAGACAATTTGGAGATGCCAGTCAGCCTACAACACATGTCTTTGGACTGGGGGAGGAAACTGGACCACTCGGAGGAAACCCCCAAAGCACAGAGAGAACATGCAAACTCCACACACACACACACACACACACACACACACACACACACACACACACACACACACACAGGGTGGAGGCAGGAGTCGAACCCCCAACTCTGGAGGTGTGAGGCAAACGTGCTAACCGTCCTGCCCTCCCATTGCCAACCATGCATGATTTTTTTTTTTACTTGCCACTAACTGTTCCAAGCAAAAGTCTTGAATAAGTTTTAAAGCTGACAGGCCATGAACATTTTTTCAGTCCTGCTCTGAAAAGATCAATTTATCACAACATAAAAAATTTGTTTTCTCATTGGGAAGTGGTGTGCGGTACTGCATATGCACTGAAGTGTGGATAGTCAATCATATTGCAACCTTAAGATCCTGAAGCTTGTGGCCAGAAAATATGAACGATATCAGATGCTCCGTGGTCTGTGGGCACTGCATCTAGAGCAGGCAAGCTGAGACTACTCACTATGCAACTCATATGACACAAATCAGTTAGTGTTTTGTAGCAGGCCTCATATTTCTGAGAAGAAATGCTTTTTATTTCTCTTTGCTAAGTGCTCTGTTACGTGTCTGGCAGTATTTGATCTGAACTAGTGGCAACAAAAATCAATACAGTCTTATACCAATAACAACAATCAATCCTCCCTTGATGTTTTACAGTCATATGTACACCTTGCAAACAGACACAGGATGTACAGGAGCAGCAGGAATCTAAAAATTTCACACATCAACTTCTACAATGCCCTGGTCTTCCACTTTCAGCTTTCATTCTACATATGTATTTTAGAGACAATCTTCTTAAATGATTGCCAGTGGGCAATCTTGGAGACAAGAAAGGTATTTAAAATACAGATTTAAGACCCCTCAATATACATTGCCCATGACAGGGCTCTTATAGCTTGCTACTCTACTTCCTTCTTGGTTCTCTTCACCAACATACAGTTTTGGGATGGTCTCTGACTTACCAACATTTGATTTTTACAAGGATCCTTTCCCATTTCTTTTTGCAGGGATGCCTACAAATGTGCAAGTCAACACAGCCAACTCCATCATCTACTCTAATGATTCTTCTTTGGCAACAAGAGGACAGACAACAAAAGCATGCTCCCATTCCACTCTGGCCTTCGATAACTTGGTGACCCTCAAATCAGTTGCTTCAAATGGGCTCACCTAGAAAAGTGCTTTCCAACATCTATTCCCAATTATATTACATTCATTCTCTAGTTTTATTGCCCCTAGGCACCCATGTTCTACTATCACTATCCCCGTATCTGAGACGTGCACCCCTGCCACAGAGAAGTTCAGAATAGCATAATCATTATAAGGGAACCTTAGGCTGTCAGGTGCCTTAAGAGACAGTCAATTCAAAAGTTGAACTCTTTTTGTGTGGAAGGTGATTCAGCAATTTCAGCTCTGGAACCTTATTCTTATAAACCAGGCTTGTTCCTCCCGGTTGTCTCATCCAGTGCTAAGCCTTAGGGTACCTACTTTCTCCACTTCACCTCTTTTAATGCATCCAGAGCATTCCAGAGCACACCTTGTCACATATCTTTCACATACCTTTACCAGTTTTATTTCTTTTACTCAAATATAGCTGTGCATACTGGTGAGTGTGTTAATAGGTAATATATTTCTCCTTCCATAAAAACACAGTTGTGTTTTGTGTAGTCCAACTTGAATATCTGATATAGCTTCTCATTCCAAATATCTAGTCTGGGTCCTGACTAAGTAGATAGTGGTCAAATGAGGAAATCCTGCAAGTTGCATGAACAGCTTTTTCTATCTGCATAAACAATGAGCCAGCAAGGATAGTGCATACCAATTCCAGGGCTCGGCTGTTGCATTCATCCTTTTGAAATTCATGTTTAAAATGTAGAAGCAAAAGATGCTTCTATATCTCATATATCTTCAATATAGCAAACACCTAATTTATCATTGTCATCGCTTGTTTACCATGCCAGTTTTTTATATGGCTCTTCTATTAAACACTGAAGTTACTTACCTGCCAGACATATATCACACAGATATCACAGAGTCAAAATCTGTAAAAGTCACAACTGAAGTTTGGCTATGTAATTGGGAAACCAAATGTTTGGATCCACCACATTAGAACCTAGCAGCGTTCAGCATTGTGTTATTAAGATATGTGGGGGGAAAATTTTTGGTCTTTTTTTGTCTTTTACTTCTTACTTAGATATATTAAGTTTATATTAAGCAGTGCCTAGTATTACCATCAGTAGCACAGCTGATCTTTATAACCAGCAACACAGCTGTACAATGCAGATTGATGACACAAAGATGTACAACTTTTATACTAGTATATTGAATTAGAGTGAAAACAATTTCATGTCTACTTGTTTAATACTGAACTGAAAATTGAGTTGACAGCTCCCTCTGAAGTGCAGTTTTGCATCAGAGCTCTTTTATTATAATACTTCACAAAGAGGCACCTGGGCTCCCAAACAGCATCATGTTGTGCTCAAAATGGGTGGAAAAGTATAGTAACGCTCGTTATTATTCAGAGTAATGCTAGCCAGTCTCAGACTAGATTTCAGAACTGTGCATTACTGCTCTCATTCAAGTTCATTTAGCTCTACTATTATGTGAATAGCAGCTTAAAAAAAAAAAAAAAAAAAAAAAAAAACTAAATAATTTCACACATAGATAAGCCTTAGCCTTTGGTGGTTCAATTCTTCTTCTTCTTCTTTGGTCCCTAGCTGGTGACAAGGAGGGGTTGCCTCCAGAGGTGGTACGCTGCTGTGGGTGCCACTGGATTTCGAACTTCACTCATAATGCCTTTCCATGCTATACAATCCATAGCAATGCCCTTGGCATCATGGAGACTGAATCGGGGGGTTTCAGGTTCTCCTTGATTTGCTTGGACCATGTCTTCTTTGGAACAGATCTTTCAGCTGGTTCAATTAATAAGACAAAATACACAAAAGGCTCTGGGCACACACAGCTAGCTACTCTTAAGTATCCAAAGAACTTTATTTTCAGATTGTGGGAATCAATCCTTTCTTCCTTCCTTCCTTCCTCTTTTCAGGTATGTTCACACATAGTGATTTTATCACTGCAAAACACCAGCCACTGTACTATGAAGTTGCCCGTAGGCGTTCCTACTACTGGTTGCTATAGTAACATTTATCATTGGGTGGCGCAACTAGCATTCCTGAATTGACAACAAATCAAGTTTTCCTGCTGCTATAATTAAACATTCTGGAGGGAGAGCTTTTGTATATAAAATTCACCAGTGTAGATATGCAACATAGCCTACGAGATGAAGGAGAAGCAATGTGTGCACTTTGCCATTGTAGCCATCTATCTACGGTGCAAGTGCAAGCGCCGGACTGTCTAGGTCCACGAAACAATTCGGACTCGCAGGCAGCATGGCGGATCACATATCATGCGCTCTACTGTCTTCACTCCCATTGGTAGTCACCACACCAAGTCGCTTGAAATTTGCATAAAGTTAAACATTTCTCAATTTTTGTCACTGTCACTCAAGTCGTCGGATGTAGCCAGCTCTCAATGAAAATTAATGGTTTCTGGTCGCTTTGCTGCTGCGAGTCACTGTATGTGTGAATATACCTTTCCTTCCTTCCTTCCTTCCTCCCTCCCTCCCTTGCACCTACCTACCTTCCTTCCTGCCTTCTTTCCTTTTCTTGCCTCTGCATTGCAGATATTCCTGATCCTAACTGAAATTTCAAGGTACTCAGTACTCTGTTTAGTTGTATTTTCTGTTTTCACTCGTTATATCCACTCATTGTACTGATTTACACACTACTAAATAATCACCCCTTTTTTCTGCACTTCCTGCACTCAGTCTGTTTGGCTGGTCAGAGTCCATGCAGTTTCCCACATCTCCTGCAGCATTCTGCCTGCTTGATTTTGTATGCTGTGTGTATTTCCTGAGCGCATGCTTCTGGTTTATTTGATACTATCTTCTGTTTGGGCAGTTTCTATATCGATATTGTATCTATATTTGTTTTCTTTGTTTCAGCATTATCAGGTCTTATCAGCAGTTGTTGTTTCGGTACACTTCGTATGACCTGGGTTAGAGTTTTTTTGCTGGTGTCAGGTCTGGGTCCATCTGTATCTTTTATGAGATCCTCATATCTCTAAAGCTTACTTCTACACGATCTCTTATCATCTCTACCAGGAGGATGCTATATTTGTAGTGTTTGTGAGCAAGAGTATTATAACCGTGAGCTCTGTACATCTCTGGTTATTGTGCAGTAGGGCAGATATAGATAGAAGATTAGTAACAAACTAATCTGGAGGAAGAAATACACTTGAAAAAAGTCGTGAAGATGCAGTAACTTTAAAAAGCAAAACCACAGATTGATTAGAATTACATATTAGATTTAATCAACATTTGGTTAAATGGCAAAAAGCAGCAATTTATGATGTAAATCATTTCAACCCATTAATAGATAGTTAATTGAAAACCTGGAGGTCAACATACTTGTGTAAACCTTTTCATTTTTTAAAATAATATATTAAAGCATTGCTTGTTCAAAACATTGAACTTTTAATTGAAATATATTTTATTGGAATGCCTTAGCCAGGGTTTATGTTAAATGCCTACTGAGTGCACACTCATTAAATGAAGATGACACACATACAGGTGCATCTCAAAAAATTAGAATATCATGGAAAAGTTTTTTTTTTCTGTAATTTAATTCGAAAGGTGGAACGTTCATATATTTTAGATTCATTACACATAAAGTGAAATATTGCAAAACGTTTTTTTGTTTTAATCTTGATGATTATGGCTTACAGCTCATGGAAATCAAAAATCCAGTATCTCAAAATATTATAATAAAGAATTTATAATACAGAAATGTTGACCTTCCAAAAAGTGTGTTAATTTATGCACTCAGTACTTGGTCGGGGTTCCTTTTGCACTAATTACTGCATCAATGCGGCGTGGCATGGAGGCAATCAGCCTGTGTCACTACTGAGGTGTTATGGAAGCCCAGGTTGCTTTGATAGCGGCCTTCAGCTCGTCTGTATTGTTGGGTCTGGTGTCTCTCTTCTACCTCTTGACAAAATTCAGGTCAGGTGAGTTGGCTGGTCAATCAAGCACAGTAATACCATGGTCAGCAAACCAGTTACTAATAGTTTTGGTACTGTGGGCAGGTGCCAAGTCCTACTGGAAAAGGAAATCAGCATCTCCATAAAGCTTGTCAGCAGATGGAAGCATGAAGTGCTCTAAAATCTCCTGGTAGACGGCTGCACTGACTCTCGACTTGAGAAAACACAGTGGACCAACACCAGCAGATGACATGGCACCCCAAATCATCACTGACTATGGAAACTGGAAACTGGACTTCAAGCAACTTGGATTCTGTGCCTGTCCACTCTTCCTCCAGACTCTGGGACTTTGATTTCCAAATGAAATGCAAAATTTACTTTCATCTGAAAAGAGGACTTTGGACCACTGAGCAACGGTGTTTTAATAAAAAGGACTTTTGAGTTAATTAGCAGATTAGAGATCTTCTCAGGTCGATATTCCTGTATTATAAACTGTTTATTCTATTATTTTGAGATACTGGATTTTTGATTTCCGTGAGCTGTAAGCCATAATCATCAAGATTAAAACAAAAAAAGGCTTGAAATATCTCACTTTATGTGTAGTGAATCTAGAATATATGAAAGTTCCACTTTTTGAATTAAATTATGGAAAAAAAACTAACTTTTCCATGATATTCAATTTTTTTTAGATGCACCTGTATGATGCCATTCTACATTAGTGTGCTTTGCTACTTCACTCATTAGCCAATTTTAATCTCCAAAAAGTAAAAAGTGCATACTAGTAAGCTTTGGTGTCAGGCTGGAAATGTATCTGTGCTTAAAACTGGGCAAACCCACTAGTTATAGAATTTCTGTTCATCGGCTGTATAAGACTGTGTAACAAGTGTCAGTGTCTAACTCTATAATTGTTCTGCTTTGATTATTCACAATGCTAAAGAGCAGCTACGTATATTAAGTGAAAATAAACTCAAATGAAGTCAGCCTACAAATTTGCCTATGTTTAGTTATTGCTGTCCTCTTAGTGGATGAGGATTTAGCTGTGGTGAGACAGAAATCTGCCATTCCATGATCAGAGAAACAACATCAGCCCAAATGCATAGGGTATGCAATTGCACAAGCACTTACACAAAAAAAGATGTACTTTCTTGCAGACAAATTATTATCTTGTTAAAGCTTGCGTTTATCCAGATGGGCTTTGATCAGTGCTTAATTGCCTTGGATATTCAGTTAAACTGATGTATCCCCAAAGAAAACAGATCATTTTCATACCATCATTTTTTCTCCTACCTTCGTTCTTTCTTGAGGAAACTTTGATGTTTACCAAGTGCTAGAAAAAGTACTGTCCATGATAACTTTTTGATGCCATACAGCGGCAATCTCCATGCAGAGTGCATAGAGACCTGACAGAGAGAGAAGGAGATCTGAACAGCATCATTCAGCTGTTGAAACAGAATGAGATCCATGAGAAAATAGAAGTAAAATCCCTTCTTTTCTGTTTCCTGTAAACTCCGGATAAGGACTGGTATTGTTTTTGCTTTTGTATACATTCTGTTACACCCACATCTATATTGCGTATTGCCATAACTCTCTGAAAGGCAGTACTTTATACTTTTATGGTATAAGAATGACAATCAGCTGTGAAGTTGCTTTGATTACTTCCAGTGGAGTCCAAAAGTCTGAGACCACATCAAATTCAAGGCTTTGATGCCTACATACAAGACCTTTTCTGGAATAGCACCCCGCTACCTCAGCATTCACCTTGAGGTTTATGTTCCCTCACGCAACCTGCGAACAGTTAATGACCGACGCCTAGTACTGCCTACTCAGCGAGGCATGAGGTCCATTTCCAGAACCTTCAAACTGACAGTCCCGCAGTGGTGGAATGAACTTCCAACCTCAATCCGGACAGCAGAATCAGTCACTATCTTCAAAAAACGGCTAAAGACCCACCTCTTCCGTGAACATTTAACTAACCCCCACTGTAACTACTGTAACTCAAAAATAAATAAATAAATAAAAATATGCACTTCCACTGGTTCTTACACCTCTATTCTGTGCACTTTACTCCTCTAAAACTACAGTTAAAAATCTTGTATGTTAGCACTACTTGTATTGTTCTCTGCTAGATATATCGCTTTGCTTGTATTTCCTCATTTGTATGTTGCTTTGGATAAATATGTCTGCTAAATGAATAAATTTAAATATAAAATTTAAAATCTGGAATATTTAAATTTAAAATCAGCAATAAACAGAAGGTTTTAGGATTTTGAAAATTCTAAAAAAAAAATAAAATAAAAAAATAAAAAAAAGGAAATGTGTGATATTGACCATGTTAACTCATTTGTACAAAAGGTCAGATTTTCCATGAGTCTTATCCCTTCCGTTGAAGCACATGTTCAGATGACACATCAATGGATTTGATCTAATATGGATCATCAGGTTTTATACAAACTTGTGTAGTCTGTGTCAGCTCGAGTGAAGACTGTCATTAAAGCAGAAAGGGGACGTACTAAGAAATTCTGAAATTCTTGTAAATATTTTTACGATTCTACTTTTCACCGATAATATCATTTAACAGCAGAAGCCCCTACAGGTTACCTGTGTTCATGGAGGTTATAAGCTATTGGGAGTGTCTCCCTCTGCAACTGGCCTGCTTTGAATTATTCAAATAATGTTAAAGAACAGATGCTGAAAAAATGAAGTCACACAGCCCATGAATTTGCCTTTCTTTAGTTGCTGCTGCAGTGGTGCAGTGGGTAATGACACATCACAGCTCGAGGGTCCCTGTTTTGATCCAGAGCTCAAGTTACTCTCTGTGTGGAGTTTCACATGTTCTCTCAGCGTCCATGTGGGTTTCCTGTGAGTTCTTTGGTTTCCTCTCACCTCTCAAAAACATGCTGGTACATGCTGGCTACTCTAAATTAGCCCCTATGTTTGAACGAGTGTGTGAATGTGTGTGTGTGTGTGTGTGTGTGTGCATGGTGCCCTGAGATGGACTAGTGTGCCACTAGGTTCCCGCCTGGCACTTAGTGTTGCTGGATTTATCGCACCCCTGACCAGGATAAAGCAGTTACTTAAAAATGAATGAAAGAATGAATTTATGAATAGTTGCCATTGCCTTCTGCTTTCGTTACACTTGCAAAATCATAATAATTTGCACAATTCAATACATATTAAATGTCATGAAGGTTAGAGTTATGGGTGGAGTTAGCAATTATAACTTTTGTTATGATCTCATTCATGTGAAATTCAACAAAACCGAACTGCATCACCCTTGTACACTATATTCCACTTTGTATGATTTTTTAAAAGGGATTGTTTGTACACACATGAACAGAGAGAATAAACCAAATCACTGACCCAGTTACGCACAAAATCAAAAACCACTCACATCAGAAATTGAGAAGAGGACTATAAAGATTTTTAAATTGTATCTTGCAGAAAAATAGTTCAGGGTTTATTGTGTGGCAGAAGCTCTAAACACTCCTAACACTGAGGTGTAAATATGTTCGGCAAGGTGCCCAAAAATTTGTTAGCTGGCACCTGAACTGGGACAAATTTTCCACCTGGCCTGCTTGCATGTTTTGTTTTTTCCCCTAAACTTCTGTACAGGCACGTGACCATCAGGCCACTCAGACCTCAGACTACATAGGATATCAGCAAAGGGACTGATGTTATATATCACACAGCTTCTGCTTGATTTTGATCATTAATTCAGACATCCTGTTTTTACTAGCTAGCCTAATCTTCTTCATACTCCCACTTGCTTTAGGCCTAGGCCAAAAACATCCAAAAAATGCCCTAGATTCTGAAAAGCTTCCTTTATTAGCTTGTTCCAGCTTCCATTCTTGCTGAACTATCACAAAAAAAAGAAACGTTACACCACCCAAGGGCTTTACAGTAATTGGGAATGGATATGGCATGTGTGCAGACAGTCTAATCAATGCCCATAGGAAGCTGCGTCAAATAGCGCTATTATCAGATAACCAAATCACATATCATCCCAGACGATAACTCGAGGCTCTCTCTTAGATGATATCCTGTGGTGGCTTTGAATTGATTTATGGGACAAAAAAAAAAGTAAACTCTAAACAAAACCCTTCTTCTTGAGAAATTACATTATTCTTATTAGGCCATTATTCTGCCTTTTTACTCTAACGTGCAGTGATTTTCCTCAACTTTGTTGCATATGCATTTAACAGGCTTGTGTTGGAGCCACTGGTGCGTGTATGACAGAATGTGAGGCAAGGAGACACATCAATGAGGCCAGAAGGCATCTTCCACCTGTCTCCTTCTGCACCACCACCTCCCACTCGCTCTACATATGTAGCAATGAACACCACACTGCAATCGTCCTCCATAAATCGGGAAATGATCCACATCCCCAGAGGAAGGCTTGCTTCACAGTCCATTTAGCCCATAGCAAATATAAATTACAGACAGATAAACTCCGGCTGTCTAGGCATTGGAGCTCTGTCGTTTGCGTTTTCCTTTCTGTCCTTCACTTCTTCCTCCCCTCCTGTTCTTTCTCACAGGGGCTGATTGTTCTCGGCTGTAATTGACTGTTATCTTGTCTGCGAAACTATTTCTGTTCAGCGCTGTTCTGGCCTGCAATTTGCTTTGTGAATAGAATAGATGACGGTGGAGAAACCTCCAGGCTGACTCCCTATGTACAGAGCGCAGTACTTACGTCTCGTCTGCAGGCTTAATCACCGTCTTTAGCTCTCCTCCTTCGTGACGTGACAATTAGCATGCCGTGCCTCCACAGTCTACCACCAAGGGAAAAGTAAGATGTCACAACTTTTTGTTACCAGAGAGATCTGCAATGCAGGCAGTACTCATTAACTTGATCGACTTTCTAACTACTGGATAAATAGTTTATTGCTACTGTCTACTGCTTTTAATATATATGGCACATCTAGGGGCCAAAGGTTCCAAAAAAGACACGAATTCATATTACAGCTCATCACAATTTTCTCAGTTTTCAGACCTTTGAGAATATTTTTTTAACAAAGCATTGGCCTGAAGTAATGCAATGATTAAAAAGTGTAGAGATAGGAGCCATTGTGGCTTTATTAGAAGTTCTCACTTGCATACAGCTTGCCTCTAGCGCTTTTCAAAACATTTAGGTGAGAATCTCATGAAATCTATAAGTTTCTGATATCTGAGTTTGACTCAAAATCATGGCTCGATCTAGATTTGTAAGCCTGCATCTACCTCGCCTGGTCCTCATTCTCTATTAGTGTTTCTCAAATGCTCCTCAACATACTAATTATAAACCTAAAGCCTGTTATCCAACCCATTTTTCAGGGAAGTAAAAAAAGGCCTGTTGGTAGAGAGCCCAGTTAAATAGCGTGCATTTTGTTCTCAATTAGACCATTTCACATGGCTTATTCAAATCCATCCTTAGTCCTCACAGCATACCATCTCCATCTTATTTATTTATCCTGACTCTCATGGGTCTGAATTGAACATAGTACAAAGAAGATGAAAACTGAAGCTCCTCATCTTTGCCTCCTATTAAATATGAATAGACTCTCTTTTTTTCTCCTTCAGTACAGGGCAAAATGGAACCCTGGTATCATATCATGCCTTAATATCATCCTATTCCCAGAATTATATATCATACTATTTGGGTTGTGGATGTGATCTATGACTATAGTAATTTCCTCAAGAAATACCACTAAAATAACCCAAAATCCTTTGAGTCATTTAGCCAACATTAGTAATTTATAGGCTTAATGTTTTTTTTTTTTTCCTACCTTGACAATCTGGCATTGATTTTCAGCTGGTCAGCTCTGATTGCTGTTAAACACATACTTGATTATGTCACGTGGGTACTTCTAAGACTGATGAGCATTTCTGAGCTGGGTGCTAAATGTAATTCATCACGTGTTTTATAAAGAAAGGAAACATCACACTAGCTGTTTGAGTGGAAAAACAAGTTAGAGGGTACAAGGATTTATAGCAAGAACATGATGGCAGAAAATGTCACCCTGTCAGGAAAGCTGAAATGTGTAGCTCTTAAAAGTTGCACAGCTTAATGAAACCAAGAAATTGTGAGCATGATGTTTCAGAAATGTGAGAAGCTGTTCCAGCTTTGTTATACAGAGTACCAAATCAAAAATGTGTCTAAAGATTTCACTGTAATGTTCATCAGCACTTGACTGTAAGAAAAATGTATGTATAATGTGTGAATATAAATAATATATCTCTCTGTTAATAATAAATGCAAATGGTAGTCAATGTTGGGAATAGTAGTAATACCACTACACTACCTTTTACCTACATTTTTAGTAGATGTGAGTAGCTGAGCAATTTTCAGAATAATGCACTATTTTCAAAATAATGCAGCTTTTCAAGTGATTTTTTTTTCATCAAGTGATTACCAAGGAGTAGTATAACACAACTAAATGCTACACAGCATTTTTCATTGTCGTATAACCAGATTCTTGTATTCTTCTAATGATCAAAACATAATTATTGAACATCCTTGGCCACATTTATCTGTGTTTATAAGCATGAACGATTCACATGGAAAATGATATGTTTGTCTGTAACCTATACAAACGGGAAATGAAAATAGTGCTGACATCCAGAACTTTAAGCATCACTTTAAGGATATGTATAAAGATTGGCAGCTAGTTATCTGTTTAGTTGTTGTTGATTACTTAGCTGGTTAAAAGACAAGGATGATCAGGAGTCATAGCATTAGGTGCTGAGTATATTCTGTTGCATTAATGTGCATAATGTGATTATCAACATAGTTAACTATTTTGACAGAGCATGATAACTCACATCAGGTATGGTTTAGTCTAATAATTTCTGTTATCCAATATGAAATAATAAGTAATGATGACGAGGACGACGATGTTTTACAGATAATGTTAACGGCTTCTTACTAAAATGGTTTACAAATAGAAAAGCTGGGGTTTTATTTTCCTTTAAGGCATATGCTATATGCTGTACAAATCATGGAAATTTTACTTAAAGTGCATAAATTAGCTGCACAATAAAATGAAAAGTTGCCTTGACTTTCTATAGTTTATACAGTAGCTTCAGTGTAGCTACTTTTTCTTAGTAGTTTGTAGTGTAGCTATCTGCTTTAACATAAGTGTAGTTTAGCTGTAGTTTAGCTATTTAAAATCATAGCTTGTAACTTGATAAGTTACCACTGATACGTAGCTACCCCAACACTGATGGTAATACATTCTTCTTATTGGTACCTCAATATAATAGTCATTTGACATTTTGACAGACATTTAGAAAAATATCTGGTTTGGTTATTCATCAGTAACACAGACTGTCAGGATGCCAGTCATATATGAATGTTAGAAATTGCTGTGAATCTGAATCTGAAGTCTATGCTCTGAGCAAAATATGTTTCTGTGACTGTTATGGGTTTTGTAATAATAAACTCAAGATTTTAATAATATTTGACAGTATTAACCAATCAGGGGCAGCCCAGACCACACAAGGCTAAGCCATAAATCAACTGGAAGCAAAGTGCTAGCTCAGTGGAGTAAGAGATAAGCTGAGGAAAACAGCTATTGATATACTTACTGACACTTGGCCAAATGTTCTATTCGCACTGTTGCCAACAGTGGACTGTACAAAACAGCCTCAGAAAGCAGCAGAAAAGAAAGCAACCAAAAAGGAATGGGACCAAGCAAGAAGGGAAAAGCTGTAGAGCTAGAAAGCTAACAGTGGGGCTTTTTAGTGCTAGAGAGTAAAGAGAGATTAAACTGATGCAGAAATTAAATGCTTGATATTTTTCTTAGTAAGTCCCAGGGTAAATTGTTTTTTACAACATTTTTAATAATTGACATTTATGTTTATTGCTGTATACTAGAATGAGAATTAGACGTAATACCCATCACTGTAACCTATCTATTGCTAAATACACTTTGTATACACTCACCAAGTACTTAATTAGGGACACTATACTAATACTGTGTAGGGCTTCCCTTTGCTTTTAAAACACCATCAATTCTTCATGGCATGGATGCCACAAGATGTTGGAAACATTCCTTTGTGATTCTGGTCCATGTGGACATGATTGCATCATGCAATTTTTCAGGTGCACTTTCATGCTGTGAATCTCCCACTCTGCCACATCCCAAAAGTGTCCTTTTGGATTCAGATCTGGTGACTGGGAAGGCCACTGAAGAACACTGAACTCATTGACATGTTCATGAAACTAGTTTGAGGCGAGTTGTGCTTTGTGACATGGTGCATTATCATGCAGGAAGTAGCCATTAGGATAAATTGAGGCACTGAAGGGATGCACACAGGGCCATTTCTGGCCATTTTGGCACCCTAGGCGAGATTCTGCCTCAGCAGAAATCAGGATTCATCAGACCAGGCTATGTTTTTCCAGTCTTCAACTGTCCAGTTCTGGTGAGCCTGCGCCCACTGCAGCCTTTCTGTTCTTGGCTGACAGAAGTGGAACCCGACATGGTCTTCTGCTGTTGTAGCCCATCGTCCTCAAGGTTTGATTTGTTACACATTCTGAGACACTTTTCTGCCCACCACAATTGCACAGAGTGGTTATCTGAGTTACTGTAGCCTTTCTGTTGGCTTGAAACAGTCTGGTAATGTGAACATTACCTAAAGCTGCTGGCCTGTTTCTGCATGATTTTAAGCACTGTACTGATGCCACATGATTGACTGATTAGATAACTGCATGAATGTGTAGGTGTACAGGTGTTCCTAATAAAGTGCTCAGTGAGTGTATATTAAGGCATGTTCTATTGTGACAACTAGCTATTAGCATTCAGATAGTTTGTCTTGTAATGTTAGAGATTAGGAATAAAGCTGCTGTAAACCAGCCTTAATTAATATTTTTCCACATTCTTTGGTTCCTCGGGGGGCATTATTGTATCATCAGTGACTGAAAACATTGTCTGATTTGAGGCAGACGTCTTTTTCTAGTAAATGACTTTATACTTCACTGCTTCACTTTAGAATTTGATGCAGTACTTCATCTTTTAGTATTTATTTAGATCAGCAGATTTACTTTTGCTTAAATAAACAAGTTGGGTAGTTTGACTATATTCATGTGAATTATATATCAGGAATGCATTATAAATGATCATGATTATGAATAGATGAAGAAATGTCAAAGAATATTTGCTAGAGATTAAATGCTTTACCATCACACCACTTTTTATTCACTATTATGTGACATAAATTGTGTCCCTCACTATAGAGTGATTTTCTAAGGATTAATGCTTCCACAGTGAAGCATCCATTTGTATTAATGCTATACTCCTCACACATATGCACATGCACATGCATTGCTGAATAATTTATCATTTCTGAGGCTTAAATAATTTGTGCATGGTAGAGATTGAAAGATAGAGATCCTCTGGACACGCATAAGGGTCCAAGAGGGCATGTTTTCTATTCAAGAGACAGCAGTGGAATTCCAAACGAGGCTCATATTAAGGACAGGTCAAGGAAATGGAGCTCCAGAAACCAGAATGTTCAAGGCACAACCAAAAAACATACATCTTTATAGCTGTTTCAGCTTATCCTCGACTGGCCCGTGAGATGAGCCACAGGAGTGAAACACCATTTCAGCTGACGTACTAAGAAGTTGGCTCTGAGAAGACATTAAAGAGTCTTAATAACATCAGCAGAAAGAAAAACTTCAAATATTGCATGGAACTGATTTGAAGCACTTTTCCTGAAAGCCTGTTTCCTACTGGTACAAGACAGTGTTAGTCATTCACAGCTGGATTTATATCTAAGTGGGAGAATAAGTGAAATCCTGGAGCATGTGGAGAGAGAAGAGAAGAGAGGGACTCCAATGCTGATTATATACTGCCCTTTAGATTCTTTAAAGGACATGAGTGGATTTTTGTACCTGTAATGCCTGCCTTCTCAGCAAGAAATCTCTGCACTTGGATGTTCAGATGACCAGGGGTATGCATTCATTAGAAATTAGCAAGCATGAATCACTGGTATAAAGATAGCAGGGTTTAGATGAGTAGTCCAGTTGATGCATACGCATGAATGAGCTTGTCTTTGCATTTCCTGTAGATTTATGTATCACCAATCTTAACACACCCATGAATAATACTCATTTCTCACGTATGAGTAGTTTTAAAAAATATATGAATCATATGTGGCTCAGAAAGTGACACTTTCATCTCATAGCTTAAATTGTAACACCTAAAGAAAAACTCACATATGCAGAAAGTGATAGCATAATCTGCCATGACATTACAAATCATTTCATGGTCGTTAATGAAGCACTTGGTTCTTACAGTATACCAATCTGTGTAATGAGGTATAAAATTCTTTGGGGAAAGCAGAAACCTAATTAAAAGTTTGCACCAGGGTTTCGATGGCACCCCACTTCACTAGGGTAGAACATTGTCTTTCAGGACTTAAAAATACACCAGACAGAGGAATTGTTTATCCTCAAGGCCTGCTATAGGCATCAGAAAATTCTGTGTTTGATAGATGTTTCTTAATAAAGGCAATTACCAGCTGGATCAATAGCATTTGAGTGACAACACTGAATTATTTATAGGCGATGAGGAGTGTTATGGCAAGAAGAAAAGAGATGTGTGAGAGTGAGTGAGTGAGTGAGAGTGTGTGTGTGTGTGTGTGTGTGTGTGTGTGTGTGTGTGTGTGTGTGTGTGTGTGTGTGTGTGTGTGTGTGTGTGTGTGTGTGTGGTGGAGGCATGTTTTTATATCTTGGTGGGAAGCAAATGTCCCCACAAGGATTAGAATTGACAGTTTGGATCTTGTGAGGACAATGCAACATTTTTTTTTTTTTTTAACGAGAGACAGAGAGAGAGAGAGAGAGAGAGAGAGAGAGAGAGAGAGACAGAGAGACAGAGAGACAGACAGAGAGAGCCCTAAGGTTTTATTTTGGTTACTGAGGTTAAGGTTATAGCTAGATTTAAGTGGAAGGTCCCCACAAGGATAGTAAGAGAAAAGTGTGTGTGTGTGTGTGTGTGTGTGTGTGTGTGTGTGAGAACAGTATTTGAATACTTATGTGGGGAAAAAAAAATTTTAATAATCATTATTAACACTAATAGTATCACTTACTCTGACACAGATTTACATATGACAAGACATTCCCCAATTTCTGTGGATTGTCTTGTCATGTATAATACAGGATAGAGAATTAAAATGCCTTACCTCTAATAAAATAAACCCTTATTAATTAATTCAGTAGTTGAGTTCGTGTTGATTAACCATGGAGGTATGTATGTACACTATGTATGATACAGTGCTAATTCTACACCATAATACTACTCTCTCACAGTCTGGTCATAGAGAACATTTAGGACAGGCTGTTATAGAAAATAATCCAAGCCAGTGATGTTATGCAGCTCAACAGGAAGTGTTACCACAACGAAGTGTTACCACAACGAAGTGTTAAGCATTTTATTCCTTTTATACCACAGCAATTTGCCAACAATGAAAAGTTTTATTTTATTAATGAATCACGTCATGCTTTTTAACCATTTAATGCTGGGAACTGTCCACAACACAATATAGTTTCTGTTATCACTCATATTATTATTACTCATAATAACAGCCAGGGGTAGACTTAACACTAGGCAAAGGTAGGCAACTGCCTTGGGCCCCAAGAAGCCAAGGGCCCACTAAAAATGCAAATTATATATATTTTTAATTATTAATGCTAAATAACATATGCTGAAAATGTAAATATCGATGTTAAAACACTGAAATGAGGGCCCCATTCCTATATTTTCCCTAGGGCTCCCAAATCACTAAATCCAAGTTAATGAAAAAAAGACAGCTACCAAACAATTGGAAAGTGTCCTGAATACTTTCCTGTTGCGGAAATCTGATGTTTACAAAGAGCTGACACTGGAAACTCCTTTCAGAAATGTTACATATACATCTCCTTGAAAAAAAAAATCAATCAATACATGAAAAATCAGATTTGACAATTCAATAGCACACACTCAGTTTTCATACAGATGGCTAATTTTGTTTGACAATTTAAATAGAACTATAACCAGTGAATTACAAATTAATAACCATTATCAGAGCACTGTGTAGACTCGTGTCATAGCCTCTATTCTTATGGTTTTAGAATTTTTTCAAACCTTTGTTCGGGTACAATAGAGTGAGCTGATCTGACTAGTGTGAATTTATTGGTGCTCCCATCTGTGCTGAGCATGCAGTTTTAGCCCTACTTGTACATTAATAATTCTCTTCCACAAAGATACAATTACTTTGGGGCTTTTTAATGACCCCAGACAGAAATTCAATTAAGATTAATTTGAGCAATTGGTTGAATAGCAATTTCAGCTCACTTCACAGCCACACGATGTCTCATATGCAAGGAGTGCAGAGGTACTCCGTATTGGAGATGCTGCTTCAGTCAGCTTTACTCCATTCTTTGATGATAATAGCTTTGGACCAGCTATATGGAGCTTCATTCCTGAGGGAAAGGTATCTACGGTTCAGTTCTTTTTCAGGCTGTTAAATAATTAACATCATTTGGGTAACAAAAAACTTGCACGAGAAACATTTCGCTTCCTATTCTGGCAATGTATCAACAATCACCCGAGCCTACTTTACAATGCTCATAATGTCCTCATTCACAACTCCATATATTTTCTTGTACTGCTACTTACCTCTTTTGAGTCACCAACAATTTTAAAAAATGCTATTTGCCAGATATAAGCAGATATTCCATTGATTTCCTCACCCTTCTAGATGTTGTGCAGTTGTGAGGCAGGATGCGCACTGCCCCATTTAGCTGCATAGAGCAACAAGTGCTAATAGAGGTCCATTGGGGAAAGAATCATGCTGTCCAATGCTCAGGTGAGGAGCAGCAGATAGGACTGTTAATGACAGTGTTTCCAAGGTCACCACATTGCGCTATTTTAAAAATCAGTGGCCACCAAGATCTTGCTTTATAGCAAATAATCAGAATTAAATATAATACATTTCCACAAACAAAGGCAAAGTGTAAGTGCAGACAGTGTGTCTGTACAACACCATTTCTATTGTAAAATATACTGCAAATATTGGGAGAGGGAGATAATGATGTGGAGAATGTCTGTACATCAGAAATGCGTGTTTCGGATCTTCGGTTTCTTGAGATGTAATTAATCTAGCCACAGGAGGTCACAAGCCAGTGTACTTTTTGTGCCGGTCCCAAGCCTGGATAAATAGAGAGGGAAAGGGAAGGGCATCCGGAAGGGCATCCGACGTAAAACTTTTGCCAAATTCAATATGCAAATCACTAACATGACTTCCATACCGGATCAGTCGGGGCCCGGGTTAACAGCGACCTCCATCGGTGCCGTTGACCTACAGGGCACTGGTGGAAATTGGGCTACTGTTGGTCAAAGAAGGAGAGGAGGAAGGTGTGTTAGAGGAGGAAGGCGTGTCCGTAGGCAGAGAGAGAAGAGGAAAGGCAGGAGTTTGGGACTGAAAGTAGGGACTTTGAATGTTGGTACGATGACAGGTAAAGGCAGAGAGCTGGTAGATATGATGCAGAGGAGGAAAGTCGACATTCTGTGTGTCCAGGAGACCAGGTGGAAAGGGAGCAAGGCTAGAAGCATTGGAGCAGGGTTTAAACTGTTTTATCATGGGGTGGACAGGAAGAGAAATGTAGGAGTGATCCTGAAGGAGGAGTTTGTGAAGAATGTTCTGGAGGTAAAGAGAGTGTCAGATAGGTTGATGAGTCTGAAGCTGGAAATTGAAGGTGTGATGTTGAATGTTGTTAGTGCTTACGATCCACAAGTAGGTTGTGAGCAAGAGGAGAAAGACAGATTCTGGAGCGAGCTTGAGGAAGTGATGCAGAGTGTTCCCAGAGGTGAGAGAGTGGTGATAGGGGCAGACTTTAATGGACATGTTGGTGAAGGGAATAGTAGGGATGAGGAAGTGATGGGCAGGCTTGGTCTTCAGGTAAGGAACCCAGAAGGACAGAGGTTGGTAGACTTTGCTAAAAGTATGGAGATGGCTGTGGTGAACACGTACTTTCAGAAGAGGCAGGAACACAGGGTGACATATAAGAGTGGTGGCAGGAGCACACAGGTGGACTATATCTTATGTAGACACTGTAATCTGATGGAGATTAGCGATTGCAAAGTAGTGGTAGGAGAGAGTGTAGCTAGACAGCATAGGATGGTGGTGTGTAAGATGACTCTGGTGGTGAGGAAGATGAAGAGAGCAAAGGCAGAGCAGAAGACAAAGTGGTGGAAGTTGGAAAAGGAAGAGTGCTGTGCGGTTTTCAGGGAGGAGTTGAGACAGGCTTTAGGTGGTCAGGAGGTGCTTCCAGATGACTGGACTACTACAGCCAAAGTGATGAGGGAGACAGGTAGGAAGGTGCTAGGTGTGTCATCTGGAAGGAGGAAAGAAGACAAGGAGACTTGGTGGTGGAATGAGGAAGTTCAGGAGAGTATCCAGAAGAAGAGGTTAGCTAGGAAGAAGTGGGACAGTGAGAGGACGGAGGAAAGTAGACAGGAATATAGGGAGATGCAGCATGAGGTTAAGATAGAGGTGGCAAAGGCCAAACAGAAAGCTTATGAGGACATGTATGCAAGGTTAGATAGTATGGAAGGTGAGAGGGATTTGTATCGGTTGGCGAGGCAGAGGGATAGAGATGGTAAGGATGTGCAGCAGGTTAGAGTGATTAAAGATAGAGATGGAAATGTGTTGACAGGTGACAGGAGGGTGAGGGAAAGATGGAAGGAGTACTTTGAGGAACTGATGAATGAGGAAAATGACAGAGAGAGAAGAGTAGTAGAGGCAAATATTGTTGAGCAGGAAGTAGAAAGGATTAGCAAGGGTGAAGTTAGGAGAGCTCTGAAGAGGATGCAGAGAGGAAAGGCGGTTGGTCCTGATGACATACCAGTGGAGGTATGGAAGTGTCTAGGAGAGATGGCAGTAGAGTTTTTAACTAGGTTGTTCAACGAGGTCTTAGAGAGTGAGAGGATGCCTGAGGAATGGAGGAGAAGTGTTTTGGTGCCGATTTTTAAGAACAAGGGAGATGTGCAGAGTTGTGGAAACTAAAGAGGTATTAAGCTGATGAGCCATACAATGAAGTTGTGGGAAAGAGTAGTGGAAGCAAGGCTAAGGGGAGAAGTGAGCATTTTTGAGCAGCAGTATGGTTTCATGCCAAGAAGGAGCACTACAGATGCAATATTTGCTTTGAGAACGTTGATGGAGAAGTACAGAGAGGGTCAGAAAAAGCTGCATTGTGTCTTTGTAGATTTAGAGAAAGCGTATGACAGGGTGCCAAGAGAGGAGCTTTGGTATTGTATGAGGAGGTCTGGAGTGGCAGAGAAGTATGTTAGAGTGGTGCAGGATATGTATGAGAGCAGTAGGACAATGGTAAGATGTGCGGTAGGTGTGACAGAGGAGTTCAAGGTGAAGGTGGGACTGCATCAAGGATAGGCTCTGAGCCCCTTCTTGTTTGCGGTGGTGATGGACAGGCTGACAGATGAGGTCAGACAGGAATCTCCATGGACTATGATGTTTGCGGATGACATTGTGATCTGTAGTGAGAGCAGGGAGCAGGTGGAGGAAAGTCTAGAGAGGTGAAGGTTTGCTCTGGAGAGAAGAGGAATGAAGGTTAGTCGCAGCAAGACAGAATACATGTGTGTGAATGAGAGGGATCCAAGTGGAACAGTGAGGTTACAGGGAGAAGAGATAAAGAAGGTGCAGGATTTTAAGTACTTAGGGTCAACAGTCCAGAGCAACAGGGAGTGTGGAAAAGAGGTGAAGAAGCGTGTGCAGGCAGGTTGGAATGGGTGGAGAAAAGTGTCAGGTCTGTTGTGTGATAAAAGAGTACCAGCAAGAATGAAAGGAAAGGTGTACAGGACAGTAGTGAGACCAGCGATGTTGTATGGTTTGGAGACAGTTGCACTGAGGAAAAGACAGGAGGAAGAGTTAGAGGTAGCAGAGCTAAAGATGTTGAGGTTCTCTTTGGGAGTGACGAGGATGGATAGGATCAGGAATGAGTACATCAGGGGGACAGCACATGTGAGATGTTTTGGAGACAAAGTTAGAGAGGCCAGGTTGAGATGGTGTGGACATGTTCAGAGGAGGGAGAGTGAATATATCGGTAAAAGGATGCTGAGGTTAGAGCTGCCAGGCAGGAGGCCGAGAGAAAGACCAAAGAGGAGGTTTATGGATGTAGTGAAGGAGGACATGAAGGTAGTCGGTCTGAGAGAAGAGGATGCAGGGGATAGGGCTAGATGGAGGCAGATGATTCGCTGTGGCGACCCCTGAAGGGAACAGCCAAAAGGAAAAGAAGGTTTCTTGAGATGTAATTAGTCTGGAAATTTTGATGAAACCTGCAAACCGTGGTTAATGCCTCTCACACTGTGAACACAGTTGAACAAGGCTACCACTCAAAACAATCTGCTAGACTATTGCTGCTACTGTGTGAGCCTGAACTACTATCTGACAGAGAAAAGGCAATGGCAGTTGAGTAGCATGTTTTTTTTTTTAAATGTTTGACAAAGGAGAAAATGGAGCCATTGAACAATGACAACAGTGATCTTACACAAACGGTGGTTAACCAAATGGGCAAACACACAAACTTGGAAAGTTACACAAAATAACTTGATGATGTTGAACTGGATGATTGTCATGCATTATCATTTTTAGATTAGCAGGAAAATGATGACACAGTCACCTTGAATGTTGTCACTAGCTACACTGCCACTGGCATTATGCACATAATACCAGAGAAGTGTACTGAATTGGAACTGCACTGAAAATGCATTAGGAATTTCATGTATTTCTAAAATTGTGTTCTCTTGTTTAGCTTTTCTGACCTTTCCTTCACTGGCTGATAAAATCTACAGACCTCTGATTATTATTAGCTAATTGTTGTTGGGTTTTTTTTGTTTTTTTTTCAGATAATGGGCTACAAAATGGGCTACGAAAACCCCAGTTTTTTTTTTATCCAGATAAACTGCATTGCTAATATTATCCAAAGACAGCAGCACAGAAATAAAGAAATTAGTCACATGAAAATACAAGCTTCCCTTTAAATGTGCCTTAATTTCTCAACAAATTAAGACATCGTTATTTTCTAGAATTAAATTTAGAGAAGTTCTTCTCATTTTCTTGATCCACTTGCTACTACTGTTGCCACAGTGCTGAAAATCTTCTTTCATCTCCAATACTTCCTACCCTCTGTGTATTAACTACTGCTCCTAACAGGAAGCATTTGGCTGAAAGCATATTCCCAATAAATCGTTGACATGATGAAGAACGGTTGTACATGCTAACGTGATTCAAGACATGAATTTTACTCAGATCTCATTAAAAGAGGAACATTTGGATGACTCATTTCAAACTTGTTCCACATTATGATTTAAACTGTAATTATCTAGCCTACGGATATTACATTTTACGAATAATACATCATCCGAACTTTTAATTGCCATATATGTTGGCATTAAGAGAGCAGGAAAATATGGGTAGGTGCTGCCAGAATATTCTTGTCTTGTACACAGAAATTAGTCATCACACAAATCCAATCTCTCCTGTTTTTCCCTTTAGAAACAGGAGTTATTAGGGAGAACAGCTGTTAGGGGGAGTGTAAACTGCACATTTATGAGAAGGGCAGGAAGATTTCATCATTCTCGCTTGTTCGTTGGTTTGTTGCACAAGAGGAGCGTGATGAAAATTCAGTCACATGACACTAAATGTATGCACAATTGCAGTATTTTCCTGTATAATCCCTTGCCATATTTCATGTATCAACAATTTATTCACTCAAGACTGGGAATGTAATGAATATGAATACATTATTCAACATGAAAAGATAATGTGTTCTAAAACAAAATACAAATACAGACATAAATAGGGGTGAATAGATGTGCACTGTTGTTCTGTTGTCAGATATAAAGCTTGCAGGACAAAGAAAGAGCATATTCATTAACTTGCATTTACAGCATTCATTTATCCTTAGTAACTGCCTGGTCAGGGTCACATAAGTGTTTAATTTAGGATACTGGTTTGTTTATATTTAGGAAAACAGAACCAGTTAAATTCATTTGAAAATACTGTGTGCAGGTACAAACAAAAATAATAACAGTCCCATGCACAAATCATAGGGTGCATATTTAATTTAAAATAAGTAAATAAAGTAATAAATCTGTCAGATTAGGCCACAGCCACATTTTTTGGTTTAAATCCGAATACAGATATGGATATTTGTATTATTTTCTGTATTTATTGTTCGTGTTTACAAGTTTACAACAGTGTTCCTGTTGTCTTTTAGTCCTCGTCAATGTCTATGTCTACTACATGTTGCATGGTAGTTTCCTGAAGGAACTGTGTTTCGTTTTTATCCGTTGCCGTGCGATGTGCTAAAAATGACAATAAAGCTGACTTTGACTTTGATTTGGGACACCTAACAGATACAGACTGTCATTGTGTTCTAACCCTAATCAAGACAAATGGAAACAAAATGTTTTGTCAATATTTGTGTTCGTTCATTCAGCTTCAGTAACTTCTGTAACCTGGTCAGGACACTGGAAGCGAGACAGGAATGCAACATGTATGAGACACCACTCCATCGCAGATGCATTCACATATTCATTCATGCCTAGGGGCAATTTAGTGTAGCAAATCCACCTACCAGCACATTTATGGGATGTAGGAGTAACATGCCAAACTCTACATAGAGAGTAACCCATGCTTCCCATAACCCATGTAACCCATGATCAAAATGGGGACCCCGTAGCTGTGAGGCAGCAATGTCACATGCTGCACCATTGTGCTGCCATGTTTGTGTAATTTCACAATAATTGCCGTTTCCAAACTCTAAAAATTTTTTTCAAATTTTCCACATACTTTTTTGGACTGGAGACTTGATTACTGTAAGTCTTCTAGTTTCTCAAGATGGTAGACAATGAAATAAAATTACAAGTTCTTCTGGCTCCCATTTTGACCTCTTTTTGTTTTTTTGAGCGTGCAGTTAGGCATCATCTACAGGCATGCCAGTCTCTACAGATATCTCCATCTCTCTCTTGCTGTCAGGAGATTTTCAGGAAAGGTCATCTACCAGAGCAGAATGCATCATCTGTTGCTTAATACTGATGCCATGCCTTTAATGGCTAATTTATCACTGCAAGAACAGGCAGAGCGATGTTCAGTGATAAGCATTACGTTTCCCTGTGAATGCGACTCTCTGACAGGACACATTAGCCTGCTGTTCAAAAGTGATTCCTCAGGCTAGCAAGTTATCTCCTGCCCAGCCCAGTTCCCTCCATATGCTTCCTGCAGGTATCAAAGACAGCTATCAGAGGCTATGGGCCAGACAAATGCCCAGCTCCCAGCGCCATGTCTCGGAGGCCACAGCATGTGTTTGCCTTCCATTTCAGAGAGGCTAACTGTTGGTACCAAATATAAACTGACCCCTGGCTGTAATAGCCCAGTGTCTAGGATGTTGGGAAGTAATTTGTATGTGGCAATGAGCAGTCAGCAAAGCGTCATGGAGAGTAAATACTTACCTTTGGTCTGTTTACATGGTTGACTTAGGTTTATGAGCACTGAGGAATAGGAGACCTCTGCGTCTCTCTCATGTTCTCTTTTGTTCGTTTGTTTTTATATCTTCACATCATGTTTCCAAGCAACCAAGGGTTATTGTATCAAAGGAGTTATAATCTGTATCATCAAGGTACTGCACAGAGACGCAAGGTAAACAGAGGGGCCAAAGACAAATGGTTTCTCTGATTTTATTTCTTGTTCTGCTTATCAGCTTGCAAAACACAATTTATGAAGCCATTCTAAAAATGAACACAAATTAATTCTGTTTTATACATCGAAGGAACAAAGTAATGCTTCTGAGTGGTGCAAAAGAAAAGCCCTATTGTTGGAGGATCACGAGAAGAATCTCACAGATACCACGAGCCGTTCATGGCTGGGTGCCAAGGGAGTAAAAATGATCATGCTCTCTGGGTGGGTGGGATGGCATACTCTCTCCCCCGGCAATCACAGTAACACTAGTGAACTGTCGGCATCTATGAGCTCATGTATGAGTAAGAGGGCAGATAGCACTTTCCTCCATTTATGTTATGCTGCCTGGTGATGCAGCATGAGCAGCAGTTTGAAATTATTTGTTTGGCTGACTTCACATGCTTGGTGTTAGCCTTGACCCTCAGTGGTTGATCCATTGTTATATGATAGGAGAATGCTAACTGGTGAGTAGGAATAGGCAGGTTACCAAATTGGGGATAAAATGGCAACAACAAAAAAAAAGTAACAAAGTAACAAAATGTTCATTTGGTTTAAAATGAGAGTGCCTTCAAAATGTCTATTACAGTTATAATAGATATTTTATAAAATAACAAAAAATAATAAAGCAGATATACTGTAGAGAAATTCACATGGTTAATTTATTATTATACAGTTGTATTATTATAACAGTTAGTGCCACATTGGAACGTTAACTGCACTGGGACGTTTCACTCTTTGTATCACGACGCTTGTCTGTGTTCACTACATGAAATTCCACTTCTAGCAACAGTGAACTGAAACCGTTACTGTAGTAGAGTTAGGAACATCATCAGCGGATATAGTAAATGATACACTTTTTTTAAATGAATGTAACTTTTGACTTAAAATATGAAAGCTCATCAGATGAAGATGAAAAGTTTTTTTTCCGTAATTTAATTCAAAAAGTGGAACTTTCATATATTCTAGATTCATTACACATAAAGTGAAATATTTCAAGCCTTTTTTTGTTTTAAACTTGATGATTACGGCTTAAAGCTCATGGAAAATGAGATACTGGAAAAATCTCGGTAGTGCCACAGGCTGATTGCTTCCATGCCACGCCGCATTGATGCAGTAATTTGTGCAAAAGGAGCCCCGACCAAGTATTGAGTGCATAAATTAACATACTTTTTGGAAGGTCGACATTTCTGTATTATAAATTGTTTATTCTAATATTTTGAGGTACTAGATTTTTGATATCCATGAGCTGTAAGCCATAATCATGTAGATTAAAACAAAAAAAGGTTTGAAATATTTCACTTTATGTGTAATGAATTTAGAATATATGAAAGTTCCACATTTTGAATTAAATTACGGGAAAAAAATGAACTTTTCCACGATATTCAAATTTTTTTAGATGCGCGTGTAGTTAAAGCCAAAACATGGCAAATTCTTCTTCTTCTTCTTCTAAGCAGTATCCCGCTGGATTGCAGGGTCGGCCGTTCTGCAAAGTCTCCTCCACTTGGCTCGATCGAGGGCGTCTTCCAGGGCGGCATTGACGATCTTCATGTCTTCCTTGATGTGGTCCATCCACCGCTTCTTCGGCCTGCCTCGGGGTCGCTTGCCTGGCGGACTGAGGCGCTGGGCGGTTCTCGCCATGGAGTCGGCGTTGCTTAGGATGACATGCCCGTACCATCGCAGCCGCGCCTCACGCATCTTGTCAGTGATCGGCGCCGCTCCCATTCGCTTCCTGACGTCGATGTTCATGACGTGGTCGTGGCAAATTAAGTATCCAAAATAAAACGGTTAATGATAAAATTTAAAAGTAAAAAGACATTTGTGTAATAAAAATATGCTTATTTCAGCTTGTGTCCAAGCAGATCTGCCCACTTTCAAATGTAGAGGTGTATAAACGGCATCAGTCTAATTGAAAGAATAGATAGAAATAGAAAGGAATGAAGGAATAGATAGAAATAGATGCTAATCTGGTTTCTTTGGTGTTTGTTTTTACAGTTTTTTTTTTTTTTTTTTTTTTTTTTTTTTTTTTTTTTTTTTTTAGGGTTATTTGTATAATTTTTGACTTGGCTCCAGCTCGTTGCACGACAACTCTACTATGTTAATACACATGTGTCACTGCTAGACGACAGCATTACAGCTATGATTAAATATTTGATTACTTCCAATTAAGGCTTCCATCCAAAATGGCACATAAATCTATATATATATATAACAGTGGGACCTGGTTCTTAATTTACTTAATTGGGGTCAACAGAGAAATCAACGTGAAACTAATCAAGATTAATATCACTACATCTATTAAAACACAGAAATGTAAATGCATAAAGAACAACCTCATGGCTTTAACCCTCTGACCTGAATAAAAAAAAATCCTTAAAAACCACCATTATCCCAGGCTCAGGAAATCTCTTTTATAAAACCAAGCACACACAGAGAATATCAGATGGTTGAAACTGAACTTTGATGGCTATGAAGAAATGGCTGTGCTTCTATTAAATAACGCAGATGCCTTCAGTCCAGTGTGAGATTTCAGTTTTAATTTCCTTTGTGTTGACACTCCAGTATGGCTATATCTTATTTTGAGACATCATCGCAGTCTGTCAGCAAACATTCATAACCTCGGGTGTACATACTTATTGGAAATTTTGCTCTCAATACGACATTGTACTGAGAGAGTTTTAAATAGCTGGGGGCGTGCTGAGCTCCGTTCTGAACAGCGACAGCAGTGGCTCTCTCTTCTCCCTGTGCAAGCAATTAGACGAGTCAGAATCACTAAAGAGCGGTAGGTGAAATTAGAAGCAAGGGACAGAGCAACTCCAGTGTCCACGAGCTGAGAGCAGCTAATGCTTCTGGGAGCTGGGGAGAGAGAGAGAGAGAGAGAGAGAGAGAGAGAGAGAGAGAGAGAGAGAGAGAGAGAGGTGGATAGAGAGATGGATGGATATGGATGGAGAAGACGGACAAAGAGAAAGGGATATAGACAGGGATATGGACAGAGAGAAAAAAGAGAGAAATAGGAATGGATGGGTAGTAGAGAGTTAGAGACATAGGGATATGGATAAAGAGAGCGAGAGTAGTGAAAGAGTTAGTAGAAAGAGAGAGAGAATGAGAGTCAAACGAAAAGAGAGAGATAGGAATAGAATGAAAGGTATAGATAGATAGAGAAAGAAACAGAGAGAGGGGGATAAAGGGATAAGAATATGGATAGAGAGAGAGAGACAGAGACAGAGAGAGGGGGTATAGAGGGGAAGAGAGATATATATGGATGGGGGGTAGAGAAATAGAGATATGGATCAAGTGAAAGAGAAACAGAAAGGGATACAGAAAGTCAGAGAGAGAAAGAGAGCGAGAGAACGATGATAGAGAAAGGGGGATGGCAAGAGAAAGAGTAGGTAGAAAGATATACTGTTTAGAGAGAAAGAGAGACAGAGAGAGAGAATGAGAGAGGTATGGATAGAAAGAGAGAAGGGGTAGAGAGAGGGAAAGGAAGGGGGTATAGGGATAAGGATAGAGTGAAGGAAAGAGATACAGAAGGATATAGAGAGACAGAGAGGGGATGATAGAAAGAATGAGAGATAGACAGAGACAGAGGGAGAGAGAAAGAAATAAGGAGGGAGAGAGAGAGAGAGAGAGAGAGAGAGAGAGAGAAATGAAAAGAGACCAGCGTTCTTATGAGTTTCTCAGCAGGGACACAGTTATGAGGGAAAAAATCATTTTCATTTTTCATCTCATTACGCCTTGGCGAGGTTCTCCTGTCCTCACGTCATGATCAATAGTCAGCTGTATAACGTCCGTTAGCTACTAGTCATAATAACAAGACCTGAGCGTGGACGAAATCTCATTTTGTTTGGCTTTGAGGAATAACAATGTTGTTAGTTGCAAAGGTTATATTGATTAATATCCGCTTTTCTCCCGTTCACAGATTAATAATTCTAATTTCAGCTACAGAATCGATTTGTAAAAGAGGAAGAGTGGGGAAATCTTTTTCTCATCTTTTTTCCCCACAATCACTAGTTTGATTACACTAGCGTTGATCAATACAGTCAAGATTGCACTTATCTGACCTTTCAAGAACTTTTCTTTCCTGGAATGTATAGGCTGAAAAAGCACTATGGTAACATTGTACTCTATAGCTTCTTCATTAGTATAGTTTTAAGATAATAGCATCTGTCAAGATGCCTCCAGCAAATGTACAGCTGAACTATCAGCTATCAAGAAAACAAGGAATAGAGTTCCAGCTAACTGAACTGCGGCAGTTAATGCATCCACAAGAGTGGTGATGCCAAGCCACATGTGTTTGCTTGGGTTACAAATGGCTGTTTATATTGTAAACTTCTTCACACTCACACAAGTATAGCCTCCCTCTGTGCTCCAGACACCAGTGGAGAGCCAGATGGTGTATGTTACACTTGTTTTCTTGTCACTGTGACTGTTATTTATACACCACGTCAGTCTGGCTCAGGTCCTCCCTGCCGAATGCTTCAATTTACAACAGCAGGAGGTTGGGTGGAAATAAGAGAGCAGGCCCAAGCCAGAAAAAAAAAAAAAAAAAAAAATTAGATTATCACCTCTGTGCCTATGGGTAAGTCCATCTCTCGGTCTCTAGGTCTCTCCATTATGGAGGTGTGGGTGAATCTAGAAAAACGTTGGAGAAATAGTTTTACCTTGAAATCATTTCTATTACCTGACGTGAGAAGTCGATGGATCTTTGTACCATCTAGAGTAATGATGGAGTTTTATTTTCCAGACAGCTCTGTTCCCAACAGATATTAGTGAAGCCACTATTGCATTGGCTCCCCATTCTCCTTTGCAAGCCCAGCGAGGAGCCATTCACACCAAGATCAGTGTTGACAGCACTAATACAACCTGCACTTACACTCTGAAACCTTCACATCCTTTGCTCTGGGGTGGAATAAAGAAGAACAAAGCTACCAGCTGATGTCTGCATAGCCTTGAGTCACAAATAAGAAATAATGGATGCTTATGCCTGGGAAAATAGTAATGTTTGATTATGAGCAATGAACAGAGATGGAGCGCAAGGTGTTATATAAGCCCAGCGGCGAAAGTTATATGCACATACTCGCATGTTCTCTCAGGAGAGTGATACAACCGTAGCCAAACATATAGTCCTGGCGGTGATTGTGGATTGGCTCGATTTCTCATTTCATGTAGAAAGCTGTTTTATGTCCCTGCGGGTAATGCCATCACTTCTCATCAAGCACTCTGTACTCCAACAATACAGCCAGTAAGAAGAGGAACAGCACTTTTCCCGAGCCAAAAAACGTAGCCCATCTCAACACAAAGAGCCGTTGATTACCCGCCGTGAAATATTAGCAGCACTCGTTAGCAGGTGCCGACTACATACTAGGCACTGGCTGATGATAAGCACGTGGCAGCACTCGAGGCATATGAAGCGCCGGTTATAGTGCAATTTTGAGGGTCAAGAACACAGATAATGGAGAGAGGGATGTTGAATAAAGTAAGAAGGTCAGGGTTGTTTAAAGAATCGCGCATATTAGCGCATGCTCCATTATTTGAAGAGAAACTGAGCATGCATGTGAAAATGCACTTTTATTCTGAAAGGCTTATCATAGCTCACGAAATGTCACTGTTTTCCGCAAATCATCCGAGACACACTGGCCACTTCAATGCTAATCACTCAGAATTTACAGAGGAGAAGCATCCTGACATTTTGTACATCAAGCAGATAATGATCATTCATTTCAAGTGTTTTTTTGGTCCCTTTTATAATTTTGAGAACCGTCCAAAGTTTAAAAAAAAATAATAATAAATTGTATATTGTATTTGCTGCTTTTTTTTTTTTTTTTTTTTTTAAATTTGGAGGTCATTGTAGATCAGCCACACAACATTATTACTAGCTCAGAAAATCGTCTCTCTCCCTCTGTCTTTTTCCGTGTGTGTGTGTGTGTGTGTGTGTGGTGTGTGACAGCTTCCTGCTGATATTGCTGTAGCCTGGCTTCTGCACTCACACTTAAATGTGCAGACACATACACTTTTCTATTCAGAAGTTCGAAAATAATAAGTCTAAGCGAAATCTGTCGGGAGTTTATGCTCTGAAAGAACTTGTGTTCTCTGAATTTATGAGCATGGGAGAGGGACATGATGAACGAAGGCCACAATCACATTATATCAATGACTGAAATGATGCTAGATTGATTAGCTTATATTAACTGCGATGTTTACAGTCGTTTTCAATTACATTTCAATTACATGAATAATGCCAAATTTCAGACTGGTGTCATAGACACTAATGATTACTGATTACACTCTGTAACAAATGGATATTGATTTTAATCTAAACACTGCTTACTCCTGTTCTGTGCTGCTGGATTCCTGGATGTGCTATTCAGAATAACAAGAAAGTTTGCATGGTAGACAGAGTGAAACTTTCTGAATACTTCCATTTGGAAACTTTTTTTTGGTTGACACATGAGGTAATTGTTAGCATAATATTATGGTCTATTGCCTAAGGTTTGAGTCATGCCCATGCAAGAAGTGCACAATTTGTAATTACTTTTCTAGGACATCTAGGGAAAATGCATTCCTGAAAGAAAAAAAAAATCTTGCTATCTGAGCAACTGAAGAGTATCAGAAATGAGAAGTAGTTTAGGGATGTAAGGTATTAAGAGACAGATTTAGGGTCTATTCTCTGAAGGCCTGTGTTAACTTTAATTGTAGAAACTTTCCTGTTCGCCCTGACCTAGGATCAGCGTGTTTGGCGCTAACATACAATGCATGCTCTTGAGGGAGTCGGCCCATTCATCTAGCTGTACAGTGGACCATCTGGTGAGGAGTGAGTGGGGAGAAGCAGAGCATACCTTAATGAATTTAAAAAGGTTGCTACAGAAAAAGTTTGTCATTGAAAAACAGGGAGACTCCACCATGCTGTCTGTAACTCTTCACTCTTTCACATTAAAAAAATCATTCATTTTGCAGTGTAGCACTTCATCTGAGCTTTACAGGCATTCAGTCTTATCATGTACATTCGGTATAGCATGTACATAGAATTACAGAAAATTGATTCAGTTTATAAAATTTGGCTGACATCCAACAATGCAAATATTCCAGGTAAATGCCTGGGATGCAACTAAACTGGAAGATATCCTTCATTTATTTATGAGTTTAAAAACTTTAATAACACAAGATGTAAGAATGGTGAGAATCAAATCAGAATATTGCAAACTGAAGGAAACCTAAAAGGCTAAATGTAAAAAAAAGAAAGAAAGAAAGAAAGAAAGAAAGAAAGAAAGAAAGAAAGAAAGAAAGAAAGAAAGAAAGATCTTATTCACAAGTATTATATCTCTGTATTTTACTAGTCTAACAGTTTATAAGAATACACACTGTAAAATGAGGTGAAGTCTATTAAAAAAAAGTATACTTTCCGGCTGGTCTTAAATCTAGTGAACTATAAAATCAGTGCATTAGCCTCTTCATCTTATTCACACTGAAACAACCCTCTGAGTAAACCAAAGAGAAAGAGAGGACGTTGTGATTTTGCATATCTCCACTTTGCCAAGCAAATAAGACAGGGAAATGTCCTGCTCCTTCGCTGCCAAATACACAGTAGAGAACATTCACACACACACCCACACCCACACACACACACACACACACAGACACACACCCAAAACCAGAGGCTGCCATGTCATCTATAGGGTCATGAACTGGAGCATTCACACACATAACCAGAATCAGAAGTTGCCATGCCAAGTATAGGGCCATGAATTCAAAGATTCACACACGTAACCAAAAAAAAAGGCACTGCTATTACATCTGTAGGGCCAAAAAACATTCTGAACGTTCACACATGTACAGTATTCTCAAAAACAGAGGCTGCCATGCCACCTATAGGGCTAAGAACTTGAATACTCACACACATATACCCAAAATCAGAGGGTGCCTTGCCATCATTAGAGGCATGCCATGATTCTGAAAGTGAGAACTGCCAGGGGGTCCACAATCAGTTAATTATGGGTTACAGTGGTGTAAACAACAACCTACCATTATCAAAGTTATTATGCCTATAAATAACCTCAACTGGAATTTAATGATTTAATAACAACATGTTCTATGGGTAGAAAGTAAAAAAAAAAAAAAAGAAAATCTCCATCCATAAATAGCCAAAAAAATCTTTTATACATTTAAATAATAAGCCTAATAATTTGAATATTTTGTTTATATAGTAAATTTGTGCTGAAGCAATTACGGGCACAGACTGGACAGAAACTAGACAGTTGAAGACTGGAATAAATCCAGGTTATTTTTTCCCCCTAATCTTCAACTGTCCAGTTCGGGTGAGCCTGTGTGCATGATAGCCTCTAATTCCTGCTCTTCGCTCACGGGAGTGGAGCCTGATGTGGTTTTCTGCTGTTGTAACCCGTATACCCCAAGTTTCGATGTTTTGTGCATGCTGAGATGCTTTTCTGCTCACCATGGTTGTAAAGAATGATTCTATGAGTTACTACATCCTTCCTGGCAGCTCAAACCAATCTGGCCATTTTCTTTTGACCTCTCTTATAAACAAGGCATTTCCACCCGCAGAACTGTCCGTCACTCAATGATTTTTGTTTTTCACACAATTGTGTGTAAACTCTAGAGATTGTTGTGTGTGAAAATCCTGAGAGATCTGCAGTTTCTGAAATACTCAAACCAGCCCTTCTGTTACCAACATTCATGCCATGATCAGAGTCACAGAGATCACACTTTTTCTTCATTCTGATGTTTTATGTGAACATTAAATGAAGCTCTTGACCTGTATCTGCATGATTTTATGCATTGTGCTGCTGCCAAATGATGATAGGATAATTGCATAAACGAGCAGGTGTACATGTGTTCATGTTAAAGTGGACAGTGGGTGTATTTATTATTATTTTTTTATTTTTTATTTTATTTATTTATTTATTATTATTTTATTTTTTTTTACAGTTAAAGGGATCCCTGACTGTAATGAAGTTTGAGAAACCTTGATCTATATGGCCATGAACCATGCACATGCACACAGCATAACCATTGTTATTATCATTGTCATCCACTACAGCCTCACAGGAGCGCTCTGAGCAAGAAAAAAACATAATGCCTATTTTATTAGGCAGATAATAATTTTACCTGAAAAGCCTAGCAAATGCTTGTCACTTTGTGTCCTTATCAACTGGTCATTACAAACTAATGTGAGTTGAATGAATTGATTCTCATTAAATGGTCATTATCTCAGCAATATCATTTTGCCTAAATCTCAGAATACATCAATACAAATCGAAAGTGAGAATTTGTTGGAATCAACAACCTAAGGCTGCCACTCCAATCAAGCTCCTTTAATTAAGTAATTTGGCAATAACATCACTCATTCAACACAGCCACTAAACGCTCAAGTCATCGGCAAACCTGTCTGACAAATTAATGACTACTTAACCGTAGAGAGACCTCTCCCTGTCATTCTCTCCATGTGCGAGTGCCAAATGACGCCCTGTCACTCCTCATCTGAGTGCTTCACTGTATCTGTTCTAATCTGTCTACGCTTCCTCTCCATCCTTGGCTTCCTCACTTTTCCTCTGTACTGACTAAATCGGTTTTATATGTCTCTTTCAAAGTGGCTGACAGTGACAGGATGCAAGTGGCAAAGAGAGTACACAGTGCCCTTATTCTGTCATCCACTTCTGTTGCCTTTGACTGGTTGGACACACAGTGCAGACAGTACAGCACAACTAATAAATCATGTCCAAGAGTACAAAATAGAAAAGTTTGCTCTTACAATCATGATACAGGCTATCTCCACATCGATCTACACTTTGTTTTTGGGTCCACCCCCTTGCTGTGATATTTTAATACTTTTTTGGTGGTTAGAGTGCTGTGCTAGTCAGGGAATTCCAAGCAAGCCACTGCTGGGTCTTTAACTAAGAATTCCTAGCTCTTTAATGTCCCAGACTCACATTCTTCACTGTCAAAACTGCATAGCTCTTAGTTTCACTGCAGTTACTGAATAATTCATAGTAGTTGCTGAATAATATGCTTCAAGGTAGATAACTGAATAATGAGTTTGTTAAACTGCTCAGCTAAATGCTTGGATTGTATTATGCTGCACTATGATGTTTTGGCCAAACACTTCCTTACTCACTTTCAGTAACCGCTTCATCCAGAAACTATCCCAGGAACTCTGAGCATGAGGCAGAAATACATCCTGGATGGGACACCAGTCCATTGCAGGACACCATGCACAAGTGTTGCCACACTGCTTGCCCAAACAGTCAGTCAAATTAATAATGAATATGATATTCGGTATTGAAGGGGGGGGGGCACGGTGGCTTTGTGGTTAGCACGTTTGCCTCACACCTCCAGGGCTGGGGTTTCAAATCCCGCCTCCACCCTGTGTGTGCGGAGCTTGCATGTTCTCCCCGTGCTTTGGGAGTTTCCTCCAGGTACTTCGGTTTCATTCCCCAGTCCAAAGACATGCACTGTAGGCATTTCCAAATTGTCTGTAGTGTGCGAATGTGTGTGCAGTTGTGTCCTGGGATGAGTTGGCATCCCGTCCAGGGTGTCTCCCACCTTGTGCCCCGAGTTCCCTGGGATAGGCTCCAGGCTCCCCCACTACCCTGTGTATGATAAGCAGTATGGAAAATGGATAGATGGATATACAGTATTCAATTATATGGTTCTTTCATCATGCATTCATCTTCAGTAACTGCTTTAACAGGGTCATGGAGGATCTGGAGCCTATCCTGAGAACACTAAGTGCAAGATGGGAATACATCCTGGATGGGACACTAATCTATTGTACTCATTCTCACCTAGAAGCAATTCAGAGTAGTCAGTCAACCTAGCAACATTTTGTGGGAGGTTGGATAGGAGGAAGCTGGAGAACCCAGTGGAAATGAAATGCATACGAACAAGAGGGAAACATGCATAACTCAACACATCACTTTGGATCAAACCGGTGACCCTGGAGTTGTGAGGTGGCAACACAAGTGTATACTGTAGTTGTAGCTCTCATTATTATTTACCAACAAAGGCTTTATATTACTCTATCGATGCAACTGTGTATCACCTCTGTGCCTGCCATGACACAGGACGTTAAAGTCTTCCTTTTTATTGCACACACTGAGGCTCAGAAACACCTCCTGATAGCATCAGTCCTCTCCATCACACTGTTAACCTCCAGACAGACAAATGAGCATGTAGCTAAATGACCTTCCCTTTCCCACTGCAGAGACCCATTATAAGTGCTGCACAAAGCTCACTTTTAATGACACCAACAGATCGTTCTCTGTCCCAAAGTGCACTGCTCGACATTATTCAGGCTGAGTGGAAGTCAAGCCGGATGCTTAAAGATAGCATGGACTATTGGTAAAAAATTACAAATAAGCTCTGTGAGAAAGAAAGAAAGAGAAAGAAAGAAAGAAAGAAAGAAAGAAAGTTGCCAGAATACTTTGATGATTGTAGCTCTACAGAGAGCTTTATGCTAATTACATTTATGTTAATTTCATACAATTGTACATAAGATGCCATTTTAAAGCATACAATTATATGCTTCATATCCAAGTGTTGTGATTATTATCATGATTAATACATATAGTCCCAGTATTCAAATAAATATAAGGCAAGAAATAAATATCAGGTTTAAACTTGCACAACTCTCCTGAGTCTCTGAGATTAAGCTCAGCTCTTTGGGGCCATTCGATATCAGATACACTTATTAGTGCTGTTTTTTGTGCTTACAGGAAGTTACACTTTTCAGTGGCTTATTGAATATGTGTCGGAAACATCCACAGTCTGTTCTTTTTTTAATGGATTATGGATCACTGGTGTATTTTTAGACACAATACTTCAACCATCACTGCCTCAAAGCATAGGAATCAGCATGTTTCAATGAATCTACTAATTGGGCTTTTTATTAAAGCACTGAAGATCCAACAAAATGTGTTAGGGTGCTTAAAGGAAAAAATCCTTTTCCTTTTTTTGCATATGAATCTTTATAATTCACGAATGATCTTCAATGAATCCATGATTTATTTTCTAAATAAGTTGACTTTTTTGGTTTAAACACCATTCATCAACATATTGGTCAATTTTTACTTTGGTTAAAGGTTTCCTACATTAACCACAATGTCATTTGACTACCTGCTGATAGTGATGCCAGAGGGACAGATGCAGCAATGCTTTAGTCCTTTAGGCTTTACACTCTGCTCAAATAGATACGGTTCCAAAGCCTTCATGCTAAAACCACCATCAACAGCATCACCCTTGTCATCTCACAGATCACTAACTAGCTGAGCTGAGTCATTGCTGTAAATAAACTGCATCTTATAGCTGCACTGCAATGTGGAACTCAGTCCAACACTTGCTGTCTCCATATTTCTATGTTGGTTTTCTCATTAACGTGATATTGAACATCGCTGGAAAAAGGTGAATGAGAAAAGGCTAACAGCAAAATCCAACTGTTATCCCTTATGTTTTTTGAGATTTTTTTCTTCTATTAAATGTCATTGAAACTGCATAAGCAATATTCCCTTTGGTGTCAGCTCAGTGCTACCTTGTCATGGGATTAATGAAAATAAAGCACCAACCAACAAATTAGCACCAAAAACACTAAACACATCACAAATATTTCAATATAAAAACATTTAATGTTTTAGGGTGGAGATTTCCTTTAATGATTTCTCAGCAATGCTGGAAAAAGGAAACTGTTTATATGCAACAACCTATAAGAGATCACATTGACCAAAACAGCAGCGTACACTGTTTTCTTTTTTCAGAAGAATGGGGAAAACCACAAAGAACAACAATATAACAGGTTTAGGTGAGCTTCATTTTCGGGTCAGCGCATTTTCCCGAAATGTTAGTCATTGCCAATTCCCACCCTTTACCTAGTTCTCCCTCAACACATGACAGCTATTAACTGGGCAGATTAAACTAGCATGTGCTTCCTCCAAAACACATGAAGTCAGCCATTACATCTTTTTGAACTGCTGCTTATGCAGCATCACAGGGCAGCTGAAGACACACGGAGGAAGATAACTAAGAATGCTAACGCACTCAAGCTCACTGCTGCCAATGCTTAGCTAATGTCACTCTGATTGACAGGGGAAAGAGTAATGCCATCCTTCCCACCCAGAAACCACAGCCAATTTTGCTCTCCTGAACTCCCAGCCACAGATGGTTGTGACATTGTTGGGATTCGAACTCACAAACTCATCTCCTGAGGACAGATTGTTGGAAAAGCTGAGTTTTTGCTTTTCTCTTGTGCCACTTAGCTTTGCCAGCACATTTTCACAGTACAGTTTTTGGCTCTACTACTGACTCTTGGACAAATAGTGAATTCTGATATGAGACTATAGAGTTTGATGTAAAGGAATGATGTAGCTAACCTAGTTTGAACACCAAATGGAGTATGGCTCTGTTTTGCACCGAGGCCTTTCTGGACAGACAAAGTGAGAAGACCCTGGGGTCGAGTCCTGGAAACGCCTGGTCTGCTCTATTTAAGACTCTTTAAATAGGAGCATCTGTGTTCTTAGACATAGCAGAATTCATACGGGCCCTTGTGTGTATCAAGAGGGCACCTTTTTGGCTGGAACACAGTGGCCTCTTACAGTGTGGTACAATTAAGAGGGACACTGAGTGCTAAGAGGAACACACAGGGTCTATTAATATAAGCACATAACTTTACAATGTGTATGTTTTTATTATATGAGAATAAATTAAATGTTAGAGGACCTTATAGAGAAAAAAGTGATCAAATCTGGGATGCCTAAAAACCACTGTAAGGCATGATTCATTTGGGTTTGATATGATCCCTGAAATTTACTGTAAGCCATCATGGTTCAGTTGTAAAGATATCCAGTCGGAAACATTTAATATAGTCATATGACTCAAAGAGATATAAGCACATTATGCAACTGCAAATATTCAAAGACAAAAGAGCTATGGATATCATGGATATTATGTATATTCCAAACATAAAAAAATATTTATATATATTTTAGAATGCAATTTATTTGTATACAAACTGAGCAACATAACACCAAAATTGCATCACTGGCAACATGCTAAAGAACAATTTTATTGTGTAATAACAGCTCCATGTGAGTATGTAACCTCTTCCTCTGAAATAAGCACAAATAATTCATACTAATAGACAAAGATGCACCATTAAGCTATCCTAGGGAGCCATTTTATACTCTTCAGATGTATAGCACTGATGCAGTCAATATTATCATATTACCATTTCATATTACAAACATGAAAGTACCCATCATTAATGCAAAATAGAAAAGCAATTAAGTAATATTGTATGACTAAATCTCTACATGCATTGTAAAGAACATTGTAAATGTATGTGATCTAAAAAGAGAGTATTAAAAAGATTAAAAAGAGAGTATACGGTTTCTCCAGCACTGTTATTGTACAGTAATGAGGAACCTAGAATTCAGTAAATGATGCTCACTAAAGGTGGAATCCAATATCACTTACACTGCTGTTACACTCCACCTGTGCTTATTATCACCACATGAGGTCCTAGACAGTCTGGTCTCATCTGGTTTGATGTATAGGCTGGTAATTACAGCAATTCATTTTCCTTTCCTCTCTCTTATCCTCTTTCCTGTATAGCAGAGACATATATCACATACCGTACTGTATATTTGAACATTTTAGCTTTTCTAGCACACTCATACAAAAATATGTAATTCGTTGATAACATAAACATAACATGAAACATACTGCAATACATTTAATTTAATTGTAGCACAAGTATTAAAGAGGAAAAAAGGCTTTCCTAATGGCAAAATATTACAGTTTCGGCTTTTATGTGAAATAAATCATTCATGGCATTGAATCTGTGCAGTTAACGGTACGCTGTGAGGGGAGATTAGCTGCAGGAATTCACACACGTTTGATGAATAGGACGAGGGCTAAGCATTCCTCTGCCAAGGCTCAATATAGTCCAATCCCAAATGGATGAAGATGTCCTCCTCTGTCTTAGCCTGCAGGAAGGTATTCTAGAGATAAGGGGGGGAGGGGGACAAAATACCAGTGACATGAGGGGTTTAACAATTGAATCGTAGGCCTGAAAAGCTGCAAGAAATGTTAGAGGAGGACAAAGACAGAGAGGTGTTTTGTGTGAACATTGGTTGTATTTGACCAATGATATTTCTCTGAGGAAGTGACAGAGAAAAAGAGTCACAGTCATGATGTTGCTGTTCTTCATAAGGTCAGACAGGGTTGGGAACCTCTAACAGGATAATGTACTGTACTGAAAATTATATCTGAAAGGAAGTATGTGTAAAATGTAAGAGGCAGCCACTGTTATGGATCAGCAAGCTAAGTGCTTTGAATAGGCATAACTACTTTTCCCCATTGGACTTCTGTCTTTGCAGTGTTTATTGCAACGCCCACTACCTCTTTTATTGCATTTTCATAATTGTGTCATGAGAGTTGGCTCGAAGTTTTAGAGAGTCTAATTAGACACACAGATATGAGCCATGATCATGATGAGACACATTTAGGTTGACTGGAAGATTTATGTATATTTCCCAGGATGATTTTACTTCAGGCTCATTTAAGGTGTTCAGAAATGATTTATTTGTCCCTGTAAGTGCTTTATTGAAGTGGATCTGGAGCTAATCCCAGGAACACTAGGTGTAAGTTGGAAGAATTCACCCTGAATGGGATGCCAGTCCATAGCATGGCACCATGCACACATTTCATTCACACCTAGGGGCAATTTAGCATAGCTAATCATCTTGAAACATGTGAAACTCCACACAAACAGTAATCTGATCAAACCGGTTACTCTGGAACTTTGAGACAGTATCGTTACCTTCTGCAGCACTGTGCTGCATAGAGATACAGACATAAACTAAAATAACCCAAAACAATATCCTCAGCGAAGCTATAGTTTGCATGTTCATATTAACAGAGAGGACAACATTCAAAACATCTCTCCAAAGACACTCCAAGTACACAGTCAGTGTGGATGTCTTTAGTTTTGCATCACAAGCAAAAGAGAAAAAGGAAGAGTGAATCATAACCAATCATTATCAATGTTATATTTGTTAAATATGTTATATTTTACATTTGTTAAATGTATTACTAAGTCCTTGTAGTTTTAGCCTCTTTGACTGGTTGCTTGAATAACTCTAAAACATGTAGGCCTATAAATAATGTCAAGTTGGATCTCATGGGTTCTGTTGGTGGAAAAGACATCATTAAAAAGCTCTATGGCTCCAGTAAATAGGCAGAATATTACTGTACCAAGTTTTAAATAATGAGCCCAATATTGGAATAGTTGGATGACATTCATAATACAGGTTCTGTGAAATTTATTTTACAGTTGAAGGGTCCCTGGCTGCAGTAATAGTATATAGTAATAGATAACATGAAGGTTTGCATCTGGTGACAAGATAAAGAGAATGTGTGTATGTAATAAGCAGTTTTACACATGGCATTAAAAGGATGGAAAGCCAGGCTCTCTGCGTGATGCTGTAATGCCATATCCAGACAGATATCTGTGGGCCCAAGGCAAGACTGATGAGGCCAAGAGGAAGCTATAAATCTGACATATTCTGCCTTGAAGTGTTAAGCTGAAAGTAACATGTCAAAATGAGGCAAAGGATGAAGAAGAAAAGAGGAAAAAACAGGAAAGCTCATCTGTCTGTGAGCAGACAACAGGAATGATGGGCTGGTGCAAGAGCTGGGAGAAGAATTGCTCCAGGCATTTGGCTTATATCTTCTATTGAAGGGTTGTTTAAAATGCAAATCAGGTACAGAATGGTCAGAGATTCACATCTCTGCTGTGTGGGTGTTTTCAATGGTTTGTGTGAGTGTGTTTACAATGGTCTGTGTGCTGAATGAATACAAGCAGAGGACACCTGGTCTCTGACTGAGTAAATATCACTCACTGGTTATTTGTACTTCCTTATAAATCAAAAGATCACACGCTGAGTAAATTATGCTTGTTAGTAAAGTCATCATGACCTCTATCTCATCCAACATTCGCTCATTCCTCCTATTATCTAAACTGTTTATTATTTTTGCTCTATCTTTTTTTTTTTTTAGGTCATCCCTCCATCTTTTTCTTTCTGTTTTTCACCCTGAAGAAAGGTTTGCTGCAATCCAGAGTTTCAGACACACATATTATATTATATTATATTATATTATATTATATTAGATTAGATTATATAGAAGTAGTGAGATTAAATTTCAACATGGTAAACAGGAACAAATAAAATGGTGATGTTGCTGTGAAAACTGTGTGCACTTCAGTTTTTACTATTAAGACGACTTCTGTGGCTGAAACTGTGGATCAGCAGGTTGCATTAGTTTCAGTTTGTGTTGCATCTACATCTCCTCTACATACTGCTTGATCAGAAAGTTAATCAAACTACCACCCTAAATATCTCTGCCCTTCAACAATTTATACAGGTGGTACGGTTGTGCAATAGGTCGCATTGTTGCCTCACAACCCCAGGGTCCCTAGCTTGATCCTGAGCTCCTCACTGTCTGTGTGGAGTTTCTGTGTATGTTCTCCCTGTGTCCATGTGGGATCTAGTCCACACTTTGCTGTCCATGAATACATGTTATATCTTGATAAGGTAGTCGGCAGTTTAACATAGGATTAACATAGGATCTATAGGTTTCAGCATTATAAGCAGATTAGCATATAGCTAGTGACCAAGATTATTTCATTTATAGGCTAACAAGCTCATTTTCAAGCTAACTCATACCAATGATATCATGCAAATTAATTATGTTAATTGGAAGACTGCCTCAATAAATGAATCAAACTTTAATATTCTGAGATTCATCTAGTAATTGTCTGTTTAAACTTTACTTACAATAAAGCTGGTTTGTGGGCTTACTGGAATTATTAGCAAACTGAAGGAAGGACTTCAAGGGTACTGTGATTTATGACATAATCTCAATATAATCAAGGAGGAGCAATCAAATAGAGTTTAAACAACACTAAGGGGACTCATTTGAATAGGCATGACACCCATGCATACTGTACAGCCATTTAAGGTTTAGCATAAGATTTTAAATGCCGATTGTAGTTTTGACCTCCACTATCTGCAACATATATTACACTGTTAAGGGGGAAAATTAATTTTCTGTCAATGATAGATAACTAATCAACGGTCTCTCTAATGAGCCACAGCTGGCTATGCAGGTTGTTTTTGGGTGGTGTGAGAGCATGTCACAAGACACAAAATCAGGAGTTTTAAGCCAAAAGCTTGGCAAGCATGCAAAATCGTTGAGAAAATTTAAACGTTAACATAAAAAGGAGTCATGTTATTTTCTATTCATCAAGATTTGATGGGATCTGGAAAGCATGTGTCAAGACTTGACAAACAAGACACAGAGCAGCCACAGTTGAGCAGAGTACTACCCGGTCCAGGCAAACACAGAGCAATTTTGGAACTGATTTAAGCAGCAGTCAAATTATGCCTGATTGTGGACCAGAGCTGGACTGGGCAGCTGAACTGAGAGAAGCCCATTCCCTAAAATCTGCCAACAATCTGGCAAATACTGAGCATTGGAAAAGCTTAGCATTAATTACTAGGCAAAATACAATGCTGAATCCACAGCACAAATACAAACAGACACATCTGCGTCCACACAGATCTAAATTAAGTTTATTTTCCCCCATTTTTCAAAATATAAGAAATATTTGAATACTTGGCATCCCACGTTTTGGGGTGGGTAGGCCTAAAAGATTCATGTCTGTTAACTGAATGACTGAGGGACTGACTGATTGACTGACTGAATGACTGACTGAATGAACAACTGACTGAATGACTGACTCACTAAATGACTGACCGAATGACTGAATGACTAAATGACTGATCAACTGACTGAATGACTGATGGAATGACTGACTGACATATTGATTAACTCCCCATGAACAAATCATGCATGGGAGAAGAAACATCCCCACATCAATAAAGGCAGTGTGTAACTCTGCTACGATGTTACATTTTCCCCACCAACATTCCCAGAAATCCCAGTTCCTCCTTATTCTCACCTCCTGTACTGTAAGGTTGCTACAGGTTGAGCACTTCTGAAATATCCAATCTGTGTTCAGCTCATGAGTACAATAGTCAATCCTAGAGCAGAAGCTGGCTTTTGTCAGAATTTTTTTTAGTATTAATGTAATGTTATATAAAGTGATGCATGTATATATTGGTTTGTAACTAGATTATCATTGCTATACCATTAATAGTGGCTTCTTTCCTTAGATTCCCTTAATACATTTCCGTAATGATATATATATATATATATATATATATATATATATATATATATATATATATATATATATATATATATATATATATATATTTTTTTTTTTTTTTTTTTTTTTCTCCAATAAATGTTACCTGCTATGCTTGTTACTTTCACATGATAACTTAACATTACATTATGTCTGAACATTTAGTCTTTTTTGTTTTTTTGTTTTTGCTTTTTCACTATAGGCACTGTCTTCATACTCTGATAGGTCTTGGTTTTCAGGACTCTCTTTGTTGTTCAGGAATATATGGCAGGAATAAACCCTTTGCATTTGACATTTCTGGAGGTACTTTTTTGGAACTATTTAATTTCTAGAGCTGCGATGGATAATACACTCTTTGAATTTAAATCTTTATTTTGTTTGGATTGACAACAGTTATATCATCTATTCAGTAGGTTCTATTGTTTTATTTTTTTGTGATGACCTCTAGATTTTCCACTTTTCTGGGTAGATGGACTACCAGTGGGACCTTTGGGTCAATTTGAATGTAGATCCAGGGGCATTTGCTAAAAATATCAGTATTTTCTCTTCAAAACTACAAAGCCTATGAATCATACTTCAGTTTAGACACACTGACCTTTAAAGAACTGCTGGTGCATTCTGCTCAACTGGAAATTTTTCATTATGAATGTTGCATTTGTAGATATATTTAAATGTTGTTTTGGCCTTTGACTTTATCTGGTGATATTAATATGTACATAGCTAACACTTGACCTTCTCATACTTTCATCAGTTATCTTCAAAGTAACCCTGTTCTTAAAACATGTATTAATGCTTAATCTCTCTTAGATTAATCTCTCTTAGATTATTGATTCTGATTACATAAATGGGTATTTGGGTCAATTATGTTATCTCATTATGCAGCAACACAGCACAGCAGGTAGCCTTCAGTCTTGAGCTTGGGTTACCAGCCATATGGAGTTTCACATGTTCTCCCAGTGTTCACATGGTATTCCTCCTGGTTCTACCAGTTTCCTCTCAAAAATCTCATAGGTGCACTGGCTACACTAAAGTGCCTGTAGGTGTGAATGAGCGTGCAAATGTGTGTGCATGATGCTTTGCAATGGATCAGATTGTCTCTTCTTCAGACACCGTCTGATGTTCAGCACACAGGATTGATTGTGACCTCTTGTATTTTTGTAATAGTACACTGTAAGTAATACGATAGCATAATCAGGGTAGTGTGGGAAATGGAGAGTGAGTGGGATTGTATGAACACCCAATAGCATTACCAATTTGCATATACATACACATAGATCATTGCCTTAATTATGAGTGTGTAGATATTCCTAAGCCATGAAGTAGTTTCTTGGCCATAAACCCAATAAACAATTTATGAATCTATATAAAATTGGTTTAAATTACACATACAGGGGTGCTTTAACTTTTGCAGGTCTTTCTTAAAGATCATGTTACACTTAACTGTTGTTACTATTAATTGTTTTTACTTAAGAGTAACACGTAACTATTAAGTAAATACTTTCTTGGCCACTTTTGCAGTTGTATGTACACCTGCCTTTTTCAGGTCTATTGTTCCAATGGTCAGTCTTAGTTGTCACCATGGTGACAGATATTTAGACTCTACATTCTGTTTGTTTACAGGTGGATTACATTATATCATAGTGGTGCTTTCAGTGACTCAGTTTGCTCACTTACTCATAGACTAGACATTTCATAGCTTTATGTTTGTATCCAGACCAAGTGCATTCCTTTCTAGCTGTATGATTTTATGGATGAATTTTTATTTTGTATTTGTGCAAATGCACTTTAAACTTTATTTCATATCTTCATCTGTGACTTGGACATACTGTATCTGTGGCTATTGCTGTGGTAGAATATGGCTCTCTTGGCATTTCTAACACTAGATAATTAGTCATTTCAGTTTAGTCTCTTAGTAGCAAGTCCAAACTTACCATTCTTTGCTATTATCTTCATATGATACACACAAGCATCAGTTGACTGTTTGTCCTTGGGATCTTATTATGTAACTTTGATACAGTACATCAGATTTTGGAACACTTTATTTGGATTGTCCACTTTAGACAATCTACAACCAACCATTAGCATTTATCAAATATGCAGACAGTCAATTGAATACAATATCAACAGGAGAGAGATTGACAGGTCCGACTAACCTTCAATAGAGAATAGGAGCTGTCAACAACCTGTTCATGACTGAGCCAATAAACAATATCAGCAAAATATAAACAGTTTATGATTGATGATGTCACAGTTTATGATTGATGATGATGAACAGTTTATGGTTGATGATATTTAGAAGATAATCCATAGACTATCAAGTACTTCCTTTTGTAATTTATAATAAAATGTTTGGATAAGCCACCTTATAGTTTTTGATGTTTAATTCAGTTCAATTTAATTTGTATAGCACTTTTAACAATGGGCATTATCACACAGCAACTTTACAGAAATATATAAATTTTGGATATACATTTTAAATTTATAAATTTGTCTCTATTGTGCAAGCTAGATGCGATGGTGGCAAGGAAAAACTCCCTGAGATGACATGACATGATACTGTTCACAGAGGGTCTTGTGGTTTATCAAAATGAATATTAAAGTCTCCAACAATTAATGCTTTGTTTACAGAAACACCCAGGTTTGAGATGAAATATTTCATGAAGAAATTCAGAATATGGCCCTGGGGGTGTGTAAATAATAGTTAGTGAAATCGACTGGGTACACTTACAGTGGTGCTTGAAAGTTTGTGAATCCTTTAGGATGTTCTATATATCTGCATAAATATGAACTAAAACATTATCAGATTTTCACACAAGTCCTAAAAGTAGACAAAGAGAACCCAATTAAACGAATGAGATACAGATATTATACTTGGCCGTTTACTTATTGAGGAAAATGATCCAATATTACATATCTGTGAGTGACAAAAATATGTGAACCTCTAGGATTAGCAGTTAATTTGGCAAAATTACAGTCAGGTGTTTTCAATCAATGGGATCAGAGGCAGAAGGTTATCCAAACTTCTGGTGGTATATCATCAAAAGCACTTTCATTTCAAAGACTTTCAAGGACAGCAAAGAAATTTGCTGAGGAAATTCATAACCTCTGTTTCCATATACTATGTTAGTTGTCATATAAATAACATAGTATATGTTAATTGTCACATAAATAACATATATGTTATTTGTGTGACAATTGCATGCTTCATGAATTTGTAATCCCTCGGTTTTTCACAAACATACAGGGAACTCAACAACTAGGTCATGTTTGGTGTCAAATGCTTTGTAAAATCATACTTGGAACTTTGTAATGAGTTCAGTGAATGCACAACACTACAGTTTCATGATCAAAGGCATTTTATGAACATGCAAAAAATTGCATGTTCCCAAATTGAAGTCCTTGCGGGGGTGTGAAATTAAATTCTACCCCAGGAGTTCCCTTTGAACAACAGCCCATCAGCAGCACTGAATGAGGAGAGACAGGAACACTGATGTGCCTCATCACACCTCAGTATAATACCCAGAAATTCACAAACATCTCTGAGTTGATCAGTAAATTTCCATTCATCTGGATCTCTAATCATCAACTTCAGAGTCTACTTTTTGAATCTGTTCTGGGTGATCCTGCTTTGTCAGTTAGGGTCTACCTTTGCAAGATGAAGACACATGAGAACTTTGAACCTTCATTGTGAATTCCACTAAAGAACTGTACACAGCAAGTCATAAGATATTGTCCACAAACCCTGGAGAAGCTGACTCAACTGAGGCTACAGCTGGACCTTTGTCACAAATCCCACTGATGTCTGTTCACACAGAGTCAAAAGACTTCATCTGCAATCTCCAGAGAAGCAGACTTTACATCACAATCTCCACTGAACTGTGCAACATGGAGTCAACAGACCAACCAAAGAGAACCTGGAACATAACTATAAAGCTTCTTTATGCACCTTCTTCAATATTGGCATAGTAGTTTTGCTAGAATCAATATGATAAGTAGATCCACTCTTTTGCCTACTTCATATAGTAAGATCCAAACAGCTGCCTATACTCTCTGTGTAGGTTCATTCATATGTTAACACAAATATACTGTATGTATGCACACATGTAAGAAGCAAAGGTTACAATTAAGTTTTAAAAAATGGCATATAAAATATTGCACCACTACAAAGTCAAAAGTCCCGGAGAGGCCAAGAAAAGAACTTTTTATTTTCATGTGCATAATTTACTTCATTCATGCTCTCAATTTTCGTGTTGGTTGTAATTTGGTTGTAATTGTCACAAATTAATAAGACTGTGCCCACATTTTGTTTTTTTGGTTTTGGCTCATTTCCTCTTAAGGTAACATACTCACGCTGTGCTCTGATAGGTTACCAGGAAGAGTGTGCCTAACAATGAAATGAATTTCATTATATATTTCGAGTACTGTTAAAATCATTATTTAGAAATTTAGTTCAAATCAGCATATTGATGACAGTAATGCAGATGCGCCCTTAATGTCTTATTTGAGTCCTCTTGTTTACAATAATACCATGAGAGGCTGGTGCTCTCACTATGTCTCCATAACACATCCTAATGAAAAAGTATTCTTCAATTAAGAATTCAAGAAAAACTTCTGAACTACACCTGAGGTGTAGCCTAGCTGCAGATAACTGTTTGGGCATGTAATCTTTAAAGGACGACTAAAAATGTGGGCATAAGTTTATTAATTCGGCAAAAGCAAATTGAGAGCTTTAAAGGGGTAAATTGTCTACAGCCACAATTTCATGACCTCAATTTTGTTCTTGTAGCCAATTTAAACTCATTTTTGCTCACAATTTAGTGCATTTTAGTACAAAAAACCCTTTTCATTGCCTCTCCACAGCTCTGTATAAAGGTGTTGCTTTTCACAGTTTCCAAAAAGATATGTAGTTGGCGAACATGTTACTGGCTATAGGAAAGTATACTTCAGACTGTACTTCAGATTGGAGGACTAGGAGAGAGATCTGAGATATTCACCAAAGTGATTACACAAAATGGATGCCAGTAACACGTTCTTTGCCCTCACAGCCTCAAGAGAAGAGCTGAGTTAATGTGGCTATTTTCATTACTTTAGTTTAATTTGAGAATAATTGCTGTGTTAGCTTGCAAGCCATTGAGACAACCTGCCCCAGATTTTTGAAGTCCTTCAAAAATTATTGGCGCTTTTAAGATAATTCATCAGGTCTGGGCTATATGGCATCATTGGCTGCCTAAATATGCTCAATGGAGGATATTAGCTGTTGCCAAATATGTAAGCAGCCAAATACCTGAAATTTCAACAGGAGAGAGATTGACAAAGCCAACTCACCTTCAGTTAAAAAAATTAAAATTAAAAATGGCAGTGTTTTATCTGCAGGGATGTAGCGCGACTCAAACTGGAAGTCTCAGCCAAGTTACATTTCATTTTTCCAGGGGCACAGTCTCTGATTTCTATTTAATTAAGTATCTTACACTGAACCAATTCATTCCTAGATATCTAGTTAATATTCTATTGTCTGTGTTATCCTTTTTACCATAGAGCCACTTTAGCACTGGCTGCAAGTGAAGTGTTTGATTTCGAATACTGAAATGAGCCTCAACAATGTGGTTATTTAAATTTCTCATTTAACAGGAGTGAATGAGACTATTTTCTTTCTTTTCTTTTTTTTCTTTTGCTCTTTAAGGGTAAAGCCTTGTTTCAGACATCAGAGAAAATGAGTCCTTCTTGTACATGGCTCTTCATAGGATACTATTTTTTAGAAATAGTATAGACACATTTCGCACAAATCACAACTGATTTAATTTGCACATTGCATTATCACATGTACACTTGAAGACCTTCTTTTCTAAACTTGCGGCCTTGATGTATACATGCATATTACAGTGGGTATAGAAAAGAATCACCCCCCTTTAAAATAATCACATTTTGTTCCTTTCAGCCTGAAATGAAGACGGACACAGTTTTTGTTTTATCCAGCTGTATTTACTCAGTGCAACTTATAAAATCCAAGTGAAAGATATAACACCAACATGTCAGGAAAAAAATAAAATAAAAAAAATAAAAAATAAAAAAACAAATCATTGAGTTGGAAAAGGATCACCCCCTTGCTTTAATTTGCCTTAATTTTTTAATTACAGCCTTTAGTCTGATGGGATATGTCTCTACTAACTTTGCACATCTAGACTTTGCAATATTTGCCCACTCTTCTTTGCAGAACTGCTCAAGTTCAGTTAAATTTGATGGTGACCGTTTGTGGACTACAGTCTTCAAGTCATTCCACAGATTTTCAATGGGGTTTAAGTCTGGGCTCTGACTAGGCCATGCAAGGACATTCACCTTTTTCTCCTTCAACCACTGTGTGGTCAGTTTTGCTGTGTGCTTTGGATCATTGCCATGTTGGAAGGTAAACCTTCTTCCCATTGACAACTTTCTGGCAGAGGGCAGCAGATTTTCCTCAAGAATTTGATGGTATTTTGCCCCATCCTTTTTCCTTCTATCCTGACAAGTGCTCCAGTCCCTGCTGCAGAGAAACACCCCCATAACAGGATATTACCACCTCCATGCTTTACTATAGGAATGGTGTTATTTGGATGGTGAGCTGTATTGTATTCTGCCAGACATATTGTTTGGTGTTGAGGCCAAATAATTCAATTTTAGTCTCATCTGACCATAACTCCTTTTTCCATGTGACGTCAGAATCTTCAAGGTGCGTTTTGGCAAAGCTCAGTCGTGGGTGGCTTTTTTTCTTGCAACACTCCCATACAAGCCACATTTGTGGAGAATTTGTGTTATTGTCACATGCACACAATGACCACTCTTTGTCATAAATTCCAGCTACTGCTTCAGAGTTGCTGTAGGCCTATTGGTAGTCTCTCAGACCAGTTTCCTCCTGGCTCTTTCATCCAGTTTGGAGTGACGTCCTGATCCAGGGAGGGTCTGTGTTGTACCAAATACCTCCCACATCTTAATAATAGACTTCACTGTGCTTCTAGGCATTGATAAAGCCTTTGAAATCTTTTCGTATCCATCTCCTGACTTGTGCCTGTCCACAACTTTATCCCGGAGATCTTTTGACAGTGCCCAAAGTTGATTGTTGCTTCAGATGCACTACAAAATGCTCCAGGGGAGCTCTTTTTATGCTGAGCTACTCAAAATGACCACAGATGAGAGTCAAATGGCCTTGTGTGGCATTGAGGAGGTGATTAGCTACACCTTATTGAGTTTACATTTTATTATTGAGTCATTTTTAGGAGGGGGGTGATCCTTTTTCCAACTCAGTGATTCTGTTTATTTATTTATTTATTTATTTTTCTGACATGTTGGTGTTATATATTTCACTTGGATGTTATAAGTTGCACTGAGTAAATACAGCTGGATAAAACCAAAACTGTGTCCGTCTTCATTTCAGGCTGAAAAGCAACACAATGTAATTATTTTAAAGGGGGTGATTCTTTTCTATACCCACTGTATATGCTCTGGCCATACCATAACTTTTTAACAACAGACCAATTAAAGCACATAATTCTTCTTTAACTACCAATATCCAACCTACTAACTATCATTCCTGCTTACAGTGTGCTTCACATTTTCACATACTTGCAATATATATATATATATATATATATATATATATATATATATATATATATATATATATATATATATATATATATATATATATATATATATATATATATATATATATATACATATATATATATATATATATATATATATATATATATATATATATACAGGTGCATCTCAATAAATTAGAATGTCGTGGAAAAGTTCGTTTATTTCAGTAATTCAACTCAAATTGTGAAACTCGTGTATTAAATAAATTCAATGCCACAGACTGACGTAGTTTAGGTCTTTGGTTATTTTAATTGTGATGATTTTGGCTCACGTTTAACAAAAACCCACCAATTCACTATCTCAACAAATTAGAATATGGTGACATGCCAATCAGCTAATCAACTCAAAACACCTGCAAAGGTTTCCTGAGCCTTCAAAATGGTCTCTCAGTTTGGTTCACTAGGTAAGACACAAACATTCATTGCCAAAGAAGCTGGCTGTTCACAGAGTGCTGTATCCAAGCATGTTAACAGAAAGTTGAGTGGAAGGAAAAATTGTGGAAGAAAAAGATGCACAACCAACCGAGAGAACCTCAGCCTTATGAGGATTGTGAAGCAAAATCAACTCAAGAATTTGAGTGAACTTCACAAGGAATGGACTGAGGCTGGGGTCAAGGCATCAAGAGCCACCACACACAGACGTGTCAAGGAATTTGGCTACAGTTGTCGTATTCCTCTTGTTAAGCCACTCCTGAACCACAGACAACGTCAGAGGCGTCTTACCTGGGCTAAGGAGAAGAAGAACTGGACTGTTGACCAGTGGTCCAATATCCTCTTTTCAGATGGGAGCAAGTTTTGTATTTCATTTGGAAACCAAGGTCCTAGAGTCTGGAGGAAGGGTGGAGAAGCTCATAGCCCAAGTTGCTTGAAGTCCAGTGTTCAGTTTCCACAGTCTGTGATGATTTGGGGTGCAATGTCATCTGCTGGTGTTGGTCCATTTTGTTTTTTGAAAACCAAAGTCACTGCACCCGTTTACCAAGAAATTTTGGAGCACTTCATGCTTCCTTCAGCTGACCAGCTTTTTGAAGATGCTGATTTCATTTTCCAGCAGGATTTGGCACCTGCCCACTCTGCCAAAAGCACCAAAAGTTGGTTAAATGACCATGGTGTTGGTGTGCTTGACTGGCCAGCAAACTCACCAGACCTGAACCCCATAGAGAATCTATGGGGTACTGTCAAGAGGAAAATGAGAAACAAGAGACCAAAAAATGCAGATGAGCTGAAGGCCACTGTCAAAGAAACCTGGGCTTCCATACCACCTCAGCAGTGCCACAAACTGATCACCTCCATGCCACGCCGAACTGAGGCAGTAATTAAAGCAAAAGGAGCCCCTACCAAGTATTGAGTACATGTACAGTAAATGAACATACTTTCCAGAAGGCCAACAATTCACTAAAAATGTTTTTTTTATTGGTCTTATGAAGTATTCTAATTTGTTGAGATAGTGAATTGGTGGGTTTTTGTTAAACGTGAGCCAAAATCATCACAATTAAAAGAACCAAAGACTTAAACTACTTCAGTCTGTGTGCATTGAATTTATTTAATACACGAGTTTCACAATTTGAGTTGAATTACTGAAATAAATGAACTTTTCCACGACATTCTAATTTATTGAGATGCACCTGTATATTTGGTGTGACCACCCTTTGCCTTCAAAACAGCATCAATTCTTCTAGGTACACTTGCACAAAGTCGGGGATTTTGTAGGCATTTAGTCAGGTGTATGATTAAACAATTATACCAAACAGGTGCTCATGATCATCACTTTCAATATGTAGGTTGAAACACAATCATTAACTTAAACAGAAACAGCTGTGTAAGAGGAATAAAACTGGGTGAGGAACAGCCAAACTCAGCTAAAAAGGTGAGGTTGCTGAAGACAGTTTACTGTCAAAAGTCATACACCATGGCAAGACCGAGCACTGCAACAAGACAGAAGGTAGTTATACTGCATCAGCAAGGTCTCTCCTAGGCAGAAATTTCACGGCAGACAGAGGTTTCCAGATGTGCTGTCCAAGCTCATTTGAAGAAGGACAACGAAACGGGCAATGTTGAGGACCATCAAATTTATTCTGCAGCATGACAATGACTCCAAGCATACAGCGAAAGTCATTAAGAGCTATCTTCAGCGTAAAGAAGAACAAGGAGTCCTGGAAGTGATGGTATGGCCCCCACAGAGCCCTGATCTCAACATCATCGAGTCTGTCTGGGATTACATGAGAGAGAAGCAACTGAGGCTGCCTAAATCCACAGAAGAACTGTGGTTAGTTATCCAAGATGTTTGGGCCAACCTACCTGTCGAGTTCCTCCAAAAACTGTGTGCAAGTGTACCTAGAAGAATGTTGCTGATTGATACAGCATTTTTTCACACATGCCTAAAACTCTTGCACAGTACTGTACTATACTGTGTGTGTGTGTGTGTGTGTGTGTTTGTGTGTGTGTGTGTGTGTGTGTGTGTGTGTGTGTGTGTGTGTGTGTGCGCAAGTTGTTATTATTTTGAATTCTGGGAAACATATATGTAGCTTCTGAAAGGGCAGTACTAAATGGAAAAAAATAATAGCTTTAAAAATAATAATTTCCAAAGATCATACTGTTCAAATGTTTACACCCCCTGGCTCTTAATGTATCATGTTGCCTTCTTGAGCATCAGTGAATGTTTGCACCTTTTGTAATAGTTGTCCTAAGTGTGAAAATATGGATCTCAACATCATATTGCAACTGTTGAAAAAAGAGGTCAAATATGCAGAAGATGCTGGAAAACCAAATAATGTGCAGGACCTGGAGGATTTTTCTGAAGAACAGTGGGCAGGACAGGACAAAGAAGGGACTCATGAACAACTATCACAGTACATTAAAACAGTCATTGATCATCCAGGTAACAGCACACAGTATTAAGAATCATATACATATATATGTGTGTGTGTGTGTGTGTGTGTGTGTGTGTGTGTGTGTGTGTGTGTGTGTGTAGGGTTTTTTTTGTTTGTTTGTTTTTTACTTTCAGCTTTAGGACTAAAGAAAGGAAGAGTTGCAACAAGAATTTCAACCACTTCTGGGAAGATATTTGTGAATATTTTTCATGGATCTGTGGATGATGCCACTTTTCACCTCTACTGGGAAATTATGCTTATAAAATTTCAAAACTAATACAGAGAGAGTTCGTCTGGTGCTTATATATCATCAAGCAAATAGATGAAAATAAAAAGGAAGACACCATCACTTACATACTGTAATCTCACAGAACAAGCATTATAATGCTTTAAACACCATTTCCCAAGCTCTTGCCCAGTTTATAAAGGATTTACTTCTGAATGATCCTGTTCATCACTTTGCACTACTCCAGGCCTCTACATTAATGGTTGCTAACCCTCCACCAGCAGATCAACCTTTCCACTGAGTTCAGTTATACCTCACATCTAACACACCTGATTCTCTAATGCAGTTGATCAATGTCTTGACAATAATAGTTAGATCAGCTTTAGTCAATTAGAATTTGAATGAAATGCCACAGAAATTGTAAGAGGATTTGTGGTGGTCCGCTACATGTTCTCATGTTCTATTAATCTCTATAAAGGCACCATAAAAGTAATTACTCTTACAAAATATTACAGAAGAATCACATAAGTGGTAATCCTAAGCCATGATATTTTGAAATCACTTTTAATATGTAGAAGGAATTCACTGAGATCTGTTTAACTTGCAGGATTAAAGGCTGGGGAAGACTGTGTGCAAATTAAACTGCAGTGTAAAACAAGAGCATTTAACATGTTGGAGAGCATTTAAAGCATTTCAGTGCTTTACTTACTAATCAAATAAAGAAGAAACAAGGAACTTGTTTCACATTAAAAAAAAAATAATAGTGAATGAAGACATGGAACATGAGGAATGAACATGAAGCCGCTAGGAGTCTTATATAGAGAGTGACAGGGCTAATTAGGGAAATTAAGGAACAGATGAATACAGCTCAGGGGAGAAAGAGCTGAATTTAACTTAAACACATTAAATGTGTTCAACATTTGAAATACAACCTAACACCTTTACATTTAGTTATTGGTAGATGCTCTTATAAAGAGCAACTCAGAAAAAGTGCAAACAGCTGAGAGTGCAATGATACAGAGTACTTGACAGATTTGTAAGGATGCATAACATGAAAGACTAGATAAAATTCATACAAGTGTTAGAGTGACCTAGTCACTGAATAAAAAGGACAATTTCAAAACATACTTAGAACCTAAAAAATACATCCAATACATATGTAAACAATAAATCCAATGAAGAAAACAAGGGTATAATGCCATCTACTGTATCTGCACTCATATTTCAATCTGAAGTGGGTGTGGTCTAAACTGAAAGATGGTTTTTGTTTGTTTTTAGTAAATATGAACCCTACCATGGGGGGCATGGTGGCTTAGTGGTTAGCACGTTTGCCTCACACCTCCAAGATTGGGGGTTTGATTCCTGCCTCCACCCCATGTGTGTGGAGTTTATTTGTTCTCCTGTGCTTCGGGGGTTTCCTCCAGGTACTCCGGTTCCCTCCTCCAGTCCAAAGACATTCATTGTAGGCTGATTGGCATTTCCAAACTGTGTGAATGGGTGTGTGCGTGATTGTGCCCTGCGATGAGTTGGTACCCCATCTAGGGTGACCCCCCACCTCGTGCCCCAAGTCCCCTCCCCTTGACCCTGTGTAGGATAAGTGGCACTGGAAATGGGTAGATGAATGAACCCTACTACTATCCTTCTGGAAACACAGGAAAAGACTGAGGGAATTTCAGAGATAGAAATGCCAGCACTGTCAGCATGGTCTGTGAATTCTGGTTCTGACAGTTCAAACTGAGCTGAACTCATCTATACTTATAAATAAGTTCATAATTGGTCTCAATTAGACATTTGTGCAGGACAGATTTTTCGTAACTTTAAGGTTCCACAATGCTGTCCAGACAGGCAGTCACTAAGGTTGCTGTAAATGCATTGGGCAGTGCTGCACATTCATTATATATATAACCTTTATATCTGACTGCTCTCGCTACTTTTTTGCATCCCGCAGGATCCCAAACCTGATGCATACCTCTAGGTTCAACCAGATGCCATGTGAATCTTTTTGACAAGCTTTTTAAAAAATCAACAGTGCACCTTCTATTTTAGCTGTACTGTATTTGTATCTGTTTAAAACACATTATCTGTTCTTTCTGAATAATGTAGTAAAATTAATACAGAAAGTATTGCAAGTGCAAGGAATAATAATAGGATAAGAAATCAGAGAACTCTTATCCCAGACCACTGTAAAAGGAATGAAGACAATAGGACAATTAGGAATGGGAAGCACAAATCACCCATGAGGAGCCAGGACACTGAAGCAGTGGCACCTTATGAAGAGTGACGCACTGAAGAGTGAAGCACCTTATGAACATGCTACACTCAAGAGAATGACATGCAAGGTTCTTGCTGGAACAGGAAGCTAGTCACATAAGATCACTTCAGTAAGCTATGAACCATGTCATCAGCATTATTATGAATGTTTTGTAGAGGAGGTATAACATGAGGAAAGCCCAGCAAGTTGCATAGTTGCATAAATCTAGAAATGACTAGATCTTGTATGATCATTTCAGTGCTTTCTGTAGTAAGACAACACAATTCTCCTATGATGCTGTGAAGTAGAGGGTGATGTGATTGGAGAAGTTGAAACGGTCATCTAGATTTACACCATGATTTTTAGCTCCTGGATAAACTGTGAGGGAGTAGCTAGTATGGAAGTTCTTTGCCAATAGATAAACTTCTGTCATGCCAAGATTTCACTTCAGATGATGAAACTCATCTAGGAAGAGATCATTTGTGACACTTAGGAGCTTGATAGAGAAAAATATAAGTAAATTTAAGTGTCAGTGTAATGGTATTAAGAAAGGTTATATGATCTAGGATGTTAGAACAAAAGTAAGACTGTGAGGTAAGTCTGTGAGGTGAAGACACTGAACCTGTCCATACTATATGGTAGGGCCAATCATGTAAATTGACATAAATGTAAACTGAAAAAAATTAGAGCATAATGCTGGAAGCCTACAGCATCAAAAATACAGACAATGATCAAATGGCAGCTGGCAGGTCAGGCAGGATGAAGTTCACAGACTTTTCCCTGGGTTTGTGCAGTGGGGTACTTGTGTTCAACATTTATATAATAGGAGCCAATAAAATGTACACTGACTTAAGCCAACTGTCTATTAGTGGGAGTTATGACATACTGTAATCATGGTAAGTCAGCATCCTAGGTCCCACGATTACAGGATTTGTCCCTGCACATGGCTACCATTATGGTTTTCTTAAGCAAGATGCCCAAATCCCGCAGAAGAGACTTATCCTTGCCTCCCAAGGGGCGAAACCCAATGATGGCACAGCCATCTGTGGCCAGGAACCAAGGGAGCAAAATTGGCTGTGATCTGTAGATGAAAGGGATTGCATACTCTCTCTCTTCTGCCAATCACAGTGACACTAACCAATCACAGACATCTGTGTGCTCATGTATGTGGAAGATAGAGCTCTCCTCTTAATGTGTTACTATGCCTTGTGATGCAGCATGAGCAGCAGTCCATGATGTGGACCAAAAAGATGTGTCTCACAGGAAGGAGGTGTTAGCCTTTGCCCTCCTCAGTTGGTAGCTGTCATGTGATAGGGGAGAGTTGGATGGTGGGTGAGAATTGGCTGGTGACCAAATTGGAGAGAAAATGTGGGAAAATACAAAAAACAAAAAAACATTTTTCACAACAATTTTGAAGCCATAAAAAGAAAGAAGTAGAGTGGTCATTGACTTGAGTGTGAAATTTGTTCCCTGCGGTATGGTACTAGGATATATTTCTAGGAAAACAACAATTGTTTTCCTGCAGCTTTAATTCACTGATGCCAGCGCAGATACAAAAATGCTAGATTGTAAAAATGAGCATATACAGTGGGCTTTTAAATAGCCACTTGAATAGTTACCAAATATAATTGACCAGATACTTTTGAGTAAACTCTCTAATTGCTCAAGCATTTGATCTGGCCTTAACAATCAGTGAGTAATCAATGGAATGGAATTGTGTGTAGGTGTGTTTATTTATGTGATTTAATCACAATAAGCAAGACATTTTAATTTGTGTATGTGTATTTAATTGCCAGACGTAAGAAGATAGTGTAGGTAATCTATACTATATTTTTAGAACATACACACATAGTGCCTATAGAAAATCATCATACCCCTTTGAAATAGTCACTTTTTTGTCTTACAGCCTGAAATCAAAACAAAATTGTTCCAGCTTTATTTACACATTCTGCCTTACAACATTCAAGTAACGTGAAAAGGTAACAGTTCGGAAATGTAAGGGAAAAAAAAGAAAACTAGAATAACAGAGTTGGAAAAGTGATCAGTCCCATGATTTAATACTTTGTACAGCCACCTTTTGCTTTAATTACAGCCATCAGTCTGTTTGGATATGTCTCTATTAGCTTTGCGCACCTAGAGTGGGAAATATTTGCCCATTCTTCCTTGCGGAATTGTTTGAGTTCAGTAACATTTTGAGGTGAGCAGCGATTGACTGCTGTCTTCAAGTCCATCCACAGATTTTCAATTGGATTAGGTCAGGGCTCTGACTTGGCAACTCAAGGACATTCACCTTCCTATCCTTAAGCCACTGTGTAGTTTTTTGTGTGGTCTGTTTAGCGTTGTTGTCATGCTGGAAGGTGAACTACTTGCCCATCTTTAGCTGTCTATCAGAGGGCCACAGGTTTTCCTCAAGAATTTGGGTGTACTTGGCAGCACCCATTTTCCTTTCAATCCTGACCAATTGCCCAGTCCCCACCCCCACAACATAATGTTGCCACCACCATACTTCACAGTAGGTATGGTGTGTTTTGGGTGGTGTGCTGTGGTCTCATCTGACCATAAAACCTTTTGCCACATGGCATTAGAATCTTCCAAGTGTGTTTTTGCAAAGCTTTTTCAGAAGTGGCTTCTTTCTTGCCACGCTGCCATACAGGCCAGCTTTGTGTAAAGCTTGTGAGATTGTTGTCACATGCACAGACTGACCAATCTCTGCCATAAGGACTTGTAAGTCCTTCAAAGTTGCCACTGGTCTCTTGGTAGCTTCCCTGATCAATATCCTCCTGGCTCGGTCATCCAGATTGGAGGGATGGCCCGATCTAGGCAAGGTGTTGGTGGTGCCATACACTTTCCACTTCTTAATAATGCTCTGAATGGTACTCAGAGGGATAGCTAAAACCTTTGAAATCTTTTTGTATCCTTCTCCTAACTTGTGCCTTTCCACAACTTTGTCCTGGAGCCCTTTTGAAAGCACCTTTCCAACCATGGTGTATTCTTTGCATTGCCATGCACTAGAAGTAATGGAATCATCATGGAACAGCCAGTTTTCTTATGAAGTAATCAAAACCACTGCAATTGATGTCAGGTGGGGGGCAATTAGCATGGTGTGTGATCTGGGAAGTGACTGGTTGCACCTGAGCAAGTTTATAATGCTTACTCTAAGGGGCTGATCACTTATCCAAACCAAGTATTTCACTAATTAAATTTTTAATAATTGTTCAGAATTTTTGTTAAATGTTATGTCCACTTAGATGTCTAGGGTTATAATGTGTAAATACAGCTGGCAAAAGTTAGATTTAATTTATTTTAATTTGCAGGGTGTAACGTGACAAAAGGTAAGGATTTTGACAGGGTATGATGATTTTCTATAGGCAATGTAGATACGTTAGTCTTCCCAACCAACCTCAATTGTATGTATGTTCTCCATGTCTTTGAACATATATACCATGTTGTTGTTATTATCTGTATTTGAAAAGTTTATTTTTTTGTGGAAATGCCACATCTTAAAAACAGTTCAGAAACTAATAAGCTTTGTTAGACATGTCTCAAGGACAGGCTATGGGCTGAACCGAGGGACAAAATACACATTCAGAACCGGCTCTTGCTACCAGACAGTCATCCGAGTCCATAACCTTCAATAGGATTTGCTTAAAACACCGCACACATAGCATACACGAGCACTAATATTTTTCACAGATATGTCTTTGGCTTTCTGCCAGAGAAGAAAAAGATGAGTCACTCATTCTACAGTTAGGGCCATTTTCCTTTAGAATGATTCATGTAATAAATCAATGTAATCAAAAAACATCTATTTAGTACATCTATTCAATAAATCACAGACTTATATGAGTTATGAGAACCCGATTCAAGTACAGCAACCACTCAGGGAAAGAAAAAAAAGAAAAAAAGAAAAAGAAAAGTTTCATGATCAGTTGTGAATTGCAACAAAAAAAAGTATGGAATGACAGTGTCTGCTGGAAGTTATACAAACCATAGTATGGAAACATGATAAAGAGAAGTATGATAAAACTCCAAAACAATACAATAAATGTTTTACATATATACAGTACAGTACTTACTGCTTAAGATTTAGTACTTAGTAGAGCACCCTTTTGCTGTCATGACCTGCTGCAAATGAGATGCATAGCCAGACACCAGCAAAAGTGAAAGATATAACACCAACATGTTAGAAAAAAAATATAAAAAACAGAATCGGAAAAAAACAGAGTTGGAAAAAGGATTACCCCCCTCCTAAAATGACTTGTAAACTCAATAAGGTGTAGCTAATCACCTTCTCAATGGCACACAAATCCATTTGACTTTCAACTGTGATCAGCCGTGGTCATTTTGATTAGCTCAGCATGAAAATAGCTTTCCTGGAGCATTTTGTAGTGCAACTGAAGCAAACTACTATGGGTGGCAAGGCACTGTCAAAAGATCTCCTGGATAAAGTTGTGGACAGGCACGAGTCAGGAGATGGATAAAAAACATTTCAAAGGATTTATCAATGCCTAGAATCACAGTGAAGTCTATTATTAAGAAGTGGAAGGTATTTGGTACAACACAGAGCCTCCCTGGATCAGGACATCACTCCAAACTGGATAAAAGAGCCAGGAGGAAACTGGTCAGAGAGGCTACCAAGAGGCCTACAGCAGTGGTCATTGTGTGCATGTGACAACAGTATCACAAATTCTCCACAAATGTGGCTTGTATGGGAGGGCTGCAAGAAACAAGCCACTCCTCAAGAAAGGCCACATGAATGCACCTTGAAGATTCTGAGGCCACATGGAAAAAGGTTTTGTGGTCAGATGAGACTAAAACTGAATTATTTGGCCTCAACACCAAACAATATGTCTGGCGGAAATCCAATACAGCTCACCATCCAAATAACACCATTCCTACAGTAAAGCATGGAGGTGGTAATATTCTGTTATGGGGGTGTTTCTCTGCAGCAGGGACTGGAGTCAGGATAGAAGGAAAATGGATGTGGCAAAATACTGTCAAATTCTTGAGGAAAATCTGCTGCCCTCTGCCAGAAAGTTGTCAATGGGAAGAAGGTTTACTTTCCAGCATGACAATGACCCAAAGCACACAGCAAAACTGACCACACAGTGGTTGAAGGAGAAAAAGGTGAATGTCCTTGCATGGCCTAGTCAGAGCCCAGACTTAAACTCCATTGAGAATCTGTGGAATGACTTGAAGACTGTAGTCCACAAACGGTCACCATTAAACTTAACTGAACTTGAGCAGTTCTGCAAAGAAGAGTGGAATATTGCAATGTCTAGATGTGCAAAGTTAGTAGAGACAGTAATTATATAAATAAAGCCTGTAATTAAAAAATAAGGCAAATTACAGCAAGGGGGTGATCCTTTTTCCAACTCAGTGATTCTGCTTTTTAAATTTTATTTATTCATTTTTTCCTGACATGTTAGTGTTATGTTAGTTTTGCAAACTGTACTTATTTCCCCCAGCACTTCAGTTTTATGGGATATTTATATATACATACATATAATATCCCAAAAACAGAAGTGCAGGGGGAAATGAATACAGTTTGCAAACTTATTTATTAATAAAAAATCTAAAAAAAAATAAATAAATAAAAATAAAGTTGTGATTGCATAAATATTTGCCCCTCTGAAACCACTCAACTAATTGCCATAAGAAATCACATAATTCGTTGAATGGACTCAATGTGTATGCAGTTGAAGTATCACATGATCTCAGTGTCATGACACAGTCAAAGCCCAGACTATACTCTGATTGAAAAAATATGGCAAGACATGAAAATTCCTGCTCACCAGTGGTATCCATCCAATTTGACAGAGCTTGAGCAATTTTGTACACAGAGGTGGTTCAACTCAGGAATGTGAATAATTATTTAATAATAATTTAATTTAATAATAATTATTATCAAATTTCTGTTTTTTGTTTCAATGAGTCACAATACAAGAAATATTTTGCACCCATGATAGACAAATGGTACAAATCCCAACTAAGTCCATTGCAAGTCCAACTTGTAACACTACAAAATGTAGAAAAGTTTACAGAGGGTGAATACTTATGCAAGGCACAGTATTGTAAAAGTTTTAGAGACTCAGGGTTCAGTTGGAGTTGGCTGAACCTGAGGTGCTTTTCATATGTGCTTCATTACTGCTGTTAATGGAATAAAGACTTTCACCTTTTTTTTCTCCTTACAGAGGCAGTGCTCTTGGGCCTCAAGGCTATGTTAGGACAAAGGAAGAAGCTTTGTTACTGAAAAAGCCCTGGATGAGAGGTGTAAGAACCCTAACCTAACACTCCATCATACAGCACTATACAGCTCTCACCAGCAGAATGGTAAAAAAAAAAAGCTTGCATCAAAGCTGCGGTGGTGTGCAAGTCTCTGAACTGAAAGCTGCTGGCTGCTGCCTTTCATACCCCAGACATAATGAAGAAAAAAAGACAAGAAAAACTTCCAATTAAAAAGATGCTGAAATGCCTAATGATAAAGCTCTAGTATAATGAATACCCTCTTGGCTCCCTTGCATAAAAAGAAATAATCAAAATGACTTGCCATGAAATGAAACTCCTCTGAATCGTATCTCCTCATTTGTGTGAGACGAAATGAGTTTGTGGTAAATCACTGAAATAAAGTAATTATCCAAGCGCTGACTTGTTTGTTCCTGATTATTTACTATGAAGTCATATTTATTTGGAGATTTGGCCTTTTGACAAAAGAAAGGGAATATGAAGTGGATTGCACACCAATACCCATGCACACAGTTACTACGGGTCAAGCCTTCTTCAGCAACACAATGATACAATATTGCTACTGAAATTGTAGCACGTATTGCTACTGCTGCTTTCTTTCTTATAGTTTTATTGCCAGGCAGGGAAACTGGATGCTGGGAGCAGGGAAGTGATCAATTGAATTGTCTTTTGATTGCCTTAAAGCTAATTTGTCTATATTGCTGGCAGACATGGAAAAGCTGATGAAGGCAGAAAGCAGGGGAAAGTCGATTAGACACTCAGTCTCTCTGTTCTTTCTGATTGAACAGCTTCATACACACACACACACACACACACACACACACACACACACACACACACACACAGGAAAAAAGATACAGTTCTACGATTACAGCCAGCATGGAAATAATAATCACAGCTATAAAACCAGGCCAGTGCTTTGCTCCTTTCAGTCTATTTATAGTATCTTACACAATGGCCTCCTCACCCCTTCTCTAGATCATTCAAACACTCATCATAAATGCATTGTAGTTCTGATCAAATGAACAGAAGGTTTTGGATGAAGTTGGCTGTTCAGATGTCCTGTCCTGCAACTGTACAGCAATGTGGTCTCATGCACACAACTTGATTTGTATGCAATCTTATAAAGGTCACAATTTGAACCAGGGCTGTGGTTTGAGTTCACACCTTTTCTCACAACTTTGTTTGTATGATATCATACAGAGTCCAACCTCATCAACCTCATTGCTCCAAATTTACACAAATTTTTGCAGATCACACAGTGAAAATCACAGAGTAAAAAATTCACACAGTATTATTACCTCTCTTTGATGGATGTGTGCTGCTTCAACTGACACTTCTCATCTGTCAGATTTTATTCTTGTCGGCAGAAAATGTAGATTGATAACTTTTGACATGTAGATTTATCGTTCCTAAGCTTAAGTTAAAACATCTCAAGAAACATGGCTCTCTTAGAAAATGGGATAGGGAAACAATCTCTAGGGAAACCAGGTTCTAAATAAAATCTTTATGGGTTTGTGTATTTTTTTTTTCTTTATTTCTAAAATAATACTGCAAAGTGCTAGTTCAGGCATGGTGGCACAATGGGTTGCATTGCTGTCTCACAGCACCAGGGCCCAAAGTTCAATTGAATTCAGTTTTTTTGTATAGCAAAAAATTTGTATAGCACGTTTAACAATGGACATTGTCACAAAGCAGCTTTACAGAAATATATCAGTTCAGGATATAAATTTTAAATTTATAAATTTCTCGCTAATGATAAGGCCAGAGGCGATGGTGGCAAGAAAAAACTCCCTGAGACAACATGAGGAAGAAACCTTGAGAGGAACCAGATTCAAAAGGAAACCCATCCTCATCTGGGTGACACCGGATAGTGCAATTATAAATAAATCCCTTCTATAACTGTCTACTACATGGTCAAAAAGTGCAACTGTGCAACCATGAAATTAATTATAGTTTTTACATGAAGTCTATTTTGTTGAAGTTATCAACTGTTCACTGATGGAGACTCGAGTGCAAAACTATTCATGGCAATGGCAGTCCTAAAGCTATAAAAGAAATTGTAGTCCTAAGCCATCATAGCAGGACTGTTCATTTCAACTGCAGTACAAAACCATCTTCATGGTTTTTAGTGGTACCATCCACAGTAATCTCATTGATCTTTAGGCTGTCCATGTGGGGCCATCCTCAGCAGGTTCAGTTCTGAGCTGAGGTTACTGTCTGTGTGGAGTTTCTGTCCTTGTTCTCTCTATGTTTCTAGTTTCCTCCCATGCCCAAAAACCCCTAGATATAACCCCTAGGTTTAGTACCACTAGGTGTAAATGTGTGTGTGTGTGCATAGTGTACGGTAATGGACAGGCATCCCATCCAAGATGTACTCCCATTTTGGTATATTCACTCTATTATTATCTTATTTACTTAAAGGCCATCTCTTCCAATACTTTTGCTCACCAAAAATTGGGCTGTCTGCCACCAAAGGTGCCATGGTGTAATTTATTTAACACATATAGATGTAAATATCAGGAAACGAAACCTGAAATTTTTACTGTCTCATTCATTTATTTTTATTTTTATTTTTTTATCTCTAATACAAATGTCTTCAGTGTATAGCAGAAACAAAATAATTGGCCTTGCTATTTCAATACTTTTGAAGGGGATGGTATGTTATGTGTATTTTTAATTCATATGGTGAAATACACACTATTACACACTCCATAGTATCACCCAGCACTTTGCAGTCATGTTCTCACCACAATCACCATGCACATTAATACAACATGACAAGCACACATGCCCAGCCCTTTTCTCTCAGTTACATATTTGTTTCTGTCTGGTCTCCATTATTCCTTGTTCCCTCTCACAGAAATATCAGTACTCAGTACTCCCTTTTGTTTCTTCTTTTTGGCAATATAAATAGTCTGCAACTTTGCATGTGTAGGATTAGGAGGCAAATGAATGGTATTAAATTCTATTGAAATATATTGAATATATATTTTATAAATATACGCTTCCTCATCAGCTCTCTGCACAGTAATGGAGAAAGATGAACTTGCTAAGTGAGGGCCATCATTAATAAATCCAACAGGGTTTTCAGAGCCAAATAATGAAATGCTGCTTTGCTTCACATGACCGGTAGTGATGCATTGTTACTGCCCTGCCAAATAATCAGTCATGGTTTATGTGACAGACTCATTAGTTTTGGTTATGTGTATTTTTTAATTCATGAAGTGAAAATACATGCTATTATTCACTGCACAGTGTGAACCAGCACTTTTGTTCATTCATCTTCAGTAAGCGCTTTATCCTGGTCAGGGTCACAGTGAATCTGAAGCCTATCCTGGAAACACTGGGATGGGAATATACAGTACACTACAGATATGAGCCACAAAAGTTCTGGAACCAAGATTAACCGATCTGCTCATGATCCAAAACGTACGAGTTCATGATCATGATCAAAAACGAGTGACATCAGTCAAGCATGGTGGAGGTAGTGTCATGGCTTGGGATTGCATGGCTGCTTCTGGAACAGGCTCACTAATCTTTATTGATTATGGAACTCATGATGGTAGCAGCAGAATGAATTCAGAAGTCTACAGAAACATTCTGTCAGACAACTTACAGAGAAATGCATCCAATCTAATTGGGAGGAAATAAAACAATGGACCCTCTCAGCCAGAGAACCCAAAAGAAACTCAAAATGTTATTAACTAACTTCACTCATAGACACTAAGGAGCCACTTAAATCCAGCTTGTTGCATCTGCCTTATCTCAAGCATTTCTTCAACAATAGGGTGTGAGTGTTAAAGCCATCCGTGACCCAGGGCTGAACTCTCTTGACCACAGAAACTGCTGTCAAATGCAGTGATTTAGGCCTTTGGGCCAGACCACATTGCTTACTTGGCAGATAAGTCCAAAGATCCTCACAATTAAGGCTGATAAATTCTGGAAGAAAAGGGGGGAGGGGCTCCCCCCTTGAAATGAGACCTTTTGCTCCATCAGGAAGAGTCTACACAAAGTCCCTGGGTTCACACATTCCACAATCAGAGCAATCAGAGCCTACCAGAAGCAATAACTGTGGAAATTAATACATCTTTAAACAACTGCAATCACCTATTTTCTGCCATGTTTTCTTCTATTTTCTTCACGTGTATAACTATTAAGTTGCCACTAATTGTTCCATTTATTTAGCATGTATGAGTATATTAGCACTAGGAGGATCATTGTGTTTTAATATTAGTAGTGTACTTAATAATAGTCAATATATGTTGTGTGTGGTATGTGTGTGTTCGTTGAGTGATTTCCTGAAGGATAATAGTAAGGAAATTTTGGTAGAATGTCGTTGTATGTATATGTAATATTTCGGGACAAAGTTTAATCCACGCATCATTGATGAGTGTACAACCACCCATCTGCAGAGACAATGGGCTGATTAGCATAATAGGTGGAGAATCTGATTAACACCCTGCCCTAAGACAATGTTTGATTGGAGGAAACATTCTGGGGCTGGACTAGCCAGAAAAGGTTAAAATCCTAGAACACCAAAGGAGCTTCTCTCTTGCCCTCTTCTTCTCATGGAACTCTTCATCTCTTAAGCTCTTACTCTCAAGGACACAGGCGGCGGGGGGTCTCCAGAGCCATCCCCCAATCAACACCTTTGGGGACATCATCTGCTTGGAGACCCAGCCTAGAGCCTCAGTCAGCCTCTTAGCTCTCTTGTTCTCTTCTCTTGGAACCTCTTATGCTCTTACTGCTCAGACCTCTCAGCTCATCAGAAGGACGGAGTCGGCAGATGGTCTCCAGAGTCGGCAGAGAGTCTCCAGATCCAATCAACGTCGGGGAGATCAGATCACATTACATCGGCCTGGAGACCCAGCCTAGAGCCGCAGCCAGCTCTTCAAACCTCCCGCCTTCATTCCACTCAGCATTCTGATTGGTCTTCCAAGACGCCACTCAAATGCCGACCAGACCGCCACAACGTAACGAGGAAATCCCTTCAATGCAGCTATTCAAAAGGTAATCACAATACCCCAGATCATGGTCTGGAACTTCATGGAACTTCATTCACTCTGCTGAAAGCCATTATCACCCCTGTTTATGAATGTGTGTGTGTGTGTGTGTGTGTGTGTGTGTGTGTGCATGTGTGTTTGTGTTAGATTAGTTTCTGTGTCGTAGAATAGTTCAATAGAGTCTCATCTGTTCTTAAATATGTGTGTATTCTTATTGCTTACAAATTCTACTGCCTTTAATTGCGATCCTGCTACAATGCTCAAAATAATATTTCACTATATTTAGGATATTATTGCCAGTGGACACGGAGGTAATATCTAGTGCATAATTAATTAATATGGTGGATGAATAGTTGATCAGTGATACTAAATTAACCAAATTTCCCCTTTCGAGCTGATCTGCTAATCTTTCCTACCTATTTAGAGGAGAATACAGGTAGCTCAGCTAATTTTAAAATGGTGGAGAATGTAACAACTTAACCCGAACAGCTAATTTTCCCTACAGGAAACTGAAGGGAGAAATACCCAAAACCAACAACAACTGAAAGAAGCTGCAGTACAAACCTGGAAAAGTATCACAAAAGAAAAAAGAAACAGTTTAGTGATATCAGTGGGTCGCTGGTTTGATACGGTTATTGCAAGCAAGGGATATGCAACCAAATATTAAGTATTATTTACTTTAAGACTATCTGTTCTTATACTTTTTATAACATAAAAATTGGGTGGTCTGCCAAGGTACCATGTTGCCGTGTGCTAGTTGTTTAACACATCTAGATGTAAATATCAAGAAATGAAATCTGAAATTCTGATCCATCATCTCATATTCAACTTTTGCTCTCAAACTCTTGTAGGGAATGAGACATCAAAGTAGGAAACACTTCAAAGTGCTCAGTGATGCTATGGTGTGTATGAGTGTGTATTTTCAACTTTTTAATTAAAACGCTTAAGAGTCTGTCACATACACCATAGCTGATTGTTTTGGTGTAGCAGCAAAGCAGCATTTTATTATTTCATTTTGAACACCCTGCTGGCTTTCATTAATGATGGCCCATACTTAGCACGTTCATACCTCTCTGTTATTATGTTATTGTGTATTGAGCTTGTCGAATTCCAAATGAATTTAATACCAGGTATTTACCTCCTAATCCTACACTTACAATGTTGCAGATCACTTACTCTGCTGTTTAAAAAAAGGGGGAAAACAAGAAAGTACTGATTAGTAATGATATTTGTGTCAGAGGGAAAGAGGAATAAAGGATAGAAGTGTGAATACAGATGTGGCTGAAAGGAAAAATGTTTGTGGTGAATTGTTTTCATGATGAAATCATGACTTTAAAGTGAAATTGTATATGGAATAAAACACCACTGTTATAGGAAAATGTTAATCAGTGCTGTGGTATTGTGTTTTTTGACCATTTATAATTATATTTAATGTGGTTACACATCTGCAAGATAAATTATGGCGTACTCACACTAGGCCCCGTTGCTTTGTGCCATTCCCAAGCACGATTGCCCCCCTCCCAACTACCCCGCTGACCTGCACTAACATTGCACTTAACATTCCAGGCCTGAGCACGCTTACATCATTATTTTGTTTTGAAGAAAACAGGAAGAAAAGCACTTTCGCACAGCATAATGGAGTCCATCATCTCATCTTAAAACATACTTTTTATGTTATCATCATCTCATCGTTTCATCATTTCATCATCTCATATCGTAAAACATACATTTTTACTAACCTCATTTCCATAACAGTTGGGATTTTTTCTAAAATGCAATAAAAACAAAAATCTGTGATTTGTCAAGTCTCTTGAATCTTTAATTAACTGACAAAAGTACAAAGAAAAGATATTCTGTTAGAGAACCTCTCGCACTCTGAGTCACTCGCAAAGGCAGAGCGACTCCCTTCCGAATTCCATTCTTCGTGCTACTCACGAAAACTGCAGAGTAGAGCGAGTCTCATTCCACGCTACCGTTGAGGACTGCCGGCAGCTCACTTCCGTTCCCCGCGCTTCTCGCCAAACAGCCGAGTAGCGCTTTTCAGCTCCATTCACAAACTCCACTGGACAATTCATTCATAGACTCTCGTTATGTTTACTTTGCCATGTGCCTGTGTTTTGGTTTACGTCATGTCTCTGCCCCCGTTTGTTCATTGGTTCTTTGCTTTTGGTTTATGTCATGTCTCCACCCCCATTCGTTCATTGGTTTTCCATTTATTGTTTCTTCATTAGTTTCAGGTGTGTCTCGTTGTTTTCTGATTATTTAAACCCCTGTGTTTCCCTGCCTTTTTGCGGAGTATTAGAGTTTGTTTAAGCATATGCTGTACACCTGCTACCTTCTCGCGCTCTCTCGCCCATAGCCCATAGTTCTTGCTCATAGACCATAGCCTAGCAACATGTGTTTTTGCCTTGTTTCGTTTTGTTTTTCTTTTCATGTACTGTGTTTTGTGGATACTGTCTCACCCATTTGGATTACTTCTGTGCCTTTTTTGGATTATTCATGTTCCTGTTTCCTGTGGATTATTGTTTGTTTTTTGGACCCTGCCTGTTCTTTTGTATTTCCCCTTTTCTAAATAAACTACCATTTCTCCAGCGATTGCATCCTGCCCTCCCTGTGATTACGTAACATATTCAATGTTTTCACTAACCAACTTAATTGTATTTTGTAAATATAAAAGAATTTGATGCCTTCAACACACTCAAAAAAGTTGGGACAGAGGCATGTTTACCACTGTGTTACATGACCCTTCCTTTTAATTACACTTTTTAATCGTTTGGGAACTGAGAATACTAATTGTTCCAGTTTTGCAAGTGAAATTTTTGCCCATTCTTGCTTGATACAAGACTTCAGCTGCTCAACAATCCTTGGTCGTCCTTGTCTGATTCTCCTCTTCATGATGCGCCATAGGAGATAGATCTGGACTGCTGGCAGGCCAGACAAGCACACGCACTCCGTGTCTATGAAGCCACACTGGTGTAGCATGTGCAAAATGAAATCTGGCATTATCCTGCTGAAATAACCATGCACTTCCTGGGAAAAGACGTTGTCTTGATGGTAGCATATGTCAATCTAAAATCCCAATATATGCCTCCACGTCAATGGTACCTTCACACATACGCAAGTCTCCCATTCCATAGGCACTGATGCACCCCCATACCATCACAGATACTGGCTTTTGCACCTTTCGCTTATAACAGTAAGATTGGTCTTTCTCATCTTTAGCACTGAGAACTCGACGTCCATTTTTCCCGAAAACAAGCTGAAACGTGGACTCATCTGACCACAGCACACGTTTCCACTGCCTTTCAGTCCATCTGAGATGAGCTCAGGCCCAGAGAACTCAGCGGCGTTTCTGCATAGAGTTGATGTGTCAACTCTTCCTCCTTGCATAATAGAGTTGCATTTCTGCGGCGGACTGTTTTAAGTGACAACAGTTTTCCGAAGTACTCCCGAACCCATGTGGTTATATTTATCACAGTAGCATGATGATTTCTCAGGCAATGCCATCTGAGGGCTTGAAGGTCACGCACATTCAACAGTGGTTCCTGGCCTTGCCCTTCACGCAATGAGATTTCTCTGGATTCCCTGAATCTTTTCACAATATTATGCACTGTAGATGGTGAAAGACCTAAATTCTTTGCAATCTTGCATTGAGCAATTTTCTTTTGTAACTGACTGACAATTCTGTGAGCCATGACCCATCCTTGTTTGCAAAGACTGAGCTTTTGGTGGCTGCTCCTTTTATGCCCAATCCTAATACCCTCCCCTGTTACCAACTAACCTGATCCTCCAAAATGGTGTTGAATATTCTATAAACTTTTCAGTCTTATTTTGCCTCTGTCCCAACTTTTTTTGAGTGTGTTGAAGGCATCAAATTCTAAATTTGTTTATATTTACAAATACAATTAAGCTGGTCAATGAAAACACTGAATATCTTTTCTTTGTACTTTTGTCAGTTAATTAAAGAGACTTGACAAATCACAGATTTTTGTTTTTATTGCATTCTAGAAAAAATCCCAACTTTTATGGAAATGGGGTTAGTACTTGACTTGAATTTTTGTTGTATGTATGCTTATTTTTTATGATTAGTATCTATACATGATTGTGTTTATGTAAAGCGTCTTTGTCAGGTTGCAGGTAGAGATGGATGCAAGTGCAGATAGGGATAGTGAATGTTTAATTATATACAAAACAAAACACGAACACTAGAACACGTGGCAAGGTACAAGAAAAGGAAACAGGAAACATAAAACAACAGCAAGAATCACATGAAACAACTAGACAGATAAAACAACGCAAGACAACCCGTGCAGTGCAGAACGTGTCTATATATACATGAGTGTTAATGAACCAATAACTTGAATCAGGTGAAACAAGACATGTGACTAGGTGCAGTGTCTTATGGGAAGCTCATTTTAAAGCCGCTATATAAAATAAAGTTTATTGTTATTGTGGCTTATTTGGAGTCGTTTGGGGAACGGTGACACACAGCCCTCTCAGATGCCTAATAGATTTATCACTTATGCAGCGCAGCAATTTTCACTAATCATGCTGCACGTATCAGAAGATTTTTTACAGAGGCAGCTGACAGTCGCATCATTGACATCATGTTTCGAGTTATGTGCTCGGCCATGCTTGGTGATCACACTAGATGCACACCGTGCCTGAGTCCAACTGAACCGTGCCCGAGCCCACCTATTCACGTGGGCTTGGGCATGGTATGGAGCGATCACACAAGTCAAACGAACTCGATTTTGGGGGTCAAACATGTTCGTGTATGGTACAGATCACCTAGTGTGAGTACACCCTTAGTTACTGTTATCACTTATATTATAGTAGCTATAAACAGTTTTATTCCCCTCACCAGCTGTAAGACAAAAAATGAGAAAACAGAAAGTGCAAAGTATTTTCCCACGTGTTTTCTTTGTGTACAAACTCTCATAGAAGTCCCCATGATGAGTTAGTATAGAAAAGACAACACATTAATATACAAGCACATTAATATAATTTGAATTACAGCTGGCACTACTGTCAGAGCTGCTGTTATAGAAGATTAATAAACACCTCCTTACCAATCATATTCAAGAATTCAACAGCGCTGTGGTATAAGGAGTGCATAATAAATATACTCCTTATAAATGAAAACTTGTGAATAAAAAAATACACATAACTAATGAACAGTCTGCCACATAAACCATGGCTGATTATTTGTCATGGCAGTAACAATGCATCACTACCGGCCATGTGAAGCAAAGGAGCATTTCATTATTTCTTTTAGAACACCCTGCCGGATTTCATTAACGATGGCCCTCAGTTAACACGTTCATCCTTCTCTGTTATTGTGCAGAGACCAGGCTTTTCTTAAGAGAGATAGGAGTCCCTTGCTTGATGTGTGCAGAAAGCACAGGCCTCTTATGATAACAGCAAATTAAGTTTCTCTTGCTCTGCTGAAGCCTGTAAATAATTAATTGGTTTGTTTCCAAAGTAGCTGGTTTTGCATGACAAATTCTCCCAACTGCCCCAGACGTGGGCATCGAGTGGTACTGCCTTCACTGTTTCAACACTGAGCATTGCAATATCTGCTGGCAGCACAGATTTGGGTTTTATTATGCACTGTGCTAAACTATTGCCAAGTGTGAGAAGCAGGGAAAGTGGGAATACTAAAGGTGTGGAGAAAGAAAATGGAGATGAGAAGACAGAAACTGTGAGTTCACCTTAGAGACAGGGGGTAGAAGAAAAAATGGGGCAGGCATGGTGGGTGGGGGGATGTTAATGATTATACTAATATCTGTAAGACAGGACTGGTAGATAAATGTGTGACAGGCTATTATGAGAGCCAGATTATGTGTGCATGTGGGACAGCAGGCAGCAGGAGACACTGAGTGAGGGAGACGTACAGCGAGAAGGGAGGAAGCAACAGGGTGAGAAAGACAGTGAATATGGTAATGACAGTAGTAATATCCTCTACAAAAGACTGGCTAGCTGATAAACATGTGTGACAAGTAATTATGAGGGAAAGAGTGCATTGGCAAAGAAAGAGAGAGTGAGAAAATGGGGGCGAGTGATGGAGAGAGAGAGAGAGAGACAGAGAGAGAGAAAGACATGGAAGAGATAATGAGGATAGTAATGATAATAGTAATATCTCCAGTAAGTGAGTGTCGAGTTGATACGTGCATGTGAGTCGCAGTAATGAGAAAGAGAGAGAGAGCAAAAGCTCTAATTAAGCCATGCGGTTCAACGTCTGCTCCAAATCTAATTCCACAGTCATGCCTCTGTCCATTCCAATAAAAACCCAGAAAGAGATGATCCATAATTCGATATAGCCATCATTACACTGTACATCTGAACAAACATTCATTGTAAACCATATTGTGAAAGATGCTAGGACAGGTGAATACTCAACATCTGCTAATGTGTTCTGGGTTTTTTTTTTTTTGTTTTGTTTAATTTTAATATATTAAACATACTTTATAAGGGTCATTCCATCTCAAGTGGTCCAATGGAGGCTGCTCAACCATTTTTTTTTAACTTTCTTCTTTTTTTGAGTGATTACCTCTATGTATTGGCATTGCAAAACAATCAGTTACCTAGGTAAGGTATAGTGTGCATGCAGAATGTTTCAGGTTTGAGATTTTTTTTGGGGGGGTGAGAAAGTGCTATTTAAAAGAAAAAAAAAATTCCCCCAATTTCAGGTTGAATATCTTTGGTGGGGGACCAGATATGAACCTGAAATTTTCACCAGAAGTAAGTCCTCTATAGTAGCATTCTGCTGTAACAATTGAGTTAGAGATCCCACCGGTTACAGAGCTAGGGCTATTATAAATCTGGTTAAAAGCCTACTTTATTTATGCATTTTGAGAATGAACAGATGTAGTATAAGCATAACAAATAATAAAAATTAACAGTATTTTACAGTAATTATGTTTATGATTGACATACAATGAGATCTAAAATGTTACATTTGATATTGGCAACTTTACAATTTTCGGACCACTTGAGATGGACTGATCCATAAATAACTGGTTCAGATAAATGTTTAAGCAGCAAGATCCAAAGTATATTGAAAGCTTGGTACAAAATCATAACTTGTCTTTGTGTCTGCATTAAATTGCACTGTGCTGTGACAGAAATGGCTACACAACACATCTTGTTTACTTTTGTGCTTCCGAGACCCCCTAAATATGAGTCATTTCCTGACCTGGGACAAACAGAGAGACTGATGTGAATTAATCATGGCCTTTAGTGAAACAGGATCTCCAGCAGTGTCTCAGACTTGTCACTGCAATCACTGTGCACGTTAATACAACATGACAAGTGCACAAGCCCAGACTCAACCCTCAGCCGTTCTCTCTCAGTATTTTTTTCTTCTCCATTATTCCTTCTTCCAGTACTACCTTTTTGTCCATTTTTATTATTTTTCTATGTCATGATAACCGCTCTGAGAGAATGCTAGTGTGGAATTAGGAGGTACAAAGGCCAGACATTACAAGCAGTTTGAGTGACAAAAAGAAGTGCTAGCTGCTATAAATATTCCAATTCCTTTTTTGTTCTCAGTCCTTTACACAGTTTTTCAGGCTTTTTCCTCTTCTCTTGTGTTTGTGCAAGTGTGTGTATAGTGTGAGTAAAGTATTAATTATGACTAGGACTACTATGTTAATTTCAATTAAATGTTTACTTTTCATTTATATATCATTGTATTACTCTCTTAGTCTTTATTTTTTATTGTCATTTGCTGTAGTGTTACATAGTATTACATTTGACACCAAAGAAATAAAATGCTATCTACTTCAGTCCACATTTTCTATTTCCAAAATGGGGCAGGTTGATGCATTCTATGGGTAGTGTTTTAGGCTTCCTGAAGGGGTTCATCCAAGAAGCCTTTTTGAAGGGTTCTACATAAAAGATCAGACGAACAAACCTGGGTTATAGGTCTACCCATTGTTCTAAAAGTACCGGACATTCTGACCTACATGTGGTACCCAAAATCAAAAATGCAATTACAAAGACAGCGGGAAAAGATCAACATCAACAAAACCCATTCCAAAGTACAACAGAGAGTGACAGAGGATATTCAATTAAAAGATAAATCTGAAAGGAATAAAAAATAAAGTTATTGAATGCATCAAATAAGATGATATGATTTACCATTTTAGAGATCAGATTTATGTTTCATGCCCCTCAGTCCTTCAAGACAAAGGAACAAAAATACCATGTATCTACAAAGCCTTTCGTATCAGAGACAGAGCTGCTCATTTTACGCACGCAAGAAATAGAGATTTCATACCCACGCATTATTTCACACCCACACACTACCAACCCGTGTCACACCAGTTTAACGCTCCATCCGTCACGCACTGCTCATGCACCATCAAATTTAACATTCTCTCCTCTACTTCTAACACTCCTATTACACCTTCCTTAATTGTTTTGCTGACCTCCATGGAATAAATCCCTACAAAATGACTGGAGCTTGAAATGAAAGTCCAATTTCTCTCTTTATAATTCCATTTTGGAGAAAATGCGCATTGGATATGGGGAGTCATTTGTCAGGGCTTGGCATTGTGTGTGTGTGTGTGTCTGTGTGTGTTTGCGTGTTGTAATATTCAGTCAATAGCATAGCTCATAAGCCTAGAAAACTATTAGCACCATACGGTTTCAGGTTACAATCCAAAAACAGCATGAGTAGATGGAGAGGACATTGTTTCTGAATTTTACTGGCTTGTTTTAAATATCTAGGAATCGAATATTAAAGATGTAGCTTCAAATGTAAGAATTAAATCAGAATTTTATTATCAATCCAATTTCTGTCTATACACAGCTGTCAGTATGAAGATAGATTAATAATGGGGAAATAATTTACACAAATGCTTCAGATGTACAGTACTGTGCAAAAGTTTTAGGCACCCTATTTTTTTTTTAGTACAAACTTTGCTATAGATTTTTTTTATCTTATGGCTTCTACATCATCAAGTCAGTACAAAAACATTTTAGATTCCCAAACATTAGTTTTCTAGCACAAAATTAAATGTTACAGAAGAATATTTGTATATCATTAAAGAAAGCAGCATATTACGTAAGAGACACTTTTCAGACAAAAAACACAATGAAAGCTGCTGAGTTTTGCTGCAAAAACAAGAAGCAAGTGCGAATGTCAAAGTCTCCAGAAGAACTGTGGCTGGTTCTGCAACATGCTCAAAAAAAATTACCAGCTCATTTCCTTATAAAACTGCACAGATTGTACCAGAGACTACTATTTTTATTTTTATTTTTTTGTCATACCAAATATTGACTTAGTTTCAATTACTACTGTTTACTGCTTTTTATGTAGAAACATTTAATTTCATTATTTTGCTCTACAGCATTTCTTTGCATGTGCCTAATACTTTTGCACAGTATTGTATATGGTAATACTTCACTTAAGGGCATTGCTAATAAGGCAACATGATGCCTATAAGCCCTTATGTAACCCTGCCCTAGAAATTTCAAAACTTATTCCAACAGCTAACACCTGAGTCAAGTGACACTTTCTGAGCTAAGTGCCGAGTTCAGTAGACACTGCACTCAAAGTTCTCACCTTCATTTTTCCAATTAAGCTCACTTGGCAGGCTGTGTCACACCATTTCCACCATGACTTCCCAGAAATACACTGAGCTACTACGTCAGTTATGACATTCTAATCTAAGGCAGCCCAGAAGATGTTATAACACTACATTATGTCAACACAAATGTCATTTGACTCATGATATATCTGCTTGATAATAAAATTGTCAAATAGTATTCATGACATTATGTCAAGTGGTCTTTAATGGCTGTATTCAGAGTTGGCAACTTAAATGGGGAATGTAGACTCAATATATACAATACCTGAAGGCAGAGATGGTTTAAACACCAACCACATGATTAAGCTGACTTTTTTGGGCTGCCAGTTCAGAAAATTAAGATGACCAGCATTTACATTGGGTATAGAAAAGAATCACTGCCCTTTAAAATAATCACATTTTGTTGCTTTTCATCCTGAAATGAAGATGGACACAGGTTTTGTTTTATCCAGCTGTATTTACTCACTGCAACTTATAACATCCAAGTGAAAGATATAACACCAACATGTCAGAAAAAAAATAAGAAAAATAAAAAACCAGAATCACTGAGTTGGAAAAAGGATCACCCACCTCCTAAAAATAATTTGTAAACTCAATAAGGTGTAGCTAATCACCTTCTCAATGGCACACAAAGCCATCTGACATTCAACTGTGATCAGCTGTGGTCATTTTGATTAGCTCAGCATGAAAAGAGCATTTTGTAGTGCAACTGAAGCAAATAATCAACTATGGGTGGCAAGGCACTGTCAAAAGATCTCCAGGATAAAGTTGTGGACAGGCACAAGTCAGGAGATGGATACAAAAAAATTTCAAAGGCTTTATCAATGCCTAGAAGTACAGTGAAGTCTATTATTAAGAAGTGGAAGGTATTTGGTACAACACAGGCCCTCCCTGGATCAGGACATTGCTCCAAACTGGATGAAAGAGCCAGGAGGAAACTGGTCAGAGAGGTTACCAAGAGGCCTACAGCAACTCTGAAGCAATTGCAGGAATTTATGACAAAGAGTGGTCATTGTGTGCATGTGACAACAATATCATAAATTCTCCACAAATGTGGCTTGTATGGGAGCCACGACTGAGCTTTGCCAAAATACACCTTGAAGATTCTGAGGCCACATGGAAAAAGGTTTTATGGTCAGATGAATTATTTGGCCTCAACATCAAACAATATGTCTGGTGGAAATCCAATACAGCTACCATCCAAATAACACCATTCGTACAGTAAAGCATGGAGGTGGTAATATCCTGTTATGGGGGTGTTTCTCTGCAGCAGGAACTGGAGCACTTGTCAGGATAGAAGGAAAATGGATGGGGCAAAATACTGTCAAATTCTTGAGGAAAATCTGTTGCCCTCTGCCAGAAAGTTGTCAATGGGAAGAAGCTTTACCTTCCAACATGACAATGACCCCATTGAAAAGCTGTGGAATGACTTGAAGACTGCAGTCCACAAACGGTCACCATCAAATTTAACTGAACTTGAGCAGTTCTGCAAAGAAGAGTGGGCAAATATCGAAAAGTCTAGATGTGCAAAGTTAGTAGAGACATATCCCAACAGACTAAAGGCTGTAATTAAAAAAATAAAGCAAATTAAAACAAGGGGGTGATCCTTTTTCCAATTCAGTGATTCTGTTTTTAAAATTTTTATTTTCTGACATGTTGGTGTTCTATATTTCACTTGGATGTTATAAGTTGCACTGAGTAAATACAGCTGGATAAAACAAAAACTGTGTCTGTCTTCATTTCAGGCAGAAAAGCAACAAAATGTGATTATTTTAAAGGGGGGGGGTGATTATTTTCTATACCCATTGTAGTTCACACTGCAGAGATTTTTCTTTAGTAGAGGTGTCCAAGATGGGGTTCTTCAATAGCATCCAGACCACTGCCTTTAAATACAAGCCCCTCGCATTTAGCCCAAAGACTACGAATAAAAAAGCAGATTGCTTTTTTCTTTGCTGTTAAATGCAATACGATTTAACATAAAAGCAGGACACAATTTAAATAAATAAATAAAAAGAAAGACTAATGTTATGATATATAATTGAGAGGATGGTAAGCATTCAAATAAACATCTAATAGTCCATTATTATTATTCTTATTATTATTATTATTATTATTATTATTATTATTATTATTATTTTCACTGCAACCTTTGTTTAATTTAACAATATGGCTTCCACCCTCATTATTTGGCAGCTTATAAAATAGCACTTGATCCAGCACATCCATAGGCTTAGGCAAGCGCGAAAATGCTATTAGTGAGAGTTGCAACAAGTGACTGGGCAGACTAAAAAAAAAATTATTTATTCATTTATTTTTATATGTCAATAGTTAATTGTGCATGCAATTTAACGTGGCCCTGAGAAGCTAAATCATGGACACATTAAATTGTGTGCACAATTAACAATGGGCATACGATAAATCACAGTCATGAAAACATAGTGTGCACAGGGTGTAGGCTATTTTACCATACATTTAATTAGCAATTGTGAGTGGCCAAATTATTAACAGCTCACTCTAAATTCACGCTAGTTCATAATTTTACCCATATACAATCTATATATAACTGATCAATATAAGTCTCATCTTTTTGAAAAAGAAACATTTTTCTTGGCATTTTTCAGTGTGTTTACAGCCCAAAACATGAATTTCAGAGTGACATACTGTGGTTACATCAAACTGTCAGACACTGGAGCTGGACTTAATACTGCTCCTCTCTCGAGCCAATATCACAGCAGAAAAATTGACTTAAGTTCAAGGACAGAATGGCGCATAACTGAGACATGCCTTTGCTTTTGGCAAACTCCACCGATGCACTCAGCTCCTGCACAAATAACACATAAGACTGCAGGCATATCTGAAGTGGTCTGAATACTGATGTGTGCATTTTTTGGTATTAAGTCCTCAGTATGTACAAGTCACTCAACTCTGAATGCCAGGAATTATGTAGCTTTATGTCACTAGTCATGAAGGGCTGTGTAGCTGTAATGTAGCTTTATAAACAATGCTCTTTAGGGAAATATGTCATATTGATTTTTTTTTACATGGTGTACATAGTACTGCTAAGATTTATGTTTGAAAGACAATCACCCTACTTTCTTTTTACGTAGTCTTCTTAACTTGTTCTTGTAATAATCATCTGTGTACATAACGTCACCGCCAGCTAGGAATATTCAATTCACGCATTCAAATGTGCAGTGCCAACTCAAATAGGCATAAAAAGCATGCATTTTAATGTCTCCTAAAGCGATCTGTTTAGGACATGGCCCCCTTAGACAGTACAGTTCTGAAGATCAATCATGTTCTGCCTCTAGGCTAGCCACATACTGAGATCCCATCTCCATGCCTCAATACTACGATTAGCACAACAGGAAAGTGGATGGCACACCACATAATGTCTGACAATGATCCCTGGCCTTCTTCCACTTTATAGGATGATCTGAAGACAGGAGCAGAATAGCAGCACACCTCCTGCTGAGAAACATTACCATACACTCACTCAATACTGCTCTGAAAAAAAAAATCGAGCCATTTTGCAGACATACAGCGTGTAATACATTATTTTATCAGTAGGCTGGAGTGGAACGGGCCTGCCATCTTCAGTCTAAATATTTCACCACTATGTGCTGGCTTTGACTACTCATCTTAAAGACTAATAGACAGTAGAAGAAAAGTTGGCAAAAATCCCAAATACCCAATGTTCATTAGTTTTTGTAAAGCGTTTTGGCAAAAAAGTTTTTGTGAAGAAACATTTGGCTCATTATTACATCTTTTTGACAGGTTTTTAGAGCAAGTTGGTCCACTGTCAAAAAATACACACCGTGTTTGTTTGAATCCTGCAGTGAGATAAAAATAAACAAAAAACGTAATAAAAAATTCTCAAGCTACCAGTGTCTACCAATGTGATTGATGCTCTAAACAGGAACATAAAACTATGAAGTTACATTTACATTTACGGCACTTGGCAGATGGCCTTATCCAGAGCGACTTATAGAAGTGCTTTGAAGTCTCTATCAATAAATACATCCTGATACTGGTTCACTAGGTCATGGACTAAGAATACCATCAGTCTAAAAACTGTTGGGGAGGTAATATAGTTTTTAAAAAAAAAAATTAAAAAGCCCATTTAAGTGCTAATTTAAGTACTTCATGAAGAGGTAGGTCTTTAGATGTTTGAAGATGGCCAGTGACTCAGCTGTTCAGACAGAGATGGTGGGACAAGTCGAGCAATGCTAGAGGATCGGAGGGAGCGGGGTGTCATAAGTATTTTGAGGTAAGTGGGTACCGGTCCTTTTTGGCTTTGTTGACAAGCATCAGTGTTTTAAATCGGATGTGGGCAGCTACAGGAAGCCAGTGGAGGGAGCGTAGCAATGGGGTGGTGTTGGAGAACTTAGGAAGGTTGAAAACAATTCTGGATCAGTTGCAGAGGTCGAATGGTGCTCAGAGGCAGACTTGCCGGGAGCGAGTTGCAGTAGTCCAGTCTCAAAATGACAAGGGACTGAACAAGCACCTGAGTGGCTTGTGTGGATAGAAATGGACGAATCCTTCTGATGTTGTAAAGGAGAAATCAACAGATCGCAAGTTCCTAATATATCACCTCCCAAATAGAGTTCTTAGACTGATGGTATTCTTAGTCTGTGACCTAGTGAACCAGTATCAGGATGTATTTATTGATAAAGAAGTCGCTCTGTATAAGGGCGTCTCCCAAATGCCATAAATGTAAATGTAAGATCTTGACATGGGGATGAATCACCTGTGATGAAGTGTTTCATAAAACTATGAAGTAATACATTTTTTGGGTTAAGGGGATATTGGACATTTTAATAATGATGACCACACATACACATATGCACGCATATTTTTTTCAAATTATGAGTATTAACAGAAGGTACTGCCAGAAAACACACAATAACATGTTCTATAAAGAATCATATTCCAGTTAATTATTTTTAAGCAATAGAACATGAAAAGGAGTGTGCTATCATGAATAACATCATGGCTGTAGATTTTTTTCCTGTGATCATGACTGTGAATAGGTACGAGGCAAAAGTCGAAGAGCCAAAGACAAGTGTTATAGGTCATCGCAGCCACAGTGTTGTTCACAATAACACACAATCTCTAATGTTCTACTGCTTTTATACAATGGTTTACAAAGGAAGGACAAATCTGAAGTAAAGAATCTTCAAACATTGTTTCAAACATCTATTTTTAACATCAGCCAATTCTTCCTCCACAAATTAGTTTCAACACAAGTGGCTTGTTGAAGAAGTGCAAACAATTTTCCGTCTGTTCAGTTTAACAGCTAATATACAGTAGTTATTTTGTTTAGTAGAAAAAGGCCAACTGAGATTATATTCTTTAGACACTGCATTACTTTACTTACAAGTAATTTTTGTTCCAACCTCTGTGGAGTATTGCATTTATCCCACCATCTAGTAGCAAGGATAATAAAATGTGTGGAGAAATTATTTCTATCCATCCATTTTCTGTACCATTTATGCTACACAGGGTCGGTGGGGGGGGGGGGGGGGCTGGAGACTATCTCAGGGGAGTCAGAGCACAAGGTGGGGGTGGGGTTGGCGGGGCAACCCATCACAGGGTGGAGAAAGTATTTATTTTATTTTTTTTTTACCTCAAGGAATGGTTGTAGTTTGCCCATCCCTGATCCAAATTATGAACTATTATAGATACTCATTAGTCACAGATTAAGCCACTGTTTTTGTTGTTGTAGTAATAGTAGTAGTAGTAGTAGTAATAATAATAATAATAATAATAATAATAATAATAATAATAATAATAATTATTATTATTATTATTATTATTATTATTATTATTATTATTATTATTATTATTATTACACTACACACACCAATTCTGACCAAAGCAGGCTAAAGTATACAAGTCATATATTGTTTTGTTTCTAATACTTTAACATTTTCTAATATTGCAATAACATTCCAAAGAATGGAGAAATGATTAACTACAGTTGTGTGAAAAAAATAAGTACACCCCATGGAAATTATTGGCTTTTTTGACATATTTGGACAAGCAAACCTTTGACCCTCTTTGAAACAGTGCCTATTAATAAAGTTGATACACTCTATCAAATGACACAAATTGACATTTTGTAGTAATGAAAGTAGGTGTCATCATGCCAAGATCTAAAGAGTTCTATAAGGCCTTCAGAAAAAAGGCTGTGGATGCATTTGAGTCTGGCAAGGGATTTAAAAAAAAATACATCATTCCACTGTAAGGACAATAATCTACAAATGCCAATTTGTCCAGGACTGGCCCAGCAAATTCAGTCCAAGAGCAGACCGTCTGACGCAAAAAGAAGTCTCTAAGAACCCCAAAATTTCATCACAGGATCTGCTAGTAAGTCTTGCAACTGTTGGTGTCAAAGTGCATGCTTCTACAGTCAGAAAGAGATTTCACAAATTTGACCTGGAAAAAGCCTTTACAAGACTACAGTTTGCCAATGAGCATATAGGCAAAGACCAGGCCTTTTGGAATAATGTGCTCTGGACAGACGAATCAAAGATAGAGTTGTTTAGCCATAGTAACAGCAGACATGTTTGGTGCAGACCAAAGACAGCTTTTCAGGAGAAGCACCTCATACCAACTGTGAAGCACGGTGGAGGAAATGTTATGGTTTGGGGTTGCTTCGCTGCCTCAGGGACTGGACAGCTTGCATTTATTGATTCAACTATGAATTCTGTACCATATCAAAGAGTGCTTGAAGATAATGTGAGGCCATCTGTCTGAAAGTTGTAGTTGAACTGAAAGTGGACCTTTCAACAAGATAATGATCCTAAGCACACTAGCAAATCCAAAAAGGAATGGCTCGAAAAGAAGAAATGGAGGGTTATGGAATGGCCTAGCCAAAACCCAGATTTGAATCCCATTGAAATGTTGTGGGGGGATTTTAAACGGGCAGTACATGCAAGAAAACCTTCAAACATCTTGCAACTGAAAGAATATTGCATGGAACAGTGGTAAAAAAAATTCCAGCAAGCCTGGTGGACAATTATGCAAAACGCCTACAAGAAGTTATTTCTGCTAAAGAGGGCAATACTAGCTTCCGAAGCCAGGGGTGTATTTACTTTCTCCACAGAAGAATATCAAATCTATTGATATTTCTGTTGCTTAAATGGTTGAAAAAGATAATTTTCCTTGTGGTTTTGTTCAAGTATATCAACTTCATTAATAGGCACTGTTTCAAAGATGATCAAATGGTTGCTTGTCCAAATCCATCAAAAAAGCCAACAATTTCCATGGGGTGTACTTATTTTTTCACATGACTGTACATAAGCAAAAGAAAATTTTTGATTTGACAATTTGTCAAATAAACCTTATTGCTGCTTTTTAAAAATTATGGGTGACTAATGTTTATTCATGGATAAATTATTATAGACTAGAGATTCAAGATGACAATCATTTCACTGGCATGTTTCACAGTCATGCACAAACATCTGTTGCCATTTTGGAGAAGATTTTGGCTTTATTAGTTAATGGATATTAAGCAATTCAACTAGGTTAATTAAAATTTAATTAAGGCAGAAATGACAATCAATCAGAACCATGTTTAGTGCTCGTTCCCATTAATTAGTTTGTGTAGATGTTGAATAAATTAGATTTGAAATGCGTGGCATTAAGTGTGTGGGAGAATCTTCGTCAATATGTCTGCATGTACAGTGAGAGAGAGCAAGAGAGAGAGAGGCCTCATTTCAATAAGCATGTTCTTGTGTATGGCTGAGATGAATCCATGAGTTTCACCTACATTCAGTCTCCTCAGCTTTTGACAATCAATTTCTCATTCCCATTCAGCTTCAAGTAAATTTAAATGTTTTTTCCATGTTTGGTCCACCCACACAGCCTTCCTGATTTACAGCAAAAAAAATCTCTTTTATCATATGCCCAAATGACAGGACTCAGTAGGTTTGAATACTCAAAAGGCTTTCTGCTTTGTATAATCCCTATGAACAAACTCAACCATTTATCAGAAGAATTTCACTCTGAAAGCAAAGCATGTTTCAGAGACTGGCTGACCTTGACTGCTAAAGTTCTGACCAAAGAGGCCATGCAGTCCTCTGTGGCTGGTGAAGCTCCATCTTTTATCTCCACTGCGTTTTCTGAAAACGCTTCAGTAATCATTCACCAGCACAAAAAGGATCTGCAATCTCCTCTAACATGACCTGGGCACCAGAAGCGCAACACACACATACACACACACATCACACACTCATAATCAAGCAGTGAGTCAAAGCACCAGAGGGAGAAGAGGCGAAGGTGGCAAGACATTTCTCTGTAACACATACGTCAATAGAACCTAATTAAGGATGATGATGAATGTATACTCTGCAGCATTTTATTGTGTAACTGGCATACATAATGCCACAATACATAATGTATTTTTGTCTATATATGACGTTATGACGTTAGCACGTTTGCCTTGCACCTCCAGGGTTGGGGATTCAAATCCCTCCTCCACCCTGTGTGCGTGGAGTTTTCATGTTCTCCAGATGTTTCAGGGGTTTCCCCCAGGTACTCCGGTTTCCTCCCCCAGTCCAAAGGCATGTGCTGTAGGCTGATTGGCATTTCCAAATTGTTTGTAGTGTGTGAATGTGTGTGAGATTGTGCCCTGTGATGGTCTGGCCCCCCATCCAGGGTGTCCCCTGCCTTGTGCCCTTGAGGGATAGGCTCCAGGCTCCCCCAAAACCCTTTGTAGGATAATGTTACAGAAGATGGATGGATGGTGTTCAGTAGATGTAAAGTGAGACTAAATTAAACCATTTTTCCCCTTCTTTTTTCTCCTTATGGTAGACCCACCTCATCATGATCCACACCAGAATACACACACACACACACCAGCTGGGAGTTTTCAAAAGTGTTACTCCCAAAAGCCCAACGCAATTGCCCTGTTATTGTCCACTCATCCACTGCTCACTGCTCAGAGGTGTGTGTGTGTGTGTGTGTGTGTGTGTGTGTGTGTGTGTGTGTGTGTGTGTGTGCATTTGATTCTAACAAAGAGGGACATGCGCCAGGATTTATTAGAACGAATGTGTGCATGCACAAAGTTTATACTTTGTTGGCATGCCAGAAAAGGCTTGCTTCTCGCTGCCTCCAATGAATTTGTATGCCAGTGTGTATGTGTATCTATGAGGATGGAGGGTGCTTAAAAAGGTGACAAAAGCAGGTGTCTAAATATCTTAGATTGATTCCCGTGTCTATTTATCGCCACTATCTAGAGCTATGATTGCCTGATCCAGGTCTGATAGCAAAAAGGCCCTATTTCAATGGAGCCTCCAAATCATCTTACAAATTCTCTTTGAACTCTATAAGGCTAAAAAGCTAAAAGTATGAGGTGTTGGATCTTGCATGCTGTGGCACTGTTGCTGTTTAAATAAACTTCCAGATTAGTAATGCTTTTGGTGGACTATCTGAAGTACTGCATGATAACAGGAAGGTCCCTTTTCATCTCTCACAACACTGGCAAACATCTTAATAGTAAGACATTATAGAAAATCAGATTTTCCTTGCTAAATTCACTTCATTCATTAATCAGCTTATTCTGGTCAGGGTGGCAGTGGATCTAGAGCCTATGCCTGGAACACTGCTAGTCCATCACAGGGCAAAACACACACACACACACACACACACACACACACACACACGACTTACTATCCTTGTGAGCAGCAGTGGTTCGTGACCATAGAATTTGGTCATGCAGAGCAACATTAAAAACGACATAGCCTCAAACAAAATTAAGTCGAGAGCCTATCACACTTGACTTATGCTACAGACTACTGTCCACTGATTTTTAGAGTAACCCTATAATAAGCAGTTTACAACATACAGTCATCCAGCATACAGTTTAGCAGCTCGCTTTGAGCCGTTTTAGATGTTAGTACATTTGTTCCGCTGTTTTCGTTACAGCGTTGATGTTTCCCATATGTGAGGTGTAGCGTCTGGACTGGATCACACTGGCCAGATCAACATTAGGCCCCAGCAAACTTTTAACTTTTTGCTCTCTCTAGCAAATCACTAACCTGCGTCCAGCAAGTCTAAGAGTCTCCACCACTCCTAAGTGACTTCAAAGGTCTCTTGGACTGACCTCCTCCCCTTTCTCCAGGCACCAAGGGGCAATCTGGCCACAGACACCCCCGTTTGGAATGCCGAATACGCAAACTCCCCTTCACACACACACACACCCAGGACTCACGCACACACATAACGGCACACTCCCTGAATGTAACCCATAATTAAACTATGCCGGAATAGTATATGATGTATTCTTGTATGCATGCATTGTTTGTCCTGTGTAATCAACCTAGTATGATTTTTAGTTAAGTTTAGAATAAGTTGAAATGCTTATAACCATGTGGAAGGATATACCATTCTTTTAACGTCTTCCTACCCTATCGAATTTAGTCTCTAATTAATCCTCTCTTGATGCCCTGATTGATGACGCATATTATGTTATGATGGGATGCGTTATGTTATGTTTTTTACTATACTTTGTAATAAGATGGTACTAATCCGACTCCACCCCAGAGATGCAAATCAGGGTGTAAAGAGAGACAAAGGAAACCTTCTCCCTCCCAAAATTCACATTCAGGATTCGTCAATTGCCCAAAGAGAGGTGTGGACTGGCTTGTCCTTAAAAGACAACGACACACGTTCCTCTCTCTCTCTCTCTTTCTTCAGCCCCAGCTACTTCCTTCTTCATTTCATTTCTGCCTAAAGTGCAGAGTTACGCATCTTTAACTCAACACGGAAACCAATGCAAGTATCGTTCTCAATCGATTTCTAGATGCGTTTTAAGCTTATGCCCCTATTTTAGGTGATTTGATTCTTTGCTGGTTCTCAAGGTTAACTGTTTGTGTTGTTTGCCATTCTTTTATCTTCACCCCTTTCCTTTCTTTACTTTCATTTTCCTGTATATATGTATTATTTGCCTAGATCTAGTTGTATGTATTCGTAGTTTCATTCATTTATTAAAATCTATTATTATCACGCTTGATTGTCTCTGTTGCTGCTCATAAATAAGGTCACTTTAACGTTTTGCTTTTCGCTATATGCTTGGTTTTGTTAGTAACAGAACCGGAGAATTATTCCTCTTGGCCAGAAGAATAATCTCCCCCCTTTTTAGAGTAATACGAAGGTTACACTGTTGAGTTTGGTGGACAAACCGATCAGCCTCTTCGAATTTAACTCTAAAACTAGACTAAAGCTAATTCTATAAGCTGATCTAGACCATATATATATTCGTAATTAATTATAATCCATTGTAGTTAATTATCTGTATATATACGTACATTCCCCTTTATGGTTGATTTATATTTATGCCTGATCATAACACGCTTTGATATATATATATATATATATATATATATATATATATATATATATATATATATATATATATATATATATATATATATATATATATATATATATCATATTTGGGCTAATTCATTACAGAGGCAAGGTAATAGAGAATAGAGGTAATATGATATATTATAATAGCTAATAAACCAGGGTTGCGAGGTTCCCACCTACACCTCAAAATCAACACAAAATACTTGAAACTAGCCCCAAAAATTCGAATTGGAAAAGGGTGTCACAGTCTTTTTTCACAGTCACACAGCAAGCAACATCACACTGATGTAACACATTTTGGTTGTACAAACATTATCCACTCCATAATCCCCATTTCCCTCTTCTAATCTCTACAGTACATCTTATAATAGAACTGGCTCTGTACATCATTGACACACTATCTACACTTTATTAGATTCAATTCTGATGATTTGCTATAAAACAAGATCTTCGTGGCTGCTATTTTTAAACTTGCCCAAGCTGGGAACTCCATACTGCTGCTGCCCCAAGCATGGGGCAATGCCATTCTTGGCCAATGGGCCTCAATTGATGATTGTTGTAGTTCCCATTTTTGAGCACTTGGTGCAATAATAACTCTATGGAAGATGAGAAAGGTGAGAAACTTAATGGGACATTGGCCTATACTGTATACTGTAGGTCAAATAGCAACATTTTTTAAATCATTGGTCACTCAAAAGAGGTAATCGATATTTTTTTTTTCCTATTGATGAGTCACCACTGCTTGTGAAGACCTTCCACTGACACAGAAATTCAGATAATGCTATGCTTACACCTGAATCTAATCTTAACCTTAACTTCAGTAACCAAAAGTAGCCAGGCTCATTTCTTTCTTTAATAAAAGCTGCATTGTTTGAAACATTCCTATTTGGTCCCCACCAAGATACCCTATATGGACAAAAACTATGTGGACACCTGACCATCACATCCATATGTGGGCCATCTCCAAACCTCCCACAAAGTTTAAAGCACAAAATTGTATAGAATGTCTTTGTATGCTGTAGCATTAAGAATTCCCCTTTACTGGAACCAAAGGGCCCAAACCTGTTGAAGTATTACAATCTCCTGTGTCCAAAGGGAGGACCATGAAGACATGGTTTGCTAAGATTGGTGAAGAAGAACCCGAGTGGCCTTCACAGAGCCCTGACCTCAACCCCACTGAACACCTTTGGGATAAACTGGAAAGCTGACTGTGCACCAGGCCTCCACACCCAACATCAGTGCCAAACCTCTTGCATTTTTGTGGCTCAATGGGCAAATCTTCACAGCCATGCTTCAAAATCTAATGGAAAGCATTCCCGGAAGAGTGGAGGTTATTATAACAGCAAATGTGATTGGTCAGGTGGGCACATATAGTGTATAAAAACATGCCCACAAACTCACACATTAATACCTAGGGACACCTAGGAACATAGGAGCCATTACACTTAATAATATGTTTTTAGGAGGAGGGGGAGAAACTAAACAGTCCTTTCGGTATTTTGTGATCACAAAAAATGAATGTAAAATCAAGGATTTGGGCCAAGATGCACCATGTGACATCACGACACGCATTTAGCCAACGCCCATTTCGATTCACATGCGTTGAACATGAGTACAGCTAAAGGTCCCATTTACCAACAATCACTGCGAAAAAAATTGTGCAATTGCAATTTCACCAATTCAAGTAGTTTTCCACAAAAAAGCACAAAAATCTCAGCAAATTTTGAAAAAAGCGGCAGCAAAATCAAGCATTTTTTAATTCAGAAAACAAACTCCACATAATCCTGTATGAACTGACTAAAAACCCAGAGAAAACCCTTGCAAACATGGGGAGAGCATGCAAAACCCTGCACAGACAGGAACTTGATCTCAGGATCGAGCTGGGGATGCTGAAAATTCAAATACACTAAATATAGTGTATATGAATAGACTAAGTGTTACAAATTGTTTAAATTTCTCCATGGTTGTGACACCATAACCATTTACACAAGTGCATATGACAGCCTAGAGTTGCATGTTCTATTCATTTGAAGAGCACTGACATTTTTACACTTCCTATAATGTACAGTTACTGCACTGGCCTGTAAGATCAGGTCATAGTAAAGATAGGAGTACAATATTAAGGCAAAATTACAATATTTAGTGTTTTGATACAGAAAAACAATATTTTATCAGCATACCTTGATTATTAAGATTTTGCCTTTCCGTCAATCAAACTTGAATATAAACAATATTCTAGCAAAATGCATACACTCATATTTGCTATGAAAGCCCAGTTGCACAGAACATGGCGCATATCAAATCTCACACACAATGAATTTGGTGAAATCTATATTTATCTTGTACACTTACACTACATTCCTGGAACACACTGGTGTGCCATTAATAAATAACCATATGCTGTAAGGTGCCATTATTTGCATATGGTTGCATATGTTATATTGCAAATGGTTTAAAAATGTGTCAGCACTTCTCAGGATAACGAGTCATCAAGATGTCATCCACTTTCCTGATTATGTATTCAAACATGAGCCCTCTGGATAATTGTACTTGAAGTTTTATCTCAGTCAATTGCCATCTACATCTTCTGGAATTTTAATTCTGGCTTGTGTTCACACTTAAGCACTTTCCAATGAATTGTATTCATATACATGAATTAGTTCCTATAATACATAGGAACTCTCTAGGGGGAAAAAATGCTTTCTTGCACAGCCCTCATAAATGCTCGAATATTAGACATGATGACACATGCTAAGCCGCTATGTTACATTGCCATAGGCTAAATGGAAATAAGACTGCTTCTTGATTACAAACATCCTCCTTAAAAAATTGTTAGATGATTTTTCATTTTAGTTGAAATAGATGTTACTGTAGAGTGATAAAGACCTAAGAGTTGTTTAGTTGAAGCAAGCTGCATTCTGAAAAATGTGTTTATGGTGCTGGTGAGCCGTTTCATTATCTCCTGCTCTCTCAGATTCAGGATGTGACTCTGGATGGATCACATTACATTTGGCAGCATTTCGATAGCAGAGTTTTCACTACAGATGACCACGTTGTTTGCAGGAACATAGTGTCACAGCACACACAGAACAGTTAGCAAGTACAGAGACAGAGGTCATGATTGTTAATAAGTCTTAAAGGCACAGCGATAGAGTTTGTTTCATGCTAACTAATAGAGTGGCACTGCAAAATATAAAATGTAAAAATACGTACTGAGAACCACACAAACATATATAATGAAGCTCTGGAAATGTACTGAAAGTGTATAACAAACAGCAAACTTAAAATGGCAGGAAAGAAAACTTTAAAGCCTGTGAACCAAGATACTCTTTATTTAAAATGATTTCATCCCAGCTTAAGGGCTGCAGTGTACTGCCAATTTCGTGATGATGGTTATACTGACTGAGCGCATTAAACAAATTAGCTATGGCCATAGCTAAATTTCGTCCCTGAAGTAAAAACATTGTTTGCCTCTGCATTTTCTCCTGCTCAGGTGATAGACACCAGTCTAAACTTCATTGTCCTTTAGTGGGAGAATATTATTTTGGCACAGCATCTTTTTTCAGTGTTGCTGTCTTGCAAAAATTTCCAACAGGTTTTTTTTTTTATTTTTTTTTAGCCAATTTGGTAGGAACCATGCTGAGCAAAGCGCTGACACCTTAGACAGGAACCCTACCTCATGCTATGTCACTATTGAAGCTGTAGATTCATAAATATAGAAAGGAAACTGGTAAATAAAGGAAACTATTAAATAGATAAAGAACGATAATATTAATAAGTGATTAAAATTTAAAAAAAAAAAAAAAGAAAAGTATAACTAATGAAAAGGGTTTGGAGGATTACTTTAAAAATGTATTCTGTTACAGTTACAAATTACTTCATAAAAAAATGTCATCAGTAACGTAATCCAAGTATCACAATATGAAAGTAATCTTTTATTTTTGGATTACTTTTGGATTACTTCAAGGTCACATATATAAATAAAGTCAAGAGAAAAGCAATATGATCTAAAATACTTTTATTTAGAGCTTATTTTAGAGCTTAAAAACATGTTCAATGTTTGGATTTGTTTTAATAAAATAAATAAATAAAAACATCACTGTCCCTGATGTGTGTAACGTTACATCACAAAAGCATTTCAGAGAACAATTTGTGTTAATTTCTACCAAATTAACTTTGCGCAAAATTTATTTGTGCATGCACCACGACTGGCAAGAGAGAACCAGAACTATAATCAAGCAGCTGTCTATATTGTGTTATGTCAAAAGTTTAATTTCTTTGGTTTTAAATGAAAAAAAAAATTGTAATCCTGATAGTATCCCCATTTTTTACAAAATGTACCTGTAATCTGACTACTTTGATTTTTGATGTAATTGTAATGGATTACAGTTACCAGTTTTTTTGTGTCCTGATAATGTAACACCATTACATGTATTCCGTTACTCCCCAAGCCTGCTGATGAATGATTTTAAAAATCAGTTCTTTAAAATGTCTATGATTATCTGAACATTTTTCTGTTCTTAACAGAAATGAGTATAAAGCATCACTTAATAAAGCGCTTAATATCTGATTTGTTTTTTCAAAAATGCCCGAAATACACCCACTTTATTATAATTTCACAGAAGCGTTAAAACTGCAGCATGCTGTGTGCAAGTGCTCGTTCTTGTGTTTTCTATCTTTAATCTTTAATTCAACCCTTTATAAAGAAGGGTCCCATTTTTAGTCCAGCATTATTCTCACTGAGCTATCTGGGCTAAAAGACTCTCTGGGGGAAATACAGACCTGTTTCTTTTGAGAGAGATCTGTGGGAAGAAAGACTTCGGGCTTAATCTCAAAGCAAAAGGAGCAAGAAGCATTTATTAAAATGGATGGATTGCTGTGTACAATAAAAACACTAGTTCTTACTCACCATTATAGGCTTAAAGACCAAACCAGTTCTACTCAGATATATCCACAAAAGTTTAGCCAATCATCATAAAAGTTCTGTGCAAGCATAAGCAGCTGTGTATGTCATGTAAATCTGCTGACAGTCATGGTTAATGGAATAGATGAAGGAAATAAAGCTGTAGGAAAAAATCCTGCCTGCAGTTTTGTCCACTGTAAGTCAGTGGACTTGGCTATAGCTTTGAGTATTCAGTAAGTGATATGAGCTCTTTGGACAATTAGGGTGGGTCTTATGTAGATGAGGGGATATTAATTATGCCATGTTATATGACAGAAACAGCTACAACCCCTATGCCAGGACATCCGGCTTCAGAGTCTGCACACTACTGGGTTATTAATCATTCTCTTACATCTGGCTTTGAGTAATTACCCTACCAGAAAGAATACACACACACACACACACACACACACACACACACACACACACACACACACACATACACATCATTAATATATGGAATAACCAAATTCCTATGCAGAGCATAAGAACAGTGAAGAATAATAACAAAGGAAATGCAATATTCATAATGCTAAATTTTGACAAATGTCTTTAAAGAACGCACCTACATCCAATGACCGCTAAAGTGAGGGGACTATTTTAGGAGGTGTTAGCAGGGTCACACAAACCTCCTGTTTGGGGAGGGAGCAGAATTGTCTGAAGCTGATGAAATCTTCCAATGTCCTCATTCATCAAAGCCCAGACCACATATTAATTATCCTCCACCTTCAGCCCTACAGTAGAGGACACAGTTATCCACACACACACACACACATACATTTGGCCAAGCAAACATAGTACACTTCTGCTTTCACATTTACATTGCTTAGAGAATGATAGATGACGTAAGTGTCAAGCCCATACAAAACATTGATTTACATCTGAATCTGTTATTCCTGCAAAGACATAAAATTGCCTCAAGCCAGAGGTGCCTATCCAGTGACTTTCAAAGTCACACAAGAGTCAAAGAAAACCTGCAAACTTGAACACTGGACTCACAGGAGCACATTTCAACAACACTCCGATTTCTGTGTGAATCTGTAAAATGACGTGGCACTCTGAAGCCAACCATTAAGAACTACCCCGCTACAGACTCCCATTAGTCAATAATTACCACCTTCCAAAAGCTGTTACATCTTCTGTAGAGGTGCTGGGGTTATTCGTGTAAGTGCTAGCTTGTAATTGGTGTAATTTAAGCATGTTCTCCCATGTTCTTAACTGGAACACTCAATAACATTCATCATCAAGAAAGAAAATGGCTGCCAACACTCAGGATGACCTTGTCAAGACATCAGCCATGTGATAATTATGCAACCTCATCAGGCTATGCCCTTTCTCAGTATATATCCATTAGACAAGAACAAGACATAGTTCATTCCATCACCAGAGGGTCAATTAGAGCATTTCACAAAAATAAAAGCACCATTAACTCAGCTGTGTCAGCTATACTTTCTTCCAGTTAATTAAGTGTTCACGGCAGCCAACGTCACACCATTGGCATTGGTCTTAGGCAGCGGAATAAAAAGAGTGCTCTATGTGTGCAAGCAGCACAAAGAAAGAGATCTAATTGATCTTCATTTGCTTGATGCTTTAATAGCACACTGTCCACTGATTTCTTCTTCTCCATCTCTTACCAGGAAAAAGACTGACCTTCACCCAAGGCATTATACTGAGGACTGTATCAGTGTGACAGTGTGTGTACATCTATAACCTCCCGAGATCCCTTCCAGTCTCTGTCTCTGAATAAACATTGTCAGTGCCATCATCTCCTCTTCCAAGCATCAGTGCTCCCAAAGTCATTGTGCATCTCTGACTTTAAATTAACTCTCCAAATGTCATTTCATCTTCCATATCTGCCGGAATGCTGACCCTCTTTTCACCTTGTAGATGGAGAGAGGCAGGTCATCTCCCTTTCTGTCACTCCTGTGGCATGTTTGAAAACCCGACATCACTGGCTGCTTGACTTCATGTCAACCACCCAATGCAAATGAGTTCATGGGGCAGGACCTGAAGTCACGAGTGGCAAAAGTATACGCACTGACTCAGCACCATGATGAGTCCATCATCTGCCATCCAAGCATTTTACATGTATCAGAATTGTATTTGTATATACAGTGGGTATAGAAAAGAATCACCCCCCTTTAAAGTAATCACATTTTGTTGCTTTTCAGCCTGAAATGATGACAGACACAGTTTTTGTTTTGTCCAGCTCTGTTTACTCAGTGCAACTTATAACATCCAAGTGAAAGATACAACACCAACATGTCAGAAAAAAAGAAAAAAATAAGAAAGCCAGAATCACTGAGTTGGAAAAAGGATCACCCACCTCCTAAAAATGACTTGTAAACTCAATAAGTTGTAGCTAATCACCTTCTCAATGGCACACAAAGCCATTTGATTTTCAACTGTGATCAGCTGTGGTCATTTTGATTAGCTCAGCATGAAAAGAGCTTTCCTGGAGCATTTTGTAGTGCAACTGAAGCAAACAATCAACTATGGGTGGCAAGGCACCATCAAAAGAGCTCCACAATAAAGTTGTGGACTGGCACAAGTCAGGAGATGGATAAAAAAAATTTCAGGCTTTATCAATTTTTTTAAAGGCTCTATCAATGCCTAGAAGCACAGTGAAGTCTATTGTTAAGAAGTGGAAGGTTTTTGGTACAACACAGACCCTCCCAGGATCAGGACGTTGCTCCAAACTGGATGAAAGAGCCAGGAGGAAACTGGTCAGAGAGGCTACCAAGAGGCCTACAGCAACTCTGAAGCAGTTGCAGGAATTTATGACAAAGAGTGGTCATTGTGTGCATGTGACAATATCACAAATTCTCCACAAATGTGGCTTGTATGGGAGGGTTGCAAGAAAAAAGCCACCCACGACTGAGCTTTGCCAAAACGCACCTTGAAGATTCTGAGGCCACATGGAAAAAGGTGTTATGGTCAGATGAATTATTTGGCCTCAACACCAAATGATATGTCTGGCGGAAATCCAATACAGCTCACCATCCAAATAACACCATTCCTACAGTAAAGCAGGGAGGTGGTAATATCCTGTTATGGGGGTGTTTCTCTGCAGCAGGGACTGGAGCACTTGTCAGGATAGAAGGAAAAAGGATGGGGAAATGTACCGTCAAATTCTTGAGGAAAATCTGCTGCCCTCTGCCAGAAAGTTGTCAATGGGAAGAAGGTTTACCTTACAAAATGACAATGACCCAAAGCACACAGCAAAACTGACCACACAGTGGTTGAAAGAGGAAAAGGTGAATGTCCTTGCATGGCCTAGTCAGAGCCCAGACCCCATTGAAAATCTGTGGAATGACTTGAAGACTGCAGTCCACAAACTTCACCATCAAATTTAACTGAACTTGAGCAGTTCTGCAAAGAACAACAAATATTGCAAAGTCTACATGTGCAAAGTTAGTAGAGACATATCCCAACAGAGTAAAGGCTGTAATTAAAAATTTAAAGCAAGGGGGTAATCCTTTTTCCAACTCAGTGATTCTGTTTTTTTATTTTATTCTGACATGTTGGTGTTATATCTTTCACTTGGATGTTATAAGTTGCACTGAGTAAATACAGATGGATAAAACAAAAACTGTGTCCATCTTCATTTCAGACTGAAAAGCAACAAAATGTGATTATTTTAAAGGGGGTGATTCTTGTCTATACCCACTGTATGTCATATCATTTCAATTTATCTGTGGTTTTAAATATGTGGTCCCATAACTGTTCAAGTATTATTTGAGGTCTAGCAATAGGAAGTAAAGATGACTGGTCTTGTGCTATACTCTGCATGTTTCGCCCCTAATCTTACATTCTACTAGTAGGATATTAGAAGACCTAAAGGTTTTAGAAGAACTAATAAACGCTGTCAGATGAGTGAGGAAACATGTTTGAGAAAACTACCAATATCAGAGTTGTTCTCTGGTTTCATCTTATCCCCCACAAATATGCCAGTAGGTGGACTGGTGACTCTGAATTGTCCTAGGTGTTAAATGAGTGTGTGAATGTGAGTGTATAGTGCCCTGCAATGGACTGGCATCCCATCCATGGTGCATTTCCACCTCAGTGTTCCTGATATAGGCTCCAAATCCACCATGACCCTGACCATGATGAAGTGGTTATTGAATATGAATGAACAAATGATGAACAATAGAGAACCATGTGAAGCTTATCTGCAGACCATGTACATGGGGTATTTAACTATAAACAGAGATGTGAGCATACAACAGTTACTGCCATGAGATTTTTGGTAGCAGGTATTAAAGAAGGTGAAACTTATTTATATCTAGACATTCAAAGTGACCTGCATGACTGAAAAGCTCACATGCATTATTTTTGTTACACTTAACACTGACATGCAGAAATGAGAACTCAAACAAAGAGACAGACAATAGAAAATAGAAGTAAACAAGGACACCTGAATGAAACCCAGAAGGCAGTATACAGAAGTCTATCATTATAGTCTACTTTTATCATTCATCTTGGATCATAAATCGACTCATCTGAGCTGCCAGAATATGTGACAGATATGACAGCACACATTATATGATTTGCAGACCCATTGGAGGAAACCTCCCAAGGTGTCAGTCCTGATTGGCTGTCAGCATGGCTGAGGCTGTGCTGTCACAGCAAGCCATTGGGATACGACATTGATGGATTACTTTGTTACAGAAAAAACAGTGTGGCAGTCATTATATGTTAATGTTGGTCACTATCAGGCTAAATTCCCGTCAGTCTCGGTTGGAAGTGAAATTTGATTCGTTTTTTTTTTTTTTTTTTTTTTTAAGGGGCAAAGTGTATATAAAGGCTTGAATGTGTCATGTGGTATTTTTATTTGTGCTGAATTAGGAAAGGATGTCAATTAAGCTAATTACTCAATTACAAAAGGCATTAGAAGCATTTTCTGCACAATCGTGTATGTAATATGCAGATGTCTTCCATTAGTGTGTGTATGCCACATGAGTGTCTTTTGCCTGACTGAGCGAGTGCATTTACATGAGCTTACTGACAGCTCCACATTATCTACATTAATGAGTGACGTTTTAGCTGAGAGTACAATTTATTTTGTTTAAGAAGAAAAATTGCAAAATGTTAATCCATCTTGTGCTTCCTTTATCAATTACCCATCTTAAAATAAGAACATCCAAAAAAGGCCTACATCCTCAGTGAAAGCCTGACATCTTTTGCGCTGCTACTGTTTGAATAAAACACAACTCATAAAATGTCAGCACATCATGAGAGCAAGAGCAGTGTGATGCATTCACAGCAAGTTTCCACAGAAAAGTAGAAAGCACTAGAACGCAACTAAGCTCCTGGTTGCATCACAGTCCTTTCTCCTTTCCTACAGCACATCTGAAATTCTTTCTTTTAACAGTTCTAAAGAGAAAACAGAGGAGATTGAGGCTGATTCAGTGGCATCTTTCCTCTCACTGACCAGAACAGAGATTTGTCATCTTGGTGATATAACATTGCATTAAATGTATGGTTTAAATGCCTTAGATGTGTGCCACATGTGGTGAATACACACTCACATGCACATACAGTACAAATAGAATGTAGTGAGTTGTCCCAGACGTAGGATTATTGCAGTGTTTTCTGTGCTATGTGCTTCTATATACGTATTTGCTTGTGGAAGCAAATGCTGGTTTCTAGATGTAGAAAAGTGTGTGTTATGCGTATGACATACCGTAGTTTTGTCAAAGAGGGCATGATTGTCCAATAGCATGTTTCGCTCCAGCCGGGCAAATCTCCTCAGGTCTCTTTCAAACTGCTGCAGAGACACAGCCACATGTAAGACAGATGATTTATATAAACAGTACTATGCAAATGTCTTAGGTACAAGCAAAGAAATGCTGTAGAAAAAAGATGCCTTCAAAAATAATGAAATTAAATGTTTCTACATTTAAAAAAACAAAACAAAAACAATCTATAAAGAGCAGTAAACAGTAATAAATGAAACAAAGTCAATAGTCAGTAGTCTTAGGTTTAGTCTCAATTTGTGCAGTTTTATAAGGAAATGATCTGGTAAGTTTTATTGAGCATCTTGCAGAACCAGCCACAGTTCTTCTGGAGACTTTGACTGTCACAATTGCTTCTTATTTTTGCAGCAAAACCCAGCAGCCTTCATCATGTTTTTTTTAAGTGGTCTCTTAAGTAATAGGCTGCTTTCTTTACTGACATACAAACATTTTTCTGTGACAATTAATTTTGTGTTGGAAAACTAATGTTTGGAAATCTAAAATGTTTTTGTACTGATTTGATAATGTAGAAGTCATAAAATAAAAATCTATTTAAAAAAATAATAATAATAATTTTTTTAAAAAAGTTTGTACAAAAGAAAATAAGGGTGTGCACAGTACTGTGTGTGTGTGTGTGTGTGTGTGTGTGTGCGCATATATTATATATATAATTAATATAATTAACATACTGTATAACACACAAATATGCTTTTACAAGTAAATCACACATTAGATGCAGAACTAACTTTTTTGTGGAAGCTAACAAACTAATCTTGTCTATTATTTTCATCTTCATCAATTACACAAAAAGGTAAACTTTTCAAATTGAAAATCTAGGACCTCAGTCACGATTAGCTCTAATCTGCACTTACTATCTAAATGCAGTTTTCTGCCGATCTGCAGGTTGAATTAAATGCACCATTTGACATTAATCTCTTTAGAAAGCCTTATCATGGTCAGCAGACCTATTTAAATTCCTCTCTATTAATCTCATCTAATCACTAATGCTTTCTGCATTATGCTAATTTCCCAAAGGTCATGGCCAGTTTAGCACTGTTTATCAACAAACCACTGAAAGTGGAGACTGCATGACACTGCAGAGCTCACGAATGAACAAAGCAATGTAATAAAGCAAAGAATGGTGGAACAAATGAGCAATTTTATCAGGCGACCAAAAAAAAAAACTAATTAATGGATAAACGAAATAACACACTTTAATCTTGTGTAATATGACACAAGATGAACTGAATATATGCAGCATAGTCACAATCTAAATCAAACTTTCTAGCTGGCTCCTGGGTGGAAATTGGCAAGTGACCAAATTGGTGAGAAATTTGGGAGGAAATTGTGGAAAATCAATGACTGTGCGACAATGAATTAAAATTGAATGAAAAGTAATTTCATTGGCACTGCATTGAAAAGAATTTAAACACCATTACTCAGCACTCATGCTACCAAATCTGCTTGTGTGCAGATTGTCTAATGCCTGCTTCAGTTCTGCCTTGGTTGTGCAGAAACTTTACGTCTAGCTAGCTGCCCTACCTTTCTCCTGTGCTGCCTTTTTTCTTTTGGAATTTAGCCTAATGACAACATAATCACCCGTCGTTGAGTCTGACAATGTAATTAGCCTGGCTACAAAAGCACAAAAAGAGAGTAAGAATTAAAGGTTAAATTAAGTTCACAAACAGATTTATTGAAATCTAGTTTAAACTACACTTCTATTATATCAATGTTTAGAACTCGTATAATACCACATAAACTGAATATTACTAATATTATGTTTTATGTTAGCACCATAAAATAACAAGGGGTCCCATCTTCCTTAATCCCAGTCTAGCCCTTAAGCATTGTGGGATAGATCTCTAGGAAGAGGTCAGAGATTGAGGATGTATTTTTTTTTTTTTTTAGCCAACTGCCACACAGAATACCATGTTATGACAAAGGGTATATCAGTTTCTAGAGACACCTATAATCAACTCACTCCTGATTCCATGCTTCAAATAAAAAATAACTTTCCAAGCATTCTTTGAGCAAGGAGGATGCACTGGTTTGGATCTGTATGGTGCACAGCCCCCAGATCTTTTGTCCCTTACCGTGGAGCCACTCCAGCCCAGCAGGGCAAAGGCATAGCGCTCAGCCGGAGGTGCCACCAGATCTACCCGCACTGCCTTCCAGTCTCTCCCACATCTCTGCTCTGCCTGCTGAACAACCACCTGCTCTTTCTTCAACTTCACGATCAGGAAGCACTTCTGGAAATGGTCCATGGCTTCAAACCGACGATTTGGCAACCTGCTAAGGTCAAAGGTTGACTCCTGGAAGTCTGAGTAAAGGAGAATTCCCTGAAATGTGAGACATGATATGTACATGATATAAACACATTGGAAAAGCCATCCATTCCATCAATTTTCCATACCACTTATCCTACAGAGGGTGAGCCTGGAGCCTATCCCAGGGAACTTGGGGCACAACGGCCCCCGGGGGGGGTGGGGGGGAATGGGGGGGGTTAAATTTACAGTCCATTTACTTTTTAACATAAGTCATATTTAGAAAAAGTTAAAATTCATATGACATGCAATTTTAAGTAAAAAGATCTGGATATGTTTTTAAATAATTTATGCATTAATTAATAGGGTTATTGTCAGTATTCATATATACTAGTGCACAATACAAGAATTTTGTTTTTATTCTCCCAAGGTTGTCACCCCAGTACAGTGGGTGACAACCTGGCACTCAGACTGGTAGTGTAACTTCAACAAAATGCAGGGGAGGGGTGAAGTGGCTAAAAAAACAAAGCAATGACTTTAAACCAAAGTAAAAACCTGAGGTAAAACTGAGGTGATTCAATGTAATAAGGGGAAAAGGGGATAAAATAACACATAAAAAAGTAATTGGGGTTGAAGGTAACACTGGGAAGAAATACAGAAGGAGAGAATGAGAGATAAAGAGACAGAAGACAGGAGGGGGGGAGAGAGTAAAAGAGAGATGGTCAGGGCTGGCTGAGGATGGAAGCTGTAAATTGATTTCCTCTGGGCCTGCGCCCGGTCTGATTATTCAGTTCCTGATGGGAACAGCACTAAGGCGATTAAGATTACAAATTGTCAGTTTAATTCCAGTGCCTGCAATAATTGTTGAGTTACTATAACCCTCTTGCAGCCTATAAATCTTCAGCACTCTTACTAAAGAGCAATAATTGCCAGAGGCGCAACAGCGCTTTTGATATCACTCTCATACACACTCATATTTTCTCTTTTTCTGCTGGTCAGAACTCAGTCACCCAGTCTTTCTCTTAACTATTCATACATTGTAATGCACAAATGTTCTCTCTGTAAAATACACACAGACACACACACCCATTCGGTGTCTCTACTGGTCAGAAGTCACATTCACTCAATGTAATTTCTGGCCCACTGTGCCAGAAACAGCCTATCACCCTTCCTTCATCTAAAAGGTCCTCTCCAACCTGCAGTGTAAGATAAAGTGACCTCACACTCAGCCAATGAAGTAGGAGGTGATTGAGACTGAGGAGAAGAGGACATTTACAACAAGGGTGGGGATGAAAGTCTCCACTCCTTTCTGCCTTCCTTCTGTACTTCAGTGCCCTTCTGCCCTTTCCATCTTTCACACTCTCACACACACACACACACACACACACACACACACACACACACATACATAATGAGCCTCTTGCCGCAACTGAATGCCAGCAGAAGTGAAGATGAAATTGCTGCTCTGAGGTGAGGAGCTGATTTTCTATGTAATTATATGGAGCATTTCACTTCCCATCATGAAAGAAGCCAAAGCTCTAATCAACTAAAGCTAAAGCTGGCTGCTTCCCCATCCACCCACAACCAGCTCTGTATCCCAATGCTCATCAACTAATAAAGCTTCATAGTTCTGAGATACTAGAGATTGTTTGACACAAAATGTTATTGTCAGGTTGATTAGTTTCAACAAGTCCCAGGCTTCATGACTTCTGCAATGAGTTTTAGGTTTGGTAAAAACTTTCTAGAAATTTAGATGAGCCACTCTAATTAGCTTTACTCACCTTGTACAAAGGAGGAAGTCAGTAAATCCCACTTTCTCACATGCCTCTGGTGTTAGATTTACATGAAGTTAATTACCAGCTTCATTTAAAACTTGGAATTGATTCCAGGAAATCTATCACTGATTAGGTGCTCTGCATGTATGATGTACAGTGCCCTCCACTAATATTGGCACCCTTGGTAAATATGAGCAAAGAAGGCTGTGAAAAAATGTCTTGTTTAAAAAATTCACAAATGGATATAAAACAATTGCAAACAAAACACAGGTTTATCCAAGTCTTCTCCTATAATGCCTGATGAGGTTGGAGAATACATGGCAAGGGATCTGAGACCATTCCTTCATACAGAATCTCTCCAGATCCTTCAAATTTCGAGGTCCACGCTGGTGAACTCTCCTCTTCAGTTCACCCCACAGGTTTTCTATAGTTTTCAAGTCAGGGGACTGGGATGGCCATGGCAGGACCTTGATTTTGTGGTCAGTGATCCATTTTTGTGTTGATGCTGATGTATGTTTTGGATCATTGTCCTGCTGGAAGATCCAACTACAGCCCATTTTAAGATTTCTGGCAGAGGCAGTCAGGTTTTAATTTAATATCTGTTGATATTTGATAGAGTACATGATGTATCCTAACAAAATGTCCAGGTCCTCTGGCACAAAAACAGCCCCAAAACATTAAAGAGCCACCACCATACTTAACCGTGGGCATGAGGTACTTTTCCATATGGCTACCTCTCTGTGTACACCAAAACCACCTCTGGTGTTTATTGCTAAAAAGCTCTATTTTGGTTTCATCTGACCATAGAACCTGATCCCATTTGAAGTTCCAGTAGTGTCTGGCAAACTGAAGATGCTTGTGTTTGGTTTTGGATGAGAGTACAGTTTTTTTTCTTGAAACCTTTCCAAACAACTTTTGGTGATGTATGTGACTTCGGAGTGTAGTTTTGGAGATTTTCTGACCCCAAGATGCAACTAACTTCTGCAATTCTCCAGCTGTGAGATTTTTTGGCCACTTGAACCATCCTCTTCACAGTGCGTTGAGACAATATAGACACACGTCCAATTCCAGGTCGATTCATAACATTTCCAGTTGATTGGAACTTCTTAATTATTGCCCTGATGGTGGAAATGGGCATTTTCAATGCTTGTGCTATTTTCTTATAGCCACTTCCCATTTTGTGAAGCTCAACAACCTTTTGCCATACATCACAGCTATATTCCTTGGTCTTACCCATTGTTATGAATGACTAAGGGACTTTGGCCTATGTGTTACCTCATCTTTATACCACTGTGAAACAGGAAGTCATGGCTGAACAATTTCCTGTTCCTAGTCACCCAGGTGTACTAAAAAAAATGTAAAATATCAGTGGGAATATACTTTAAATATATTTTTCTCACATGAATTCATAGGGGTGCCAATAATTGTTGCACACCTATATTTAACAAAGATTTTTTTATATAAACCTGTGTTGTGTTTGCAGTTGTTTGATATCCATGAGAGCAGAATATTTGTGTGAATTTTTTTGAACAAAATATCAAAAGTTTAAACAATAAAGACAATATCTCACAGCCTTCTTTGCTCATAATTACCAAGGGTGCCAATATTAGTGGAGGGGACTGTAACTAGTGGTTTATAAGTGGCATATTGCTAAGTTAGTTGGGTGTAAACCTAATTTTTCCTCTTTTCGACCAGTTGCAATTTTCATGGGCAGAAACGAATACTATTGCAATAGCATAGGTGTAGCAGTGCAACAGTGGATGTGGCAGCACAGAGGTAATTATAAAACCCCAAAGAAAATCTATATTTGAAATCTGAAAAACAGAAAAGTCAGAATAAAGAATTAGAGAAGAAAGAAGAAAACATGCATTCATAATCAAGTCCTTGCTTACAGGCAGTTCTATGAATGTACACTATTAAGTACATAATCTGTACTTAAACTTCAACATAAATATGTTTTGGTTGGTAGCCTAACTACTGAGTACTGACTGACTGAATTATTATTATTATTATTATTATTATTATTATTATTATTATTATTATTATTATTATTATTATTATTATTATATGACAACTACCAAGCAGGGAGGGTGACGTTACCATGTGCTTCCTCTTTTTTTTTTTTTTAAATCTTTTTGAACTGCTGCTTATGCAATTTCACAGGATAGATAAATACACTCAGAGGAAGGTGCAATCTGCTCTGTTCCACATACATGAGCTCACAGACACCCATGATTGGCTATTTTCACTCTAATTGACAGAGGAGAGAGAGTAATGCCATCACTCTCACCCAGGCCAATTTTGCTCTCTTTAACGCTCAGCCACATATAGCTGTAGAATGGTCAGGATTCAAACTCCTGGTGATTTGATTCATGTTTTTATGTTGTACCACTTAGGAGCCCATGACTGAATATTTTTTTATCTTTGTGGCTACTAAAATGAAAATCAGGCAACTGACACAGTATATAGGCTGGAGGAATATGCACGGAACATAGTACATATAATCAAGTCAGTAAAATGTCAAACAAAATAAATTAAATACCAGATTTTCAGAATCTAATATCTTTGCACTTAGTGTATACAAATTTTTTGTGCTCCAGTTTGAGTGGGAAGACAAGCTACTGATTAAACAGTTTATCCTCTGACAGGTTAAAATATCAGTCAAATTGCTTCTTTCTGTGAAAGTAGTTTGCTCTTGGACACATTTACTCACAAAATGCACCATACTCTCTAGCTTCACTAGATGTCTGATTTGTGAAATTAGAAAGTTTAGACACTTTATGTTTAGCTCAATTATACTCTTCACCCTGACCCTGGCCATGCACATACATTTCTGCTTTCATCAAGTTTCTTGGTTTCATTATGATGTCCTGCTTATGTTCAAACAGAGTTAGAAATCTGTGTTGTCTTCTTTTTGCACAGTCTCTACTCTACTCTTTATTATATTTTGATCGTGCCAATCACTTTTGAGACTTCATATAGATTCTCTCAACATCATTTTGTATGCTAATTTGATCATCATGTTTCCTTGTAATGCCTTGGAAATATACCGTATCATTCTGAATCCCTATTGGTGTCACTGGCTTTATGAACCCTTGAGGCATCGGTGATTTGAGCAGTGATTGGTTCCTCTCAGTGCTTTCCAGGGACTGGTACAGCCTTGACCAAAATTGTCAATCTCACATGCCGGGCTGCGGCACCTGCGGCTCTCTAAACAAGTGACGTGTAACTGTTCGGCCAACATCACTAGGGAGTTGCCACTTTTACAAATGCTATTAGAATGGTCAGATTTTCCAGCATTTAATTCCATATTTCACTCTCTTTTTTAAGTGAGCCACAAGCGGCTGCCACATTCTGACCATCAGGCCCAGAGGACAGCAGCCAACCTGATCTAATATCTTGTCTGCAGTGAGGCAGAGCAGGAGACTTCAAACCTCTCTGTCTTCAGATTGAGATTAGCCTGGGTTAGAGCAACGTGTTTGAACCATTCCTGCCTTTGATTTTAAAGCTGTGCTGGAAACTATTGTCTGATGGTCAAAATTACCAAGCACAAGAGGATTAGAGAGTCTAAATAGAACTATGGATGTGTGAGGGTTTTATATATATATATATATATATATATATATATATATATATATATATATATATATATATATATATATATATATATATATATATATATATATATATATATATATATATATATAAACTTACAAAAATACCAAACTCACATAGAGCATATTTAACAGGCACAGTGCACAGTAACACTTTTATCTTAAAGAACTGTGGGGCATACTATTTGTGAAAGTAATTCATTTCATGTCATATCCAACAGAGCTGGTAATTGCAAACGTTTTCCCCCCTGCATGCGAAAAGGGGTAAATCAGGTTGGAGAGGTATGTGTTCTTTTGACCACATAGTTATAATATAGCAAATGGTTACCTTTTCTGTGTTAGCAGTGGACCAATGTTCTGATCCACAGCTAGTAAATTAACATATATACAACCCCAGATTTCTTTTAGCCCATCAAAAAACAAGCTAAATCATCTTGTCTACTTGCCCTGCTTTAAACAAAACTCTTTAACATCTATAAAAGACAGGATTCCATGTTAAATACATAGCCACTGTAATTCATAACACAATTTCCCAATTTACCCTCTTATACAGTGCCATGCAAATATTCACACACACACACACACACACACACACACACACACACACACACACACACACACACACACACACACACACACACACACACACACACGTTGAACTTTTCCACATTTTGTAGTGTTACAAGAAATGAAATTATTTAGGATTATATGTCATGAATCTACACAAAATAGTCCAAAGTATTGGTTGCTTCTCTGACTAATTCCATCCTTAACCGATCATTGACTTTTAGTGGATAGCCTCCTCTAGGCAGAGTTGCAGTTGTATCACATTCTTCATGTTTTTACAATGGATTTAATGTTCAAAGTTCCACATTTTTCTTATAACCAAACCCTGATTTATATTTTTACAGAACTTTGTCTCTGACTTGTTTCGATAGCCCTTTGGTATTCATGATGCTGGGTGTTTAGACATGCTCCCTAACAAACTCTGGATTCTTCCAGAATCAGATGTATTTATACTGAGATCACATGACACTTTAATTGCACACATGTGGACTCCATCCAACTATTTTTTGACTTTTGATGCAAATTTGTTGCATCCAAAATAAAAATTTGGGGTTTCACTCCAGCAGTGATGAATACTTATGCAATCACAACCTTTTTGTTTTTGTTTTTTTTTTATTTGTAAATAATTATAGTAACTTTATTGATTTTCCCCATTCTTCAGTATTATGTGCTATTTTGTGCAGATTCTTGAAATACAATCCAAATTAATCCATTTAAGCTCCAGGTTATAACATTACAAAATGTGGAAAATTTCACAGGGCTGAATACTTAATGCATTAAGTTACATTAGGGACATGCCCTAATTTATGCATATGTTGCAATATTGAGCCAATAAAAAGAAAGCATTCAGCAGGCTATGCAAGATCTGAGGAAAGAAGTAAATAGAACAGAGGAAATACATTTCAGTGAAGCTGAGGCATGGTGCATTCAAGTCAAAGTCATATTTACAAGACCACCACAAAGTCTTAATTATGAGTGGGAAACTCTGGATTGTCTTTGAGCTTCGAGTTTCCGAGCTGGGGCGTGTAAGTAAGAAAACATAGTGGATTCAATGGATCCAGCGTCTGTAGTTGACAGTAAATTTGTTGAAATTGAATGTTTACTCATCTCAGAAGCTGATTTCAGTTATTATGTGTTTGGTATATGCAGCAAGTTTTTGTCAGGCTTTTTATTTATAATAAAACCAGCTAATTGCCTGCACAAAATACAATAGCATTGTACAATTGTGATATAATATGTGACAATAAAGTTTATAGTGGCTTCATAAAAACATAAAAACACCTGATGTGCATTCTTTGTTCTTAATTTTCTAGAAGTAGAGTTAAAAATCTTTGCTGTATTTTTTTGTAGTTAATTAAGAAAAGGTAGACCGCCATCTTGCTCCAACCAAAGTTACTTGAACACACCTGACATCGCAATTTCAACTTCCCAACTTATAAATACAAATTTCCCAGGAGGACTCGAAAGGACATTTAGAGATTTTCACTGAGGCTTCTGCAAATAAAGACAGTTATGGTGGTGTGCTTGTGCTCTGTTTCTTATAAAGTGGTTTAAGGCCATATTCAGGTAGAAAGTTGAACCATTTTCCTCCTCATCAGCAGGTAAGTATGTAAACTCTTTTTATAGCTAACTTTTTGTTCATTTTAGAACTCAAATAGGCCCAATTTAATTGAAATCAGAAATGACATAAGTGAGCCAAATTTTCATTCTGAACAAATAAACAAATCCTTGTATCATATTTAAAAACACAGTGAAAGACATTAAGCAGGCACTGGACTACCAAAATGAATAACATTGTGTATGGCATATAGGGGGGGAAAGTATCTGATTAGAAAATGCTTTTAAGTTTGAATGGGGACCATGCTTATTCCCAAACCAGTGTAACCAGTTACAACCAACAAGCCAAACCTACCCTACACCCACACACTAGTTACAGGTTACATTGTGCCCTGACATTGTAGAATTTGGAAGGTCAACTTCACTACAACACTATTATTTTAAACAAACTATTCAGAGCCTTAACTACCTCACCTCACAATCAATATAACTAACTGAAATTCTGGGCAGCACAAAAGCAAGTGGCAAGCAGGTTCACCATGTATCCTGATTCTAGGCCAGAACTTCCTCTCATCTGTCTCTGTGTTAGTGACTGGCTGCCCTTTCCACTGGCCCACACTTATGCTTTTATATCCAGCCGCCGGGGGAAAAAATGAAAGACGATGAAGCCCATCTTTACAAGGTCAGGGTTTTTTTTCTATTTGGATATATTTTTACCTCCTATCAGGCTAAAAGAATGAGAGCCAGGCATGTGATACTGAGTCTCAGCGATGCAGCGAGCACCACAGGGGCCCAGATCAGCTATGACAAGGTTACACGACGTATGACGACCTCTACTACCTCCACTTAATCAGCAGCTCCCTACCAGACTCGCCTGCCCCTGGGAGACCTGCGGAGGCAAACTTCATGTTTTCCCAGCCAAATGCACCCACATCCCTACAGGTAACAGCAACTCTAGAGCAAAGTATAGTTTCTGCCAAGGAAAGTTAACAGGGCTAATTACCAGCAGGAACTACTGGTAGAGGAGAAGAGAGTGAGCAAGACAGAGTGAGAGAGAGAGAGAAATTGCACACAAGAGAGAGAGAGAGAGAGAGAGAGAGAGAGAGAGAGAGAGAGAGAGAGAGAGAGAGAGAGAGTACAAGGATGGAAGGAATGAGAGGCGGGTGGGCGCTAGGTTATTTTTAAACTCTGCGATTTTTAAACTCTGAGATGACAGAGAGAGGGGGCCAGTAGGCAACAGCATCACCAGCACAGCTTCTGCCACTGACTGCATTTTATCAAACGCCTCCCACTCATTATCCCCTCATCTACTACTCTCTTCTCAGAGGAGCCAGTTGCTGACAAGTCTTTCTCTCCATCATTCTTTCGCTCCCTGTCACCCTGTCGTGCTCCCTATCTAGCTGCTGCTCCATCTTTCCCACCTTTGTTCGTTGTCTTTCTCTGACGTTTCTGCTCCGTTCATATTCTTTCACACCCTCTCTGTACGTCCCCCCACCCCCTTGCCATCTTTCCATCTGCTATTCAGAGCTGTGTTTCTATGCATACTGCAAAGACAAAGACCCTCCACTGACATTTTTATGATCTCTTTCCTCTGATCTCTTTCCCCTGCTTGCTTTCAAGCTTCCAAAAAACTGTCTAATAAAGCTCTCCAGATTTTAATAATAAAATTGCTGATGGAACAGTTTCTGATGTGTATTGAGAACAAGGATGTGAAGCCTGAGAATTGTGAACAGTGCTCTGCTCACCTGTGCCAACTCCCCTGCCTTAATATCATATATGCTGACCAAAGAATGAAGTGATAATTCCTCCAGAACACCTTATCCAACTCTCCTCCTGTCCCACCACATTTCTTCTCCATAGTCTTCAGAGTGCAAGAATTCAAAGTTGTTCTAGAGGAGTGTTCGACAGATATGTTTCAGCAGCCTTTTTTTTTTTTTTTGTCACAACATTTCCTAATCAGTCAATTAACTTGCTTCATTAATTGATAATGTATTCAGCTATGGTCCTTGTCTATTCCCTGGGCTTTGCCAGAAATATCCATCTATCAATCCGTCCATCATGCATCCATCAACCTTTCAAACATCTGTCCATCAATCTATCAAATATTGTCAGTAGGCTAGTCATAATAAAATACTGCTTATATAACAAGAGGTTAAATAAACATTTAAACTTAATTACGCCCACTCTTCCTCCACTGAAAAAGTAGTTTTCCCTTTATTTAAAATCAGAACAGGCTACAAGGGTTTTAAAAAAAATGCTTCTTTTAAGCATTCTGTTAGGCAAGCAGCTAGTGTATTAGCGTATTAGCTCTTTCTTTCAGGCCAAAGAAATCATTGTGGTGATTGGGAAGTTCATATTCAATAGTGGAAGAATGCAGAATTCAAAACTGCATCTAGGGCTACAGAGAGCTTCATGACATTGACCGCTCAACTATCTAACAGCAGAATGGCAAAATCCAGTGAAAGCTTGGCCAGAGAGCTAATGTTTAATTAGCCATGTTTCATTTTGTTATGTTCTTATGCACAGCTTCTAATTCATTATATGCTGCTAAGAGTCTAAATTGGTCATGCAAACACTGCAGAAGTTTCAATTATTGTATTTTTATAATGTTGAAGGTTCCAATCAGCTGAAAATGGAAACCTAAGGCAGATATTTAAGCAATGCTTAACCATATCAAAATCATACCGAACTTGAATGTTGTTTATTCTTACACCCTTATAGAACCTCCCAACCATTATATACTGAAAATAGCTAGCTAGCTATTTAGCTAGATCGATCGATCGATAGATAGATAGACAGATGAGGTTAAGCAGAGGCTTGGTGGCCTGTTAAATGTGTACTTACATGTTTTATTGCAATTCTGGAATTTGTCATTTTCTATTTCCTGTAGAATGAATGAATGAAAGAATGAATAAACAGATGGATGGATAGATAGATGGATGGATGGATGGGTGCTGCTTGAGGGATATAAACCAAGAAATGTGAAAAGTCTGAAGTTTGCCACAGAATCTAAACTGTTTTGCAGAGAGAATTTCTGCTATGAGGAACTCTGCCAAATTCCTGAGAGCAGAAGTGTAAATTCTCATGGTACTGGAGAGAGTGAGATTTTTTTTTTCTGTGTGTGTGTGTGTGTGTGTGTGTGTGTGTGTGTGTGTGTGTGTGTGTGTGTGTGTGTGTGTGTGTCTTAGGAGGCTAAAGTGTTGATTTGTTCTTTTTTCTGTTCCAAGTTTCTGAAGTGGGAGTGATACCCCTGGATCTAACTTCTTAGAAACCCATTTGTTTGAAGCCTTCACCCATTTATATAAGCAATAAGGGAAATTATCTTTTGTTATTCAGAGAGAAAGCTCAAATTCAGTTTTGCCAGCTACACAAACATTTTTTAATTTCACTCACACAAAGAAAGGGTAAATAAATTAATTTAAAAAATGGAACAGATGGGTTGATTTACTCAGTAATCAAATAGTCGCTGTACACTTGGAATGCTGTTCACTCCGTGTAATATACTTTTATTCACACCCAAAATAATTGGCTAAACAAACAAGCAGCAAAAAGAAAACACATGGTAAGCTTCAAGTATGGTTACTGTTTTACCGCTGATCCTTTAAATTGGCACATATGAGTAAGACGTAGACTTTTTTCATGGATAAGAATAGCTGTGAAATTTGTTAAATATCATACACGCCTAGAAAATAAAGAATTATTTGAGGGAACAGTGAAGCTGGACTTAATACTGCTCCTCGCTCAAGACAATATACAGCAAGACAAAAGTTCAGAATAACATGTAACTGAGACACACCACATAACTTTTAAATAACCCTTTACTCTGTTGTTGTTAAATAACCTTTACTCTGAGGTCTGAATACAGATGTATATACAGTAATTTTGTTATTAACACCTCACTGTGCATGCACAACTCAACTCTGAACATGACCATATAATGTGCTGTGAAAAGTATTTGATTTCTTCTGTTTTTGTGTATATCTCATACTAAATAGCTGTAGATCTTCAAACGAAATACAACATAAAACAAAGGCAACCAGAGTAAACACACAATACAGTTTTTATTTTTTTATTTCTTTATTGAAGCAAAAAAGTTATCCAATACCTATCACTAATGTGAAAAATGAATTGCCCCCTTAAACTTAAAATCTGGTTGTGCCACCTTTAGCAGAAGAGATCAGAATTTTGGCCCACTCTTCTTTGCAGAACTGCTTTAGTTCAGCCACACTGGAGGGTTTTTGAGCATGAACTGCCCATTTAAGGTCCTGCCACAGTATCTCAGTTGGTTCAAGTCAGGACTTTGACTAGGTCACTCCAAAACTTCAATTTTGCTTTTTTTGAGCCATTCATAGTATTTACTCCTATGCTTTGGATTATTGTCTTGCTGTATAATCCAGTTGCACTTGAGTTTCAATTTACGGACTGAAGACCCGACATTCTCCTTTAGGATTTTCTGGTAGAGAGCAGAATTCATCTTTCCCTCAATTATTGCAAGTTGCCCAGGCCCTGAAGCAGCAAAGCATCCCCACACCATCACACTTCCACCGCCATGCTTAACCGCAGGCATGATGTTCTTTGTGTGGAATTCTGTGTTTGGTTTACGCTAGATGTAACGGGACCCCTGTCTTCCAAACAGTTCCCTTCGACTCATCAATCCACAGAACATTTTCCCAAAAGGTTTGAGGATCATCAAGGTGTGTTTTGGCAAATTCAGACGAGCCTTAATGTTCTTCTGGGTTAGCAGTGGTTTTCGCCTCTCCACTCTTCCATTGATGCCATTCTTGCCCAGTGTCTTTCTGATAGTGGAGTCATCAACAGTGACCTTTATTGATGCAAGAGAGGTCCTTTGATGTTGTCCTTGGGTCTTTGGTGACTTCCTGGATGAGTAGTTGCTGAGCTCTTAGAGGAATTTTGGAAGGTTGGCCACTTCTGGGAAGGTTCACTACTGTGCCGAGTTTTTCCATTTGGAGATAATGGCTCTTACTGTGGTCCTTTGGAGTCCCAGAGCCTTTGAAATAGCTTCGTAACCCTTTGCAGACTGATGTATTTCAATCAACTTCTTCCTCATAATTTCTGGAATTTCTTTCAACATTGGCATAGTGTGTTAGTGGGAAAGACCTTTTAACCAACTTTATGCTGTTGAAATTCTATTTCAGTGTTGATTTGATTGAACAGGGCTGGCAGTAATCAGGCCTGGTTGCGTCTAGTCCAGCTGAACTTCATTATGAATGCAGTTTCATAGATCTGATGAATTAATAACTATGGGGGCAAATACATTTTCACACAGGCCCAGTTGGTATTGGAAAACTTTTCTGCTTCAATAAATAACATTGTAATTTAAAAACTGTATTTTGTGTTTACTCAAGTTGCCTTTGTTTTATCTTAGAGTTTGTTTTAATTTCTAATAACAGTTTAGTACAAGATATACACAAAGACAGAAGGAAATCAAGACAGAAGCAAATACTTTGTCAAGCACTGTATAAATTCGTATGCAATACGGTGAAGTTTGAACAGTTCAATTTACTAATAACACCAGGGTGCAAGAATAAAATCAGGGTGGCCTTTTCAAAGAACAGAAGTCCTATTTAAAGAACAGTGAAGGTGCGCTATTAATGTGATGTTAATGCTCATGAATGTTGATGAAGAGGAGTTTGAGGTTAAAAGTCAAAATCTGTTACAGTACCTGACTCCTGAGCCGGTCAATCACAGCAGGTAGAAGTCCATCCTCTTTACCAGGTCTAGGTACAGTAAGGAGAAAATCTACATCATGGCCAAATTCTTTTCCCCTGTGTATGTAAACACACACACATACAAAAATATTAACCACAGCTGTCCATCAGTTGTCCATCAGCAACAGGATGTGTTATTATTCATGCATACACCATCAGACTCCTTCATTAAGATTCAGTCAGCTTTATGCGGATATACTGGAATCTTTTTCAATAACTCTACTGTTTTACATTAAGTTGATATTTTCTATGTATAACACCTTTCAAACAGGCTATTTGTGATGCATCATTAAGTCCTGCACTTGCTCTTCACATCAGCTCAGCTGCCAGGCTCTCATTTTCTTTACCATTGTTTTAGGATTATGATAATACTGAACAGTTACGCTGGACCACTTTAGGTACAACTCGGAATAACAGACGTTAAGTGGTTATGTTAAAAAATGCCTTTTGATGAAGTTCTTTAACCACAGGTGGAACGTCTTAATCAAAATTTCACACCACACCATGCAAAAATGTACGGCCCTCTAGTACATGCAGCCTTTAAAGTGTAGACTTTAAAGCCTTGGGAACTGTGTGAAAATATGTCTTTAAACACCTCTATGCTTTCTGTTGTGAGAAAAGAACAAGTAAGAAGAAGTGTGAAAACACCAGAACCAGCAGTGGATATGGATAAGTTGCTTCTCAGAAGTCTAACCTTGCATTTTATTTTCGCCTCTTTTCACCATCACAATCAGAGTAGTTCAGTGTAAATTAAAAGGTATAGTTTGCCATCACATCCTGTCTTTCATCACACCATAAAAGTATTCTCATTTGCATTACAAGCCTTTGTGAGTTGCAGTGACTCCAACATTTATTTAAACTTTTCTGACTATCATTCAGAAGTTATATATGTGCTAGCTGAATTTTCTGGTCAGGTCTCAGCAGAGCCATTTCTTGCTATAAGTAGTACAGGCAGCTGCTGGGCCATAAGGGAGCCATGTGTGTATGAAGTTTTATTGTGTTTTTATTTCTTCAACAAATAAAGTAAGTCCATGGTTCTCGAAGCTGCAAGGCACCCCTTGTGGTCTGAAAAGAACAAAGAATGCAACTTGAAAGGTTCCCAGGTTAGTGATGTGTCTTGGGAAGATTATGATGGATCATGATCTGTAGATCCTCAATCCATCTGGGGTTGAAAATGAAAAACTGAACATTAACTAACTAGTTGGATTGAGTCTATATGTTTGTTTCATTGCAGGTTTACTAAACTTGTTAGATGATGATAACTTCAAATGAAGAAGTGCTACCTAGCTGTTATTTTGAATAAACATTGTTAGACTAACTCACATTAAGTTCATAGCTAGCAAGCTGTTAACAGTAGCTTAATGGTTGGTTGTGTTATAGACTACATTAAATGCCTTTTTATTTCATTGAGCATTATTGTATGTTCTAATGTTAGCTAGCTAGTTGCAATGCTTGGGAAAATTTTATTGAAAGCAGTAGTCAACTTGAATTTTTTTGCATTGCAAAATTCTTGTTAACTTTTGTTATAGGCTCCCCTGATGATTTCAATCCACACCACCAAAAGGTCCCCATCACCTGAGTGCTATCCCACCTCTAGGGGTCACTTAGCTTACTTGATTCCTATCACTTCCTCATTCAGAGACACTATATCAACAATAGTTTCCAATTAATCTTTGTGAAGTCTTTCCTACTTTACCATATGCAATTTTTTGACTGAATGTTTTGACTGCCCCTTTGGATTTGTCCACCAGTGGTTCTGACTTTTTGTGTTTTGGCATGGCCTGTTTTCTGACTACAATTTGGTGTCATGCGCTGTTCAATAAATTCTTGAACTATACACTCTCATAGTGTGATCCAAATATAATGGGATATAGCTGTTTTCTCTCTAATTATTTATAAATCATATTAGTAAACCACCAAGTTATTTAACACATCTAGATTCAAATATCAGGAAGTTAAAGCTGAAACTCTGATCTATCGTCTCATTCATCATTTGATCTCAAACCCAAATTTCTTCAGTGTATATATATATATATATATATATATATATATATATATATATATATATATATATATATATATATATATATATATATATATATAGTATATTTTTTTAATTGTGGACCCCCTGGCTATGCTTCACGTACCCCAGTTTCAGAACTATGGCCATAAACAACAGGTGCACTAAGTAATTATGTAAGAAATGAACTAATTATAACTAAATAAACCTCAGATCTCAAGCTGTTTTAAAAGCCTGCCTATGTTTGACTCTTTACTACTAATTTTTTCCCTTGACTACCTCCCTAACTGGTTAAAAAAATTCGTAATCATGTGCTAATTTCTTAAAACCCAAGCAAAGATCAGAAAATATTAAGGTAGATCATAGAGAAAATATGTTATATACAGAAACACTACATTTCTTGACCATTTCTTCTAACCAAGGTTAATGACAACAAACTGTGTTTATAGTGGGTAAGGGGTCTTCAAGTAGCCTTTGCCTTTGGGCCACCAAAATGGCCCTTGGCCCAAGAGTGTAAAAAAAAAAAAAAGGGAGAGAGATAAACAGTGGACTCTGGAGACCTGTATGATGAAGCCCCCTAATGCTGAATGTTTGTGGTGAAATCTGATGACCTTTGTAGCTCAGAGCACAGTGAATATGCTGGAATGTGCCCTTTGATAATGATCTGTAGGATGAACAGAAGCACAGGCATGTGTTTCACAGAAAAATTAGAGTAAATGGGTGCTGTGTCTCACATGTCTTGCTGATACACGTGAATTCACCAGCCCCTGATAGGCTAACAGCAAGAGTGGAAAAAGAGAGGGAAAAAAGTGGAAAAAGAGAGGGAAAGTAGAGATAAAGCTCAAGGGGTCAGCTTAGCATGGATAACCTGTGGGAGTGTGACATCTATACAGAGATGAGAACATTCATATTCATCATATGGAAGAAACAGATCCATCTACACTTCAACATTAGGTTTTATAATGCATAAGAACATACTGTACATACATATGTATACATATTAAATTTGTGGATTGGTTTTGCAGTATATAGTATACAGACCTATGCTAGAGATAGCCCATTTCTCTAAAAGAGGTTTGCCATCATTACCCTCAGTATACTTAAACATTTTTTCGGAGGCCGATTTATAGCTCAGAGTGCATCAGCCTGTAGATGTAATGTTTTATTGCCTTGGTGACAGCCTGTATAATCAGTAGCCTTCTAATATAGAATATATGAAATATCAAAGTACTAAGCTTCCAAGAGAGTATAGCACAGTACAAGTCTAAATCTGGAGTAATTGTAACTAAGTTTGTTTTTTGTTATTGCCTGTTTAAAAACCTCAGCTAGTGGTGGGCTGAAGCAGTAGGGAGCTTGGAAGCTGACAAAAGTATTTTAATACTAATTTTATATACGAACCCCATTTCCAGAAAAGTTGGGATTTTTTTCTAAAGAATTTTGAGTGTGTTGAAGGCATCAAAGTTTAAATTTGTTTATATTAACAAAATACAATTAAGTTGGTTAGTGAAAACATTGAATATCTTTTCTTTGTACTTTTGTCAGTTAATTAAAGTTTCAAGAGACTTGACAAATCACAGTTTTTTTGTTTGTTTGTTTGTTTTTATTGCATTTTAGAAAATAATCCTAACCTTTCTGGAAATGGGGTTACTATTTAAATTATGTACACATAAAGAAAATATACATCATTCATATTTAAATACTTTTGTCAGCTTTCAAGCTCTGAAAAGAATGGACAGTGTTACTGAGAAATGTATTTGAGTATAAAATCCCATTCTGTAACTGTATATGGTCAAAATACTCTAAAATACTCTAAAATACTATAGCGTTTTATTTTCCATGATGTGATTCTGGTTGCTTTTAGAGCTTGCACTCGTATCAAAGCACCTTCTGTTTGTAAACGGTTTCTGAATAGCACAGCAGTGCTAACAAATGCCTGAATAAATCTTCAGGGAGGAAACTGAAATCCTGGAATGTATCAGCTGACTTGTTTCTATCCAGCATGCTCCAAAAACCATGCCTATTGCTGCTCAGTGTTTAAAAGGGCTTTAAAAGATTTCACAATTTCACTAATGTGTTTTTCACAGTACAAGGCTGCTGTAATCATGGAGTTTTAATAAGCTCTCACTAACACACTGGAGTAAAATATAACTGCAGGTTAACATCCCTGGTAAAGTAATACTTTAGAAACAAAATAGACATTTAATTGAACAATTCTTCACTATTTAATCCATAGAACCAGTGCACTTTCTGAAAGACCTAGCATTAGTGTTAGTGTGTGATCTACAGGAATGCTAACATCTCCAGGTGTGGCAATACTGATTTTGTGCCCCTCTTACAATATGTATTTCTGTATTTACAAAATATTATATTTATTACCAATATGATTATTGTTAATAATATAAATATTATTTTAGTATAATTCATTAATCCATTGTCTGTACCGCTTATCCTACACAGGGTCGTGAAGAGCCTGGAGCCTATTCCAGGGGACTCAGGGCACAAGGCAGGGACACCCTGGATGGGGTGCCAACCCCTTCGCAGGGCACAGTCGCACTCACATTCACACACCCATTCACACACTATGGACAATTTGGAAATGCCAATCAGCCTACATCGCATGTCATTGGACAAACCCCCAACCCTGTAGGTGCGAGGCAAACGTGTTAACCACTAAGCCACCATGCCCTATTTTGGTATAATATTATACCAATATTATTTGGTTACAATATTTGTAAGTCATTAAAATATAGTTACACTTACACTTATATTTAATATTATGAATCACATTAAATTTTATATATTTTTGCCCATCAATGGGTGGGGCTCTTTAATTCCCGGATTCCTGCATTCCTGAATTTAGAGGGCATTATATCAAAATAACATGATTTGGAGAGAGCAAACTTTCCACATAGCTTTTTGAAGTGTTACTGCTGACATGCCTTCTGTTTGAGCAGTGCTACATCAAATTTGCCACAATTCTGCCAGAGCCTAGAAAATAAAGCTAGAAATAGAGGTGTAACATACACATACACGCACACACACACAAAACTACAGGGCTTAAGAAAGGACAAGTGATGTCATTATCAGACTGCTGCAGACATCTTTAACCAACATGTGAGAACTGTCTGTTTCCTTCTATTTAAATGACTGGTTGTTGTGTCCATATAATGGTGATGTCGTTACTCTTTCTGCTCATCACAAGCTTCTTGTTGCTACTGTATATCACATCTGTGTCTATCAACTCTGTGATAGTCTTTTGCCTAAAGTCATCTGTAGATTATTTATCCATGTTTAAAGATGATTGTGTGAGTCAGTCATGTGTTATGCTTCATAAATATTATATCATGATCCCATTTTAAATAGTAATTAACGACATGCAAACAACTCCAAAAGTATTGTCACCTTCAGTGTAAACATCAGTATACAGAATACATATAAATTGCATTTTACATTAACTCTGATTAGTTTTAATTTATTAAAATGAAAAAAACTATAAAAGCTTAATTTAATTTAATTTATAGAAATTCAAATTAGCAATAGCAATTATAGGTATTTTAAGCTTAAACATAGTGGTGTGCTGTATTAATAATCATGTAGATTGTGTAAAGCCTCTCTTCCATACAGAACATTTCAAGCTCCTATATATATATACAGATTTGTGCATGTGAACATTCCTCTTTAAGATTTTCAGATGGGCTCATGTCTGGAGACTGAGATGGCAAAACAGTGATTTTGTCTCCCTGTAGCAATTTCCTTCTTGCTTTGAATGTCTTTTTAAATTTTCAATCTACTGCAAGTCTTATTTTCCTGGAAAAGGCAAGTGTGTTTTGTGCTAAAATATTCCAGAACATGGTAAAATTCATGATGCAATCAATCTTCACAATTGTCCCTGGACTGCCAGCCACAAAACAGCCCCAAACATCAATGATTCACCACCATATTTTACAGTAGGTATGGGAGCTTTTCTTGTATGCAATATCCAGTTTTACTAGTTAGATGCTGCTCTGATCTGACCATAAAAAAGGAGACAATTCCCATTGTAATTCCAAAAACACTGCATTTTGTGGGGTTGGCCATTCCCCATCGTGTGTGTGTGTGTGTGTGTGTGTGTGTGTGTGTGTGTGTGTGTGTGTGTGTGTGTGTGTGTGTGTCTCATGTTCTCCCTGTATCCATGGGCATGTCTGTGGAGTATAGATAAGATAAATTACCCCTAGGTGTGAATGTGTGTATATGGTGCCCTTAGATAGACTGGCATCCCATTCAGGGTATATTCCCACCTGCACCCAGTGTTCCGGATACCCCGCAACACTGACCAGGATAAAGCGCTTAATGAAAGAAAGTTTGTACTGTACATATATATATATATATATATATATATATATACACACACACACTGTACATACTGTGGGGTGCACGGTAGATTAGTGGTTAGCATGTTTGCCTCATACCTCCAGGGTTGGGGGTTTGAATCCTGCCCCTGCCCTGTTTGTGTGGAGTTTGCATGTTCTCCCCGTGTTTCGGGTGTTTCCTCCGGATACTCTGGTTTCCTCCCCCAGTCCAGAGACAAGTGTTGTAGGCTGATTGGCATTTCCAAATTGTCCGTAATTGTGAATGGTTGTGTGAGTGTGTGATTGTGCCCTGTGATGGGTTGACACCCCGTCAAGGGTGTCCCCCGCCTTGTGCCCCGAGTTCCCTGGGATAGGCCCCAGGCTCCCTGCGACCCGGTGTAGGATAAGTGGTACAGAAAATAAATGTATATACTGTATGCTATGTACAGTATAATCCTATGTCCCTGCCCTTACAACAGCTGTATGAGTTCTCATGGTGATGGATGTCAAAGGGATTTTGCATGATTTTTCTTCATATTTGTACTCTCGGCAAAAGGGAAAAGTTCAAAGGCAACAATAAACTGCCTGGAGACTGTGAGTAATATTATTAATATTAAAATTTATCGTACATATTCTTTAGTAGTAATTTCAAACACAAAAAAAGGTGTCACTATGAAAATGTTTTGCCAAGTGGAAAATGTAAATGATTGTGTTTGTAGTTTGATATGATATGATATATGATATGATATATAAAATATGATGTTTTCACCTATTCTCTTTAAAGGTGACAATAATTCTGGTGTTACTTGTAGATACTTAAAGGTCTTGGACTGTTGTCCCAAATATACTGCCTTTTTCAATACAAATTCAGCATGTACTTTTAGTCTCTCCTAGAACCTACCCTAGGGAAAGTCTAGTCTTCAGTCCCTGACTCTTTGCACTTTTCCTTTTCTCTTACCTACGTTTTACCTTTTACTTTTATGTTTAATGTATGAGGCTTGTGCCCTGAGACAGAGCCGCTTGAAAGCTCCATTCTCAGTGCTGGAGTATCAAAACTCTCTTTTATTTCCAATTAACTGTGCCATGATGCAATGGCAGGATCAAACACATGATCCCCATCCTGAGACAAAAGTGCTGAGAATCTCTTGCTTAGACTTTTGCTGTGCTGGCAAAACTCACTGAAATGCTCAACATACAGTATCTCACAAAAGTGAGTACACCCCTCACATTTTTGTAAATATTTTATTATATCTTTTCATGGGGCAACACTGAAGAAATGACACTTTGCTACAATGTAAAGTAGTGAGTGTACAGCTTGTATAACAGTGTAAATTTGCTGTCCCCTCAAAATAACTCAACACACAGCCATTAATGTCTAAACCGCTGGCAACAAAAGTGAGTACACCCCTAAGTGAAAATGTCCAAATTGGGCCCAAAGTGTCAATATTTTGTGTGGCCACCATTATTTTCCAGCACTGCCTTAACCCTGTTGGGCATGGAGTTCACCAGAGCTTCACAGGTTGCCACTGGAGTCCTCTTCCACTCCTCCATGACGACATCACAGAGCTGGTGGATGTTAGAGACCTTGCACTCCTCCACCTTCCGTTTGAGGATGCCCCACAGATGCTCAATAGGGTTTAGGTCTGGAGACATGCTTGGCCAGTCCATCACCAAGACGTGGTCGTCTTGGAAGTGTGTTTAGGGTCCAGTTTCCGAAGGGAGGGGCTCATGCTCTGCTTCAATATGTCACAGTACATGTTGGCATTCATGGTTCCCTCAATGAACTGTAGCTCCCCAGTGCCAGCAGCACTCATGCAGCCCCAGACCATGACACTCTCACCACCATGCTTGTCTGTAGGCAAGACACACTTGTCTTTGTACTCCTCACCTTGTTGCCGCCACACACGCTTGACACCATCTGAACCAAATAAGTTTATCTTGGTCTCATCAGACCACAGGACATGGTTCCAGTAATCCATGTCCTTAGTCTGCTTGTCTTCAGCAAACTGTTTGCGGGCTTTCTTGTGCATCATCTTTAGAAGAGGCTTCCTTCTGGGACGACAGCCATGCAGACCAATTTGATGCAGTGTGCGGCGTATGATCTGAGCACTGACAGGCTGACCCCCCACCCCTTCAACCTCTGCAGCAATGCTGGCAGCACTCATACGTCTATTCTGCAAAGCCAACCTCTGGATATGATGCTGAGCACATGCACTCAACTTCTTTGGTCGACCATGGCGAGGCCTGTTCTGAGTAGAACCTGTCCTGTTAAACCGCTGTATGGTCTTGGCCACCGTGCTGCAGCTCAGTTTCAGGGTGTTGGCAATCTTCTTATAGCCTAGGTCATCTTTATGTAGAGCAACAATTCTTTTTTTCAGATCCTCAGAGAGTTCATTGCCATGAGGTGCCATGTTGAACTTCCAGTGACCAGTATGAGAGAGTGTGAGAGCAATAACACCAAACTTAACACACCTGCTCCCCATTCACACCTGAGACCTTGTGACACTAACAAGTCACATGACACTGGGGAGGGAAAATGGCTAATTGGGCCCAATTTGGACATTTTCACTTAGGGGTATACTCACTTTTGTTGCCAGAGGTTTAGACATTAATGGCTGTGTGTTGAGTTATTTTGAGGGGACAGCAAATTTACATTGTTATACAAGCTGTACACTCACTACTTTACATTGTAGCAAAGTGTCATTTCGTCAGTGTTGTCCCATGAAAAGATATAATAAAATGTGAGGTGTGTACTCACTTTTGTGAGATACTGTATCTGCCCTTAACAGTCAAGTCAAGTCAAGGGGGATTTTATTGTCATTCCTCTATATAGCTTGTATACATTGGAATGAAATGACATTTCTTCAGGTCCATGGTGCAACACGGAACAGTACGCAAGACTACATAAAGTACAAATACACAACAGTGTGAGACGAGTGCAAAACAATAAATGCACAGAACAAAACAATAAATACAGAGGACAGTAATTACACAGGACAAAACACAGAACATGGAATGTAAACTGTAAACGTGGACTGTAAACTGTAAGCTATTGTGTAATGTAGCAGCACAAGTATAGCAGCAATACTGGCAGCAAAAACAAATTCCATAATATAAAGTGACCGATGCAGCTATGTAAAGTGCAGTGTGCAGTAGTACTTAGTCTTACTGGGTTAGGTGTTTGACTAGCCCAGGTGAGCGTTGGGAAGCAGCAGGGTGTTGAGTAATCTGACTGCCCCAGGGAAGAAACTGTTGAGGAGTCAATCTGCTGGTGGTGGCACGGATGCTTCTGTACCTTCTGCCAGATGGCAGGAGGGTGAATAGTCCATGAAAAGGGTGAAAGGAAATCTCTTTGCCCTTAATAACAAAGATGGTTGCAAAATACATTTGGTCTTCATAGCAACCAGGGGAAAACAATGGCATATTTTTAAAGGGTTTTATACCACAGCAGTGTTGAATTCTCAAATCTGAAGATGTGGATTAATTTTCTATAACAGTATGGCTCTGACAATAGTTTGATTATAACAAAATGCTAGCTTTATATTAGTGCAGTATTTCTGCCACTAGAGAGTCTTCAGGACAGAGGAGTTTACATGTTCTGGTTTCTTGGTAACATGACAAGCTGCATTTTTTTTTTTTGTATTAACTACAAGAGAGAGAAAAAAGAGAGCCTGATGTGGGAAGGAGTGTTTATGGTTGTTATATCATACATGATAATGGGAACTAACTAATCTTGTGGAAGTTCCAAAACATTAAATGTAACTATAATATAGTAAGGTTAAAAAGAACGTCATCTGTTAATTCATTATAAATAAATAATTGTAGTCACTCACCATACGGTTACAGGAAAATAACCCACTTTGTAGGAACAGTATTACATCATCCCACTGTAGTTTTATTTTCTTATAACAGCAGGACCTAAAATGTTTTATTCCTTATTTATATTTTATTTGCATATGGTATATCATGGTCTGATGAATTCTAAATGGACTCACTGTAATATTCCTTAAGTATTAACATTAGATGTAAAAAAAAAAAAAATTTAATGTGCTGATTGAATTCTTGCTTCTTTAAGCTCGAATTAAATCACAATGGAAGCTGTGTGCGCCTACAAATATCAGCTCTAGTCAGCAGAAAGACGTAAATGACATCATCCACCACCTAGCCTCTCAACCCCTGATCTGCCTCCACTGTGACTGCATGAACTGGACAGTATTTCAAATGAAGCATTTAGCATATATGCCAAAATGGCGAAGATTAGGATTTTTCAAAAGCCAAAAGCAAATACACAAGAAAGCCTAACTCACTTTGTTGTCGGTTTCAAGACATCTGTTGGCTTTCATACTGTATGCAGTGCGCATGAGGGGGAAAGTGTAAATAATTCAGCATTGCCTGCACCTTGCATATAAATATATACATACACAATTACAAGTCCATGACAAGGTAAAAATACAGATGAATAATAAAGACCCTGCATGGAATTTCACAAACAGCACCCAAGGATATTGTGATCATTGTTGCTTATAATTCTTCAGATAGTTCATCTTTTTTTGTCACCAACAGCAGTGGATTTTCTACTGATTACCTCAATGGTATGACAAGCTGATATTACACCATATACAAGTAGCACACAAATCTTTATTCACTGACAAAATTATTTGTACTTTGTGTATTTTCCCAAAGAAGATTTGTGGCATTATTTAGAACACCAGGTGAAATAGGCACTAATTGTGAATTTTGCATTTAAGCAGTGGAAGCACAGACAAAAATGAAAACACTTGGTTACACTACCCATTGCCTTAATATCAACATCAATACTGTCAGGAACAGATGCCACCAATGTTTATCCCAAATAATCCAGATGTTTTCTGCGACTAATTTTTGTTCAGAGAGCTCATAATACAATACTGTGAGGGGATGTGCAATTTAGATGTATTTATACCACAGTGCCCTTGACCACTCAATATTGATTGTTCAGAAGATTTTGATTAATTTTCTATAACAGCACAGCTCTGACAGCAGCTTATGCTGAAGCATCAAGGCTGAAAGGATCATTTTAAAACGCTCGTTCTAATACTTTATTTCTTCTATAGTAACATACAGCGCTGTGAAAAAGTGTTTTCACTTTCACCTACTTTCTTCTGTTTTTGTGTATATCTCATACTAAATAGTTTTAGATATTCAAACTAAATAAAACATAAAACAAAGGCAACCTGAGTAAACACACAATACAGTTTTCATTTATTTATTGAATTAAAAAAAAGTTACCCAACATCTATCACCAATGTGAAAAACGAATTGCCCACTTAAAATCTGGTTGTGCCACCTTTAGCAGAAATAACTGCAACCAAAAGCTTGCGATAACTGCAGATCAGTCTTTCAGTTACTTCTGGGACTAGGATTTACTCCTATGCTTTGGATCATTGTCTTGCTGCATAATCCAGTTGCACTTGAGTTTCAACTTACAGACTGAAGACCTGACATTCTTCTTTAGGATTTTCTGGTAGAGAGCAGAATTCATGTTTCCCTCAATTATTGCAGGTTGCCCAGAAGCCCATAGATATGATGTTTCTTTTTGTGGAATTCTGTGTTTGGTTTATGCCAGATGTAATGGGACCCGTGTCTTTCAGACAGTTCCACTTCTGACTCATCAATCCACAGAACACAGATCAATCCACAGAACATTCTCCCAAGGTTTGAGGATCATCAAGGTGTGTTTTGGCAAAATTCAGACGAGCCTTAACGTTCTTCTGGGTTAGCAGTGGTTTTCGCCTCGCCACTCTTCCATGGATGCCATTTTTTGCCCGGTGTCTTTCTGATAGTGGAGTCATGAACAATGACCTTTATTGATGCAAGAGAGGCCTGTAGGTCCTTTGAAGTTGTCCTTGGGTCGTTTGTGTCTTGCTGGATGAGTAGTTGCTGTGCTCTTGGGGGAATTTTGGAAGGTCGGAAGACTGGGAAGGTTCACTACTGTGCCAAGTTTTTTCCATTTGGAGATAATGGCTCTCACTGTGGTTCTTTGGAGTCCCAGAACCTTTGAAATAGCTTTGTAAACCCTTCCCAGACTTCTTCCTCTTTGGAATTTCTTTCAGTTTTGGCATAGTGTGTTACTGGGTAAGACCTTTTAACCAACTTCATGCTGTTGAAAAGGTTCTATTTAACTGTTGATTTGATCAGGGTTTGCAGTAATCAGGTCTGGTTGATAGTCCAGCTGAACCCCATTTTGAATGCAGTTTCATAGATTTGGGGAATTAGTAACTACGGGGGCAAATACATTTTCACACAGGCCCAGTTGGTTTTGGATAACTTTTTTGCATAAGAAATAACATCATCGTTTAAAAAATGTATTTTGTGTTTACTCAGGTTGCCTTTGTTTTATCTTAGATTTTGTTTTAATTTCTGAAACAATTTACTATGAGATATACACAAAAACAGAAGAAATCAGGATGGGGCAAATACTTTTTCACAGCACTGTATTACACAGGGACTTTTAGGAAGGAGTCTCCAGTGCCAGCACTTTCTAACAGTCTGAGCAGAAGCTGTAAGCTTTCTAACACAGGAAAGTTTTCAGGATGGAGGGCTTTGCATTTTCTTGGTGACATGACAAGCTGCATTTTTTTGTCTTATTAACTTTGAGAGAGAAAGAGAGAGGTTGATGCAGAAACAACAGTTTACATATATCTGCCGTAACACTGGTAACTAACTTGTTTCGTGGGGAATCCACAACAATAAACATAACTATAAACTGATGAAATGTATGATGTGTCATACTTTAATACATAGAAAATTAATTAGTTGGGGGGGGGGACAGTGGCTTAGTGGTTAGTACATTTGCTTCGCACCGCCAGGGTTGGGGGCTCGAATCCCGCCTCCACCCTGTGTGCACAGAGCTTGCATGTTCTCTCTGTGCTTCTGGGGTTTCCTCTGGGTACTCCAGTTTCCTCCCCCAGTCCAAAGACATGCGTTGTAGGCTTATTGGCATTTTTAAATTGTCCATAGTGTGTGAATGTGTGTGTGATTGTGCCCTGTGATGGGCTGGCACATTCTCCGTGATCGGCTCCGGGCTCCCCCATGACTATGTGTAGGATAAGCGTTATGGAAAATGGATGGATGGATGGATGATTACTTGAGAAATTGCTGTAGTATAAGAGAAATATACTTTAGGATATGGTGTAATTAGAAGATAATCAACTTTGGAGTGGTAATGCAATAATTAATGTTGTTGATTATTTCCATATAACAGCACATCCCATCATGTTTTATAACCCAATTGACATTATGTTTAATTTTGGGTTTGATGATGTTGACTATTCAGATATATAACGTCAGGCATTTAAAGAGGTGTAACGTCTGAACGTATCAAACTGATTTCTGAATCAGCCTGGGTTTAGCAATGAAATTTCTCTGTCTCCTTGAGCTGTAAATCCCTATATGTTTAATGACCACTCTGGCCCCAGTTTGACCAGATACCTTTGGAATGCTAACGACCAACCTTCCCCCCTTCGTACACAAAGACACACACACACACACACACACACACAAGCTACCTACACGCGCACGCACACACACACACACAAGCTTACCTTACACACACAATGGAAAAATCTCTCTCGAATGTAACGTGTAATTATATGTAATTATTCAATGCCTAAATAGTGTGATGTTATCTTGTTTACATATATTGTGTGTTTATGTGACCTAACCTTAATGATTTTAGATAGTCTTAACTTAGGATATTATTTTAAATGTCTGTAACCATGTTTTTCTTGTAATATTCGTTACAAGTCCATCGAATTTGGTATGTGGTTAATCGTCATTATTAACGTTATATCATAATCATTGATTATGTACATCATATTACAATGGGATACATTATTTCATGCTTTCTCTTAATTTCATATATAATACGGTATAAACCGGCTCCTCCCTGGACATGCAAATTCGGGTCTGAGACCAGACAAAGAGCGTTCATCCCGCCAACAAAACCAACTTCCTGATTGGCCCATAGCCCAAAGAGGCATGTGTGTTGGTGTTGTCTTTAAAACAACACCACGCTTTGAAACTCTTCAGTCATTCTTCAGTCTCTCTTCTTCACTTCAACTTCACTTCTATGCTCCTTCCGGTTTCTCTCCCCCGGGGCCACGTGCCCTGGGAAGAGGAAGCCTGGATCTCTCTCTCCCGGACAAAAGATGCAACTGCCTCACGGCCCACACCTTTTGCAAATGGTGCGACGAACCAGCGAACTCTACACGACTTCGCGCGAACTTTCAACTGAAGCCATGCAAGTATAGTTAATGGATCTATATCTGCGTTTAAGATTGTACCCCTGTTTATAGGAGATATAAGTTCATTGCTGGTTTTGAAAAAGGCTAATTAGTTGTGTTTTTGTCTGCCATTCCCTTTTATTTCTTTACTTTCTCTCTATCCCTTTTCTTTCCTTGTATATAGATGTACATATGTATGTTTTGCTTAGAGTTAGTCGTGTGTATCCATAGTTACACCTAGTTATTAAAATCTATTATCCCACGCTTGATTTGTCTCTGTTTGGTCACATGATAGAATCAATTAAATACTGCGATCTCGTTACCTGCTCTAAATTTTAATAACAAACTTCGTTGGTTAATTCTTCCCGGCCAGAAGGATAAACCCCCTCTTTAGAGTTCATAATTCCAAACTAGACTACAGCTAATCCTAAAAGCTGATCTAGACCACATACACAGTCATAATTAATTATAATCCGTTGTAGTTAATCATCTATATGTATATGTGCACATACATGAATTCCCTTTCATGGCTGATGTATATTTATAACTGGTCACAACACGCGTTGATTAGATATATAGATATATTTCACGCCATTCGATTTATATAATTATATAATTCCTTATATAAATTGGAGAATACATTTAAATGTGTTAAACATCTTTTAATTCGTTACATAAATTGTAACTGGTGGAGAATATTTTTAAACGTTGCAGATTCACCCGATTTACTACATATTTTGGTAGATAATGCGGGCACGCTTTAAAACTCATCTCCTTTAAAAAGGTGCGTTGAATCCAAGCGTGCGCTTCTGTTTCGTTTTTCATGTTTAAAGTTGATCCACTACATTATTCTGGTGGAAAAGAATAATGCTAGTAATGATTGATTCGTTACAGAGGTGTGATGGTCAAAAGCAATACTAAATGCTATGGTTAATGTTCTGTATCCTTTCAGTCTCATGAAATCAGATGCAAACTTTTAAGCAACTGGCAAATGGATCATTAAAGGCCCATTTGTCCATGTTATGACAGCAGTAATAGATGAAGATGTAGACTTAGCCATGTAGTGTCATCCAGAAAGAGATATTAAGAAATGTCATCCAAAGACAAGGCAATAAAGCATCTGAAGGCATGACTAATTACTGTACAGTTAAAACTTCTGCTGAGATACAAAAACACCCTCCGTTCATCCTGTCAGTCTCACACAGGTGCTGGATGAATAATACAGCTGACAAGGTTTTTTCCAAAGCATCTGCATGAAGGGGTAGATAGGAGGGGTTTTTTTGTCATGGAATTAAATGTCCAGATTTTTTTTTCTGTGCCGCTCTGGCACAGATGTTCATTCAATGAGAGTAATGTCAGTACTGTCGACAGAGGCTCGGCACACTCTCCTCACACACACACACACACACACACACACACACACACACACACACACACACACACACACACACACACACACACACACACACACACATATGGTGAGATTACAGGAATGCAGAGCTTATTGCACAACAAGTAAACAGGATGGTTAGAAGCTTACACAGCCTTTGACATCTGTATATCCAAATACTGTGTTGAAATCTGCCAAGGCAGGAATATTTACTAGCTTTAAAAGGTACAAAGTTCTACAAATTTCTTGACCTCTCACACACACAAATGAAATGATGCTGCATTCATGGTGCCTTGTAAGTGGTAATTTGCTAATTGTAATAACGTCCTTTGCACCTCAGGACATTTGACATGCCAAGTGGGGGGGGGGGGGACATGGATGCCTCAACAAAAGCGTGGCTTTTGCTTGCTCTGTCAGAACATGTAATGCTCTTAAAAATCCACTTTAACCACACTTCTGCAGTTATAGGCCTAACTGGCAAGCGGTACTGTGAACTTCAAACATTCATGCAACATTTTGGACTGAAATTGTAGTACAGCAACAGCAGCAGACAATTAAGAGTAGTTTAGCAACAAGCTAGCCAGTAGACAATAGCAAGTAGCGTTAGCGACAAGACAGTTGGCTGTAACGTCTGAACGTATCAAACTGATTTCTGAATCAGCCTGGGTTTAGCAATGAAATTTCTCTGTCTCCTTGAGCTGTAAATCCCTATCTGTTTAATGACCACTCTGGCCCCAGTTTGACCAAATACCTTTGGAATGCTAACGACCAACCTTCCCCCCCTTCGTACACACACACACACACACACACACACACACACACACACACACACACACACACACAAGCTACCTACATGCGCACGCACACACACACACACACAAGCTTACCTTACACACACAATGGAAAAATCTCTCACGAATGTAACGTGTAATTATATGTAATTATTCAATGCCTAAATAGTGTGATGTTATCTTGTTTACATATATTGTGTGTTTATGTGACCTAACCTTAATGATTTTAGATAGTCTTAACTTAGGATATTATTTTAAATGTCTGTAACCATGTTTTTCTTTTAATATTCGTTACAAGTCCATCGAATTTGGTATGTAGTTAATCGTCTTGTGATACCCTGATTGATTATGCATATCATATTGCAATGGGATACATTATTTCATGCTTTCCCTTAATTTCATATATAATACGGTATAAACCGGCTCCTCCCTGGACATTTAAATTAGGGTCTGAGACCAGACAAAGAGAGGTCATCCCGCCAACAAATCCAACTTCCTGATTGGCCCATAGCCCAAAGAGGCGTGTGTGTTGGTGTTGTCTTTAAAACAACACCACGCTTTGAAACTCTACTCTCTTCAGTCTTCTCTTCAGTCACTCTTCACTCACTTCAACTTGACACTCTTCCGGTTTCTCTCCCCTGGGGCCACGTGCCCCGGGAAGAGGAAGCCAGGATCTCTCTCTCCTGGACAAAGGATGCAACCGCCTCACGGCCCACGCCTTTTGCAAATGGCGTGACGAACCAGCGAACTCTACACGACCTCGCGCGAACTTTCAACCGAAGCCATGCAAGTATAGTTAATGGATCTATATCTGTGTTTAAGATTGTACCCCTGTTTACAGTAGATTTAAGTTCATTGCTGGTTTTGAAAAAGGCTAATTAGTTGTGTTTTTGTCTGCCATTCCCTTTTATTTCATTACTTTCTCTCTATCCCTTTTCTTTCCTTGTATATAGATGTACATATGTATGTTTTGCTTAGAGTTAGTCGTGTGTATCCATAGTTACATCTAGTTATTAAAATCTATTATCCCACGCTTGATTTTCTCTGTTTTTGGTCACGTGATAGAGTCCCTTCTTCACTGCATAAGATCTCAATTACCCGCTCTAAATTTTAATAACAAACTTCATTGGTTAATCCTTCCTGGCCAGAAGGATAAACTCCCTCTTTAGAGTTCATAATTCCAAACTAGACTACAGCTAATCCTAAAAGCTGATCTAGACCAGATGCATAGTCATAATTAATTATAATCCGTTGTAGTTAATTATCTATATGTATATGTGCACATAGATGAGTTCCCTTTCATGGCTGATGTATATTTATAACTGGTCACAACACGCGTTGATTAGATATATAGATATATTTCACGCAATTCGAGCTAATTCCTTATATAAATTGGAGAATACATTTAAACATGTTAAACATCTTTTAATTCGTTACATAAATTGTAACTGGTGGAGAATATTTTTAAACGTTGCAGATACATCCGATTTACTACACATTCTGGTAGATAATGCAGGCACGCTTTAAAACTCGTCTCCTTTAAAAAGGTGCTTCGAATCCAAGCGTGCGCTTCTGTTTCGTTTTTCATGTTTAAAGTTGATCCATTGCATTGTTCTGGTGGAAAAGAGTAATGCTAGTAATGATTGATTCGTTACATGGCTAACGTTAGTGATAACTAACTTTGATGAATACTTTCTCAAACAGCAATTATTAGTATGGCCAATGTCTGTATATTAACTGATCTAAAGCCAATACTTCCATAACCTATACTGTAAGGGTATTTCCATACCTGGCTCATTTGGAGTTTGTTTCAGAACCTGGTGCATTTTCTCCCTTGGTTCAGTTCGTTTAGACATATATGATCAATCGTGCCCGGATCCGCATCAAAATAACTCTGGAGCACTTCGATTGTGGTGAGAAAGCAATCTGACCCAATGAACCAACCTGTATAACAATGCATGATGGGAACTGCATTATGTAAAAAGCGCGTTTGTTTTGCTAATGACTCGCAACATGAATCACGGTTTAACTTGGACCAAAGAGGAAGTAAAATGCCTCAATGAAATTTGGTCTGATGAACATATTTCTGAACAACTTTCAAAAACACATAAAACACAGAGGTTTGCAAGGTGTTTAGTGGTGTCTCAAGGAGATGGGCTTTAATCGCTCTGTGAAACATAGAAATTAGATCAATTATAATAACTACAGCTAAAAAGAAAGCCACAGTAAGCAAGTAGAGCTGCTGTCTATCCATCTTGATGGATGACCGCTATGGGCAGAACCCCGGAACATAAACAGGTGCACTCTGACCAATAAGAAGACAGTTTACTCACATGTGAATTGCATAAACATGTTTTAGTAAGCTTTGAAATGTTGCCTTGTGAAAGCAAACAGAGCCAAGGAGCCAAGTCCCCGTTTCGGAACAAAGCGCAGATCTACAGGTCAGAAAACAGCTTAAAAGTAGAGTAAAAACTCTTTAAACTGTTCACAGCTAGGCCCTAAAATGTAGTCAGTTAAATTGTGTAGTCCAAAACTGTGGGCAGTGGAATTGCATGATCTAAAACAGTAGACTGTGAAATACCATGATTTCTGGGCTAAAACAGTAGACAATGGAACTTTGTAGTATTAAATAGTGGACGGCAAAATTTCATGGCCTTAAAAAGTAGTCATTATTACTGGGTGGTCCGAAACAGTGGATGCTGCAATTATATGGTCCTAAAAAGTGAACAGTGTAATTCTGTGGTCCTAAAACTGGATGGTGTAAGCCGGGAGGTCCTAAACAGAGAACATTGTCATTGGGTGGTCTTAATGAGTGGTCTCGTAGTACAGTTGAAGTGAAATCTCAATAACTTTAGTTTAAAATCAAATCTTTAAAATACTGACAGATGGACAATTGATGGACATCATAATTGAGTGGTCCTAAAGAGAAGGACAGTGTAACTGAGTGGTCCTAAAGAGAGGACAGTGTAACTGAGTGGTTCTAAAGAGAGGAAAGTGTAATTGATCGGTTCTAAAGAGAGGACAGTGTAACTGAGTGGTTCTAAAGAGAGGACAGTGTAACAGAGTGGTCCTAAAGAGAGGACAATTTAATTGATTGGTTCTAAAGAGAGGACAATGTAACTAAGTGGTCCTAAAGAGAGGATAGTGTAATTGATTGGTTCTAAAGAGGGGACAGTGTAACTGAGTGGTCCTAAAGAGAGGACAATGTAATTGAGTGGTTTGAAAGAGGGGACAATGTAACTGAATGGCCCTAAAGAGAAGGACAGCATAATTGAGTGGTTCTAAAGAGAGGACAGTGTAACTGAGTGGTCCTAAAGAGAGGACAATTTAATTGATTGGTTCTAAAGAGAGGGCAGTGTAGCTAAGTGGTCCTAAAGAGAGGATAGTGTAATTGATTGGTTCTAAAGAGGGGACAGTGTAACTGAGTGGTCCTAAAGAGAGGACAATGTAATTGAGTGGTTTGAAAGAGGGGACAATGTAACTGAATGGCCCTAAAGAGAAGGACAGCATAATTGAGTGGTCCTAAAGAGAAGGACAGCATAATTGAGTGGTCCTAAAGAGTGGGCCATTGAATTGTCAATAGTAATAGCTTAAAAAGACTGATAAATGGACCACTGATGGACAGTGGAATTGCTTGGAGAATTGGATGCAGCACAATATAACCTTTAATCAGTAGGCTTAGGTGCTCTCAAAATGTTGACATGAACCTGGGAAGTCCTAATGATCAAATGGCCTGTTGTTTTTTTGATTGTAACTTTTGAGTTTAATTGAAGCAAAAATCAGTAGTCTTAGCTCTGTCTTACCCAGTGTTGTGTTTGGAAGTCACTTACTGGAATCCTTCAAGTGTCACATTCTTGTGAACCTGTATACTTTTGCTGCAAAAACCTTTTCCATGTGTACGTAAATGTCATTGTGTTCATTATTTCCATATGCTAAACACAATATAAGACAAGCAATGCTGCTACGTTCAATGATAGACCATCGACAAGCAAAGCTGTAGGATGAAGTGTGATACAGGGTCATAAATGGATGCTGCAGCTCACCTTTATACTCTGATAATGGAATGTCAGAAACCTCTCAGCAGCATTGATAGCTGTCCCCACACCACCAATGCCACCAGAATGCACAAAAAGACAGCATAGAAGAATTGAAGAACTAAGTATAGCTGGTAATAATGAAACATGGCTGTGTGATATGAAGTTTGATCAGCTCAGTTTACCATTACAGGGGCAACAGAGATAGTATCTAAAATGTAGATACATTCCTTTCCTTTGACTGCCTTATACTGTAGATCACTTCCCCAATGTACTAACCTAACTATTTGGTCCCAACTACAGCACTTACTTTCTTTACTGTAAATAAATATCTCCCCAGACATCTTTCATAATCAACCTGGGTCTATGTGTCATGCTCATGCTGTGTTCCTGGAGTTTCCCATCCCTTATGTATGACACATCCTGTTAGGTCCCTATGGTAGCTGTCCCAAATAAATCCCTTGATTCAGGTAATTCATTACTGCCTAATTTTCCAGTTACAGATGGCCTGACAAATGCTAGATAAGGAATTTAGTAAGGACTCTGATACTAAATTCTGGACTTTATACTCCTTTACATCTGAACCATTGCCAAAGGCAAAAGAAACAGACCACAAACCAGTCCCTCAGGATGCAGTTGCAGTTTATAGCATTAGGAACACTGCCATATTCATAGGACACACTTTTATACCTATACCCTAGGCTATTCAGTTACTTTCCCCACTTGGCATGGAGAGCATTAAAATCTGACGTATCTTGAAGTGCAACATGATCGGGGTGTGTCAGAGAAGCTCCTGGGAGTCTGTGGTTAGTCACTGGGCTGAGACAGCAGATAAAATAAAGCCAGTCAAGTGGCTCTATTCCCTGAACCATTTACACTAGAGCCAAGGGGAAGGTAACTGTAGGATCTTCGAGAACCTGTGTCTGCATAAACAACAGAAGCCTTGTCTCTCCCACAGAGGAGCAAGTTATTCTGTCCTACAAGACAGCTTGCTGCTGAATAATTTACAACATAGTGCAGCAGTTAAAGCTAAACTTCTTTAAAGCTAAGCCACCAGAACATTAAACAGCTCAGACCCCACGAGAGACACCGACCAGTGGAAGCGAATAAAGAAGGTATTTGAGCAAAAAAAAAAAAAAAAAACTATGGAGTAAAAAGCATAATAACATGCAGCAGCGAAGCATGACAAAACCATGACAAATAGTCTGTGAGGGGAAGCTAGACAATTTCTTGTTGTGGCTTGTAACTTCAACACATCCTCTGTTTGTACTTGGACAATAAAAAAGCAGCCTAAGGCTCATGACGAAACATCATTTTACATGGAGGAAATTTGGTATCTCTGCCCACGAGCTAGTAGAGTAACTCAACCAGCTCATTTAGCAAGGTGACAGACTGAGGTAGCTCAGAGGTGATACATGTGCATACTCATTCATGTTTGTAGGAAGTGAAGCAAGCAAAACCAATGCAAAATTCAAAAGAAAAATTATGAATAGTTTAAAAACAGCTTTTGATGCAGTTTTTATATTCATCAACAGACCAGGCAGCTCATATGAAAAATAAGGGATATGTGATGAGTGGGATGAGAGTCTAAAAAGAGAATAATGCCTTAAAGGATACTATGCTTCTAAATAAGCTATAAATAAAATAAAACCTCTAAATAAAATAAAACGACAGGGAAATAAAACTGTTGCACTCTGGAACTGGGCCCAGCCAGCTGATTTATTTATTTACAAACTGTGTATTCATTTAAATTCATAAAGAACTTTAAAAAATCTTAAATAAAAAATGCATTATGCCAGGGGAATGACCTTTAAACGTCAAATTATCCACATGTTTTCTTTCTAAGCATGGAACAAATTATATATTCTACAGTATTTCAGCTTTTAATTTTGTAAACATATTGTGTAAACATATTGTGTCCTAAATCTGTTGCATTGTGCAGAGTTTCAAAAATACCTTCAAATATTAATGTGCCTTTTCAAAATAACATGTAAGGCATTTTTGAAGGTTTGCTAAAAATTATACTATTAATGGCAACTCAAATGTCAATCATATTAGCAACACCCACTGCACATGGTCTCATTTACATTTACATTTACGGCATATGGCAATCGCCCTTATCCAGAGCGACTTACAGAAGTGCTCTAAAGTCGATCAATAAATACATCCTGATACTGGTTCACTAGGTCACGGACTAAGAGTACTATCAGTCTAAAAAAAAAAGTCTCCATGAAGAGGTATGTTTTCAGTCGTCGCTCGAAGACGGCCAGTGAGTCAGCTGTTCGGACATCTAGGGGAAGTTCATTCCACTACCCATGTGCCAGAGCAGAGAAAAGCCTTGATGCATGCCTATTATACGCTGAGAGATGGTGGGACCAGTCAAGCAGTGCTAGAGTGCTAGTCTCATAATCGTCCTTATGAGACAGTTATTTCAGCGTCACTTATTGAGAAAAGTCATTTTGAAAAGACACATCCTGTATATGTGAGTGACGATTGCTGTGCTGTATTAATAATGAGACATGGAGAGCATTTAATAACCCAAACAAAATTAGAATGGGTCTTAAGTCTGGGTTTTATCCTTTCTTTTAGAACTTTCTCATGATTTCCCTCCTTATTTTTAAAGGTCATGGGCAGCATTGTGAAAATGGAAACATTAAATGTGATATGCATTAGTACCTTAGTGTCTTGAAACTTGCTTTGAGATTGTTGCTGTTCAAAGTACTAAATACAGCAGATATTCTGCACCATTACCGGCTTATTAGTGTTATGTCAATGCTGGAACCTGCATCTCAATACAATCCCCAACAGAAATGCCACCTACAGAAAGGCCACCACGGCCTATACATACAAACTCCGTCATGTCCTCAGTTGCTATTATACTAATCACACACACCTGGACTCAATCATGAACACTTCTATATATACTCACTCAAACCCACAGTTCTCTGTGAAGTATCTGTGCACTGTATTCTTACTTGATGTTATCAAGCTTTATATCATGTGTGTTCTTCTGGCTTCTGCTTTTTGAAAAAAAAAAAAAAATATATATATATATATATATATATATATATATATATATATATATATATATATATATATATATATATATATATATATATATATATATAGTCTGATTGAGTCTGTCTGACCCTTGCCTGTTTTGTGACCATGATCTTGCTTAATATTTAGGATTTGTTTGCCAGTTTTCAAATAAAGCATTCTAACCTGGAACTGCTGCTGTTTCTGCCACCTGACAATTACTTCACATATTCTTACCTTATATTGGAGGTGTTACCTGCTTTTTGTGAGTAACTACTGTTTCTGGAAATGAATATAAAGTGTTACTCCTACTTTTTAATTGCTTGAGAAACACTGAATGAGATCTACCTGAATATCTATCTACACACTACTTGATTCATTTTGGTCATGTCCAAAATTATTAAATAATTAAATCCCATTACCTATTTTTTTATCTGACATTCCTCACACCTCCAAAAATCATGTTGATATGTGAATTGGCAATGGTAAATTGCCCCTGGCTATGAATGTGTTTGTGTATGTTGCTCTGCAACTGGCATCCCATCCATTTTGCCCTGCAATGTACTGTAATCCCACCACACATCCAGTGGTCCCAGGATAGGCTCCAGAACTAAACTACTGGCTACTGAAAATTTATGAATGATTAACAGTACTTTGGAATCTCCACAGTAAAATTTTATTGCAATTCAGAGCAGTCATCATCTCTTTAAACACTATATGACCAAAGGTATGTGAACACCTGACCATCACACCCATATGTGGGCCTTCCTCAGTCTGTTGATAGAAGCACACAATTGTCTATAACGGTTCTGTACACTAGTATTTAGATTTCCCTTCACTGGAACTAAGAGGCCCAAACATGTTCCAGCATGACAATGCCCTTGTACACAAAATGAGGTCCATAAAGACATGGTCTTTTTTGGTTTGGTGTGGAGAAACTCAAGTGACCTGCACAGAGCCCTTACCTCAACCCCACTGAACACCACTGGAATAAATTAGAATGTTGACTATGACCGAGGTCTACTTGTCTGACATCAGTGCCCGACTTCACTAATGCTCTTGTGCCTGAATGAGCACAAATCCCCACAGCAACATTTCAAAATTTTGTGCAAAGCCTTCCCAGAAGTATGGAGGCTGTTATAGCAGCAAATAGGGGGCCAACTCCATATTAATGCCCATGGTTTTAAATAGGATGGTCAACAAGCACATATGCCAGGCTCTCAAACTACAGTCAGCCTATAATATGACGTTTATAGGAAAAAAAGGTATATCAGAAACTATTCACCTGTATGTACTGTATAACAATGTATAACAGTAGCTGCTCTGTGATGTTCATAAAAGGTTTAGGAAGTCATCATTCCATATTTAACTGCCCATCATATAAACAAGATCTCATGTTCTGCTACTACTAACAAAGTTTTATTTAACTTTATTTTAGAGAAAAATGGGTTGACAATAGCTCATGCACTGAATGATTAAAACAACAAATTTGTGCCATCATCCACTCAAAATCGAGCACATTACACTTCTCATCTGAATTGTACAGATTATACAGTGATTTTATTTACTATATTTCCTCATCTTTCTTGAAATTAATTCCTGGCCACTGCCAACATTCGACGCGTGTCTAAATCGTTTTTAGACAAGGGGCTGACTTGCATTAGATGCAGCAGATAGGTGTTGATTTTAACCCAGTTTTATTGTGAAAATGTTTAGTAGTAGTGTGCTAGGGGTCATTTCAATATTTTCTTTTTTTTCACAGACTGACAGTTTGACACATGTGCTTTAGAACATCTTACAATTAGATCATATACATCCTGCCAACTATGCCAGGGCGGTGGTAGCTCAGTGGTTGAGAAGTTGGGCTACTGATTGGAAGGTCATGAGTTCAAATCCCAGTACCGCCAAGCTGCCACTGTTGGGCACTTGAGCAAGGCCCTCAACTGCTCCCTGGGTGCCGCAGCAAAATGGCTGCCCACTGCTCTGGGTGTGTTCATGGTTTGTAGTATGTGTGTGTTCACTACTCACAACTCCTATTGTGTGTGCACTAACTTGGATGGGTTAAATGCAGAGGACAAATTCCAAGTATGGGTTACCATACATTGGCCTTCACATGTCACTTTCACCTAGATACACTTCTTCCTGGCCTTACAAGATGTGAAATCTTTGATAATTCATATCTCTAACCATGATACAGTATATTCCAGGGGTATGCGTGTCAGGTGGCTCAGTCTCTCCTGTCCAATAGCAGACTGCAAGAGACTTTTTCTATTAAAGGAAAAACACTCTCTTGATGCATTGGTAACAGGCAATGTGAGGTATCCATCCATCCATTTTCTGTACAGCTTATCCTACACAGGGTCACAGGGAACCTGGAGCCTATCCCAGGGAACTCAGGGCACAAGGCAGGGGACACGCTGGATGAGGTGCCAACCCATAACACGACACAATCACACACACACATTCACACACTACGGACAATTTGGAAATGCTAATCAGCCTACAATGCATGTCTTTGGACTGGGGGAGGAAACCGGAGTGTGAAGGTGGGATTCAAATCCCCAACCCTAGAGGTATGAGGCAAACATGCCTCATGTTTGTACACACTAAGGGGCTATATCCACATTTGGAAAAATATTTTGCTGATTCAAAAACATTGCTAAGCACAGAAGGCATTTCAATGTCAGTATGTAGATACTACATACGTGGTTCTTTTTTTGTATTCCCCCTTTCTCGCTCTATAATAAGGCAACTTGTCAGTTAAGCAGAGCTGACACAAATGATAGCCAACCAGGGGCCCCCAACTGAAGTCCCTAGGGCTTCAGCCCCGCCTAGCACTTATTATAACCTGGGTCTGCTCTCAAGTATTAATGTACATTAGTTTAGAAGTTTCAATGGTTAAGGTTTGAAAAGTTGTGGGTAAAGGCTAAAGACTTGGACATATTATAGGGCTTTTACAATCCTAATAGAATATCACACTTTCCTACCAATTCCTTTTAGACTATTTTACCAAGTGAGAAATTGGGGAACAAATATTAAACAACTGACGATCACACACTAGCAACTAGGGATCACACATTAGCCAACATGTTGCTGAACCAAACTGAACACTACAAACTCACAGAAAGACATGATTTCTGTTTCTAGGGGATGGCAAGAGAAAAACATTTAGAGTTGCCAAAGTTTGCAGTTGTTGTTGTTTGCACCTCTGTCTCCTTGTTTTCCTATACATTTTAGTAAGATATGTACATGTATTGGCATAAATGCTCTGCCTAAGAACTTTTGTATGTGGACACCTTTACCATTTATCTCTTTTAAACTGAGCAACAAATTTAGCAAACTAATTAGAAAGGCTCCATCAGCACTAATTCAAACTAAATTTAGCACTTAAAGTATACACTCGTGGAGCACTTTATTAGGAACACCTGTACACCTACCCATTCATGTAATTATCTAATCAGTTAATCATGTGGCAGCAGTGCAATGCATAAAATCATGCGGATACCAGCAGCTTCAGGTAATGTTCACGTCAAACTTCAGAATGGGGGAAAATGTGATATCAGTGATTTTGATCATGGCATGATTGTTGGTGCCAGATGGGCTGGTTAGATTATTTCTATAACTGTTGATGTCTTTGGATTCTAACCTACAACAGTCTCAAGAGACTATTCAGAATTGTGCAATAAAGAAAAAACATCCAGTGAGTGGCAGTTCTGTGGATGGAAACACCTTGTTGATGAGAGAGGTCAGAGGAGAATGGCAAAACTGGTTCGAGCTGACAGAAAGACTACAGTAACTCAGATAACCACTCTGTACAATTGTGGTGAACAGAAAAGCATCTCAGAATGCACAACATGTCGATCCTTGAGGCGGATGGGCTACAACAGCAGAAGACCACGTCGGGTTCCACTTCTGTCAGCCAAGAACTAAAAGCTGATGCTGCAGTGGGCACAGGTTCACCAAAACTGGACAGCTGAAGACTGGAAAAACGTAGCCTGGTTTGATGAATCCTGATTTCTGCTGAGGCACATAGATGGTAGGGTCAGAATTTAGCACTCACAGCATGAATCCATGGACCCAACCTGCCTTGTGTCAACAGTCCAGGCTGGTGGAGGTGGTGTAATGGTGTGGGGAATGTTTTCTTGGCACACTTTGGGCCTGTTAATACCAATCAATCATCGCTTGAATGCCACAGCCTATTTGAGTATTCATGACCACAATTTACCCATCTTCTAATGGCTACTTCTAGCATGATAATGGACCATGTCACAAAGCACAGGTCGTCTCAAACTGGTTTCATGAACATGACAATGAGTTCAGTGTTCTTCAGTGACCTTCCCAGTCACTGGATCTGAATCCAGTAGAACACCTTTGGGATGTGGTAGAACGGGAGATTCGCGGCATGAAAGTGAACCTGAAAAATCTGCAGGAATTGCATGATGCAATCATGTCCACATGGACCAGAATCACAAAGGAATGTTTCCAACATCTTGTGGAATCCATGTCATGAAGAATTGTGGCTGTTTTGAGAGCAAAGAGAGGTCCTACCCAGTATTAGTATAATGTTCCTAATAAAGTGCTCAATGAGTGTATGTCAGATTTGGACAGGTTATAATTTATTAGCATATACAGCCATGGCCAAAAGTTTTGAGAATGACACAAATATTAATTTTCACAAAGTCTACTGCTTCAGTGTTTTTAGATCTTTTTGTCAGATGTTACTAACTGTTACTGAAGTATAATCACAAGCATTTCATAAGTGTCAATGGCTTTTATTGACAATTACATGAAGTTTATGCAAAGAGTCAATATTTGCAGTGTTGACCCTTCTTTTTCAAGACCTCTGCAATTCGCCCTGGCATGCTGTCAATCAACTTCTGGGCCACATCCTGACTGATGGCAGCCCATTCTCACATAATCAATGCTTGGAGTTTGTCAGAGTTTGTGGGTTTTTGTTTGTCCACCCGCCTCTTGAGGATTGACCACAAATTCTCAATGGGATTAAGGTCTGGGGAGTTTCCTGGCCATGGACCCAAAATGTCGATGTTTTGTTCCCCGAGCCACTTCGTTATCACTTTTGCCTTGTGGCAAGGTGCCCCATCATGCTGGAAAAGGCATTATTTGTCACCAAACTGTTCTTGGATGGTTGGGAGAAGTTGCTCTCTGAGGATGTTTTTGTAGCATTCTTTAATCATGGCTGTGTTCTTAGGCAAAATTGTGAGTGAGCCCACTCCCTTGGCTGAGAAGCAACCCCACACATGAGTGGTCTCAGGATGCTTTACTGTTGGCATGACACAGGACTGATGGTAGCGCGCACCTTTTCTTCTCCGGACAAGCTTTTTTCCAGATGCCCCAAACAATCGGAAAGGGGATTCATCAGAGAAAATGACATTACCCCAGTCCTCAGCAGTCCAATCCCTGTATGTTTTGCAGAATAGCAGTCTGTCCCTGATGTTTTTCCTAGAGAGAAGTGGCTTCTTTGCTGCCCTTCTTGACACCAGGCCATCCTCCAAAAGTCTTCGCTTTACTGTGTGTGCAGACGCACTCACACCTGCCTGCTGCCATTCCTGAGCAAGCTCTGCACTGGTGGTGCCCCGATCCCGCAGCTGAATCAACTTTAGGAGACGGTCCTGGCGCTTGCTGGACTTTCTTGGGCGCCCTGAAGCCTTCTTCACAATAGTTGAACCTCTCTCCTTGAAGGTCTTGATGATCCGATAAATGGTTGATTTAGGTGCAATCTTACTAGCAGCAATATCCTTGCCTGTGAATCCTTTTTTGTGCAAAGCAATGATGGCTGCATGTGTTTCCTTGCAGGTAACCATAGTTAACAGAGGAACAACAATAATTTCAAGCTCCACCCTCCTTTTAAAGCTTCCAGTCTGTTATTCTAACTCAATCAGCATGACAGAGTGATCTCCAGCCTTGTCCTCGTTAACACTCTCACCTGTGTTAACGAGAAAATCACTGACATGATGTCAGCTGGTCCTTTTGTGGAAGGGCTGAAATGCAGTGGACATGTTTTTTTGGGATTAAGTTCATTTTCATGGCAAAGAGGGACTTTGAAATTAATTGCAATTCATCTGATCACTCTTCATAACATTCTGGAGTATATGCAAATTGCCATCATAAAAACTGAGGCAGCAGACTTTGTAAAAATTAATATTTGTGTCATTCTCAAAACTTTTGGCCACGGCTGTACACAAATGCCTATCATCCATTCTTGGTTATCTACGTCCTGTACTTATTTCCTACTTCTATTGTCATTGACACAATCCAATCAGATTTAAGCTGTTGACTGGAACACACTAGGCTACATCCAGAGTTCAGGAAAAAGAAAAAAAAAAAAACATAAGTACTAGTTTGATATATTCTGACTCATGCTGACTGACCAGAAATAGGTTGGGTGTCGGTGCCCCTCATACACCCCTCAATTTTCTGTTCCAGCTACCCACTCCATCTACTGATATTTTCAAATATCAGGCCTGACCAGCACAGATATGATCCGGTTGCCATGCTAAGTAAGTTCAGGTTAACAGAGCTTAAATATATATATATATATATATATATAAAAGCCCAACAGCAGTTTAGTGTAACAAAGTAAAAATTCTTTAATATTGTATCAATACAATCATCAGTAACATCATGATATTGTGTCACCACTATCATTTGTCCATGATTTACTGAATCATCCTCTTTACTGCAGTTTAAGTTTATTATTTATTATTATCTCTCCAAAAATTGGCAAGTTATTTGATTTTAGCTAGCTGACTATCATCAGCTACCATAATAAAATTATGAGAAATACTTATGAACAACTGCAAATTCTTAAAGCCCTGAGTCACTACTTTCATATGACCAATTAAGCACTACTGTCGAGTGTGACTTCACAAATAAATTCAGTGCTGAACACGGGCACCCCAAAACAGGCGCAAACTCCATTTTTAGTCTCTGGTAAAAAAGAGTTTATCATACACTTAAAAAAATTAAGTAGCTGCTAGCTATTAGCATCCTTCCCATTGAATTACAGTAGCTTATCAATGTTAGCCTGCTCTTAGGTGAGGTGGGGGTTTTTTCAGGACTTAAGGTTCATATAAAGTCAGTGCTGTTCAGGAGAAACGACCATCACCAGCCATTCAGAAAAATAGAAATAGAAATGAAAAAAACAGATCAGTCTTGCTTTCATGGGTATATTAAAAAGCATGCTTACACAAAGAAGATGGCAGACGCTGTTAACTGTGTCAAGGTAGGCTTTCTCCAGAATGTACAAGAAAAAAACTAATATATCTTCTTAGTTATGATTTTGTAATATTTCATACTTGAGTCGTTCTCTCACTACTTTAACTTGAATCACTTATCAGAAATATAGCATTACTTTTTCTCAGGCGAAAGCCATCTGAAATCCGTATAAGACAAATGATCTCCAATAAAGCTAGACTTAATCTAATCCAACTGTGTGAGCTGAAAGCTGTTCAAATGGAGTACGTATAACAAACTCCAATTCCCTGTATGCCTCAACAGACCAACACTACATCTTGCCTGAATATTAACACCTAAACATGTTTCCTGAATAATTAAGGGCTTTTTATAAACAAATGCTACACACCAGTCATCAAACAGCAACAAACACTACACACCAGTCATTGCATAGCACTGAACTTCCATAATTCATGATTCTTCCATGAATATGTTCCCAGTATTTCTAGTCATCTTGATTGTGTGATTTCTGGGTGAGTGAGTTTAACCTATTCAGTATTCTCTATTCAGTATTCCTCAAGTTTGCATTAATTTGTGCTCTGTGTTTAAAATAGTCCTTGTCTAAGTTATGCCAATGTTTCAGCTGAAAAAATTCTCTGCATTTAGACTGGGCTTACTAGGGTTGCCAGATTTTTCTTGTTTAAAGCTCTCAGGAGTTTTTCAGTTGTGTCTAGATTACTGCTTTTGAAAACATGCACAAGTACAAAACTCGGGGGATAGAAAATACAGACTGACAAAGCAGTTTTTTTTTTCTTTTCTGTCAAGTGCATATTTGATAACAAGAGATAATAAAAATACAGTTCATTCTAATAAATAATATATGCATGGGGAGAATGTAATGATTTAAATAAGTATCTAATAGTAGTCTAACATATTGCAAATATATTAATGGTGACTGTCAGGATCATGATAGCTAAAGGATCCGGGTCGTGATAAATGACATTATTCGTGCAATCACTGCAAATTCCTCAATTTTACAAAATGAATTCCACCTACATAAATTGGCTGCAAGCCTATAAAGCACTTGATACCGCATATCCTAATTTTTGTGCAATGAACTTGAAATAATAAAACTAATATTTTGTACCAACAGAGGAAGAAAGCATGAAGCTTAGACAGGAGTGAAAACACAAATGTGAACCAGTCATGATTTATTCATTTCTTTTGTTATTTCGTGTGCTGTCAAAATCATGTGCATAACTTAATGTGAAAACAAGATCCAAAACTAAGGTTATGAAATCATAATGTGTGTGGACAATGTACATTTGTCTTGCTTTCATTATGCTATTTTGAGTTTTAAAATGATAACATTCATACTATTAATTAATTCATCGTGTCATATATGTGTTTAATATTGCCCTTGAATGCCATTCCACAATTTGTACACAAAGGTATTTTCATTGAATTTGTTTAGAATGTCAGACAGTACCAATGTGCGTAGTACTACTCTGATACTGCATCCGAAAAATGGACTTCAAGGATAGAATAACACGTAACTGAGACACAGCTCTGTTTTCAGAAACTCCACCCCATGAACACAACTCAGATGTAACTGTAGAGTAGTTCAGAGAGGTCTGAACATCAATGTGAATGATATCAGTATTAAATCCTCACTATGTGCACACAACTCAAAAATGTTTTCTTCATGCTCACTTCTCGTAATTTATCTTCTTTGTTGAAATATTTTGTTTAAAAATTCCTAAAGCGTTTCTTATTTGTCCCGAGCTCTTTCTTCCAGCATGTTTTTACCAGCGCATAGTAAAAGTCCACTACTGAAGACGCAACTGTTAATATAAATTATGTAAAATAAGTCAACGTGTTGTTTAACTTACCTGCGGAAACCTCCAGTCAGAGTGATAGTGACATCCGGACTGAAACAGCCAGCGATCTCCTCTATAATATGACCCACTGCCTCAGCCTCAGCTTTGGTTACTGGCTTTGAGATATCTTCATAATACTGGAAACCTGGGAGCAAAAAAATAATAATAATTAAGCAATTAAGTAACAATAGTACTTGTTAACTCTACAATTAAATCAGCAGCCATCCCAAAACAGCAGGCAGTGCGGCTTATGTGCATTTCCCTTTTACTATGAATTTCTGAGGAAAAACGTATTGTGCACTGAACAGAAAAAAAAGAAAGCTCTCATGGGAGTGTCATGTGCAACATACTGTATGTAGAGCATGAACATCAGTAGAATTAAACTATGGAAAATGACTCTGATGAGCAGAACTTAAGGAGTGTACATGATTGTCTACATGCTGCTTCGTTTCCTTTGGAGATTGATATAACCCTAATTGAGCTGTTTAACTCCTCCACACATTTTCTTAATTCCAAATCTAAAGCACTTAGCAAAGGCAATTATCTTAATTATGTAACTCCTAGTAGCACTATAATCATTTTCCAGCCTGTATATGGCAGCATCACAGACAAACGTTGAGTCTATTGTAGTTTATGGGTGAGGCCCAGTAATTTTCATTTCTTCCAGCTGGTAGTTAAGTGCTTTTATTTTTTTTTTCTGTGTCTGAAAATGTCTCAGTGCTGTTAACCTCTATTACAGCCAAGAACAGTTAATCCCAGCTATCATCTGTACCCACTTATGCCTCCTCTAATGCACTCTTTCTTTATACCCACTCCATAGTCCTAAATCCACTTTACACATAATGAGCAGCAGCTTCGCCATACCATGCATTTATTTTAATGCAAGAGAAATGTTTGAATTAATTTGAGTTGAAAAGCCACTAAATATTTGTTTCCATCAATGTAAAGTTCTTTATAAATATTATACACTGTGCTCTGCTCGTTTGACCCTCAAAAAGTATTGAATGGCACGTTTGCCTAAATAATTATTGACATTCAGTGTATTATGCTGTAGGTATAAAGCTGTACTGGTATGACTTTAACTACAGATGTCTCATCATATTTGACTGGAGTAAATTTCATTTCCATCAGAAATTCTGCACACTCACACAGCCTAAAAATGAGATGGAAAAATTCTAATCTATTCAAGCAAACAACCAATATATCGTGCTGTGCAGCGCACCTGAGGCACGCCGTATATTTCCCTGAAAGTTCCTCAACTCAATCTGCATAACTGTTTAGGAACAAGCTTGTTTATAGGCCAGCAGGTTGCAAACGAGTGTCTGCATGTGTGTCTGTGTGTGTGGGTGGGGGTGTTTGTGTGTGTAAAAAAAAAAAAGAAAAAAAAGAAAAAAAACTACCCAGCTGCCTATTAAAAATCAGTTGTGTAGTGGCAGTAAAAACCTGAGCCTCATTAAACTTTCACCTCACAACAGATTTTCATAACAATCAGCAATTAACAACACAACCCTCCATTAGAAATCCAAATTAGAATGCGGTGTTGAAACTTACCACCTGTTTGTAACAAGTCAGGCAGTTTAACATTTTTATAACTGCAATAAGACGATCAGATCATAACTCTGAAAAGCATCATAATGGAAGCGAGCCTGTCCTTTGGGCAGCTGGCCTTTTTAGCTGCCTGACTGATGACGGAGTGTTCTCATTGTGTTTCTGCGGGAGAGCAGCAAAGCCTTGGCATTTTGCTCCTCTCTCTCTATCTCATCTACCCACAGCCATCTGTATCTGTGAGAGCCCCATGTGGTGCCAGGTCTGTGTGTGGAACATGTCTATAGCCAGCAAATGCCCTGTCAGTGAAGCTTCTTAATACAGGGCATTGTGCACATCTCTCCAAGAGAAGAGTGAAATGTCTCAGAGAAGGAAAAATCATATACTGCTGTAGATGAGTGCTACAAAGGAAATTAAGTCACACAGTACAGCTTTGGGCAACTTAACGAAGCGGGAACAAACACAACAGCCTGCAGAGAATCAGAGAGACATGGCAGAGCCAGTATTAACACAGTGACAGCCAAGTGATGAATGGCACTTTGATAGAGACATTCATCACTCATCTGACATGGTTTCAAGAGTTACTTTTGCTAGAGTAATTTGGCATCATTTCAGAATTGCTAAATCAACAAATAATAGATAAACAGTGCAAAACTTGCAGAATATTGCCTCACTCATAGCTAAGTGAAGCTATGTAATAAATGCATGTTTTGATTAGACCTTATGTAAGAATTCATACCAGTAATTTCCAAACTGAACATTCTCTTAGTTGTTTAAAATCAATATTAGTGTACAAATCCCATCTCTCAGCATGCGTCTCAGCACAGTGAGTGTTATTTAGACTTGTTCTTAATTCTCAGTGTGCCTTTATTTTGATTTTGGTCCTGTCATGTCATTGGTCTGTTACCCATTGTATTCACCTGTTTGGTGTTAGCACTTGATTAGTTTGTCCAGTCCCGCTGCATTATGGGATATCCACAGATGTCCAGTGGTTCCATAATGCGGAATCTCGGCAAAAGCAGTAGGTCATCCAGGTATTTCTCGCCTACTGTTTTATGAATTCTGAGAATTCATGTTCTAGTTTCTCTGACTGATCGATATCAGTTTATTTTACTTACGTTTTCAATACGTCTATAACGACTTTGCCTGACAGTATTCTGACCCCTCACTTGGGCCTTGATAAAGCTCACACCGATCTACTGCACTCCACTTACTTTCTATCTTTCACCCAAATGTGTTCCCAGTGTTCCCAAACAGAAGGCAGCTAGTAAGCCATAACACATGAAGCCACTGCATCATTTTGTAGCACAAACTTCATATACAGCTTTTCCAGGTTTGTACCGTAGCTTCTTTCAATTGTTGTTTGTTTTGTGGTGTTTCTTCTTTCAGTCTCCTCTTCAGGAGGTAAAATGCATGCCCAATTTGGTTAAAATGTGATTGACTTGGCCAGTCTAAAACCTTCCACTTTTATCCCCTGATGAAGTTCCTTGTTGTGTTGGCTGTGTTTTAGGTCATTGCCTTGCTGCATGATAAAGTTCCTCCAATTAGATTGGATGCAATTCTCTGTAAATTGGAAGACAGAATGTTTCTGTAGACTTCTGAATTCATTCTGCTGGTACCATCATGAGTTACATCATCAAAAATGATTATTGAGCCCATTCCAGAAGCAGCCATGCAAGCCCAAGCCATGCCACTTGGCCGATGAGCTTGTATGTTTTGGATCATGAGCAGATCCTTTCTTCATCACTTTGGCCTTTCCATCACTTTGGTTGAGGTTAATCTTGTTTCCAGAACTTTTGTAGCTCATCTTTTTTTTCTTTGTGAATTCCATTCTGGTGAAGAATCTTCCAATTCTTACTGCAGTGGTTTGCATCTTGTGGTATGGCCTCGATATTTCTGATACTTCTGTGAACAGTGGATTGTGATATCTTCACCCCTGCCTTGTGAAAGCTGTTGGTGATGTCACTGAATGTTGTTCTGGGATTTTTTTTCACAGCTCTCACAATGTTTCTGTTATCAACTGCTGTTGTTTTTCTTGGCTGACCTGTTCCATGTCTGGTTGTTAGTACACCAGTGGTTTCGTTCTTTTTCAGGACAATCCAAATTGTGGTATTGGCTATGACCAATGCTTGTGCAATAGCTCTGATTGATTTTCCTTCTTTTCTCAGCATTAAAATGGTTTGCTTTTCTCCAATAGATAGATCTCTCGTCTTCATGGTTTATCCTTTTTAACACCAAATGCAGTCTTCACAGTTGAAATCCAGGGCTCAAACCAAGAGTAGACATCCAAAGCTATCAATTGTTTAAACAATCAATCTAACAGGGCACACCTGGGCAACAAGTAACAGCCGTCAGTCACGTGTTCCAATAGTTTTGACCATTTGACAAAAGGGTGGGTTCAAACAAAAGGTGGCATGTTCTAAGTTGTTTAGCACATCTAGATGCAAATAGCATGAAATGGAAGCTGAAATTCTGATATAACATCTCATATTCATCTTTTTTTATCTCAAACACAAATGTCTTCAGTGTATAGCAAAAAAAGAAGAAGAACTGGCCTTGTCATACAAATACTTTCAAAGGAGACTGTACATGATTTCACAGACACTCATGTGGCAGGCCAATTCCACCCAGAAAGGAGGGTCATTTATTGTCTCTTGACCCCACTGGCTATAGCATTTTTGCCATTCAACCTCTAATCCCTCAAAAATAGGCTGACAGCTTTGACCACTGTGCCCTTTGGCAGTCCTAGCATTTATTACATAAAATAAAATCTAAAAATGATTCTAAAAGTACGACAGGAGAATATATGTAGAAAGCACCAGTATGCCAAAACCTTATTACAGTTGCAGGTAATAGTTTGCATCCAAGGTTTTTAAATAGAAAAAATGAATGGACCTTTCATTCAAAATGTATCTATGAAAACATAGAATTCCAAAATGACAAAAACATAAGACACCCATCCAAAAAATTAGGAAACAAATAAATTCAACATAAATATGTCCAGACCTGATATTCTATCATTTACTATGTAACCATTTTTGTTACTTGTGATAATGACTGTAAATGTGCTACCTGCTATTTGCATCTTGTTTAAGTGGATGCTGGAGTCCGAGACAATCTGCTCCAGGTTACGCAGGCCTCTGCGATACCACTTCTCTGCTGTCTTGGGTCCAACTCCAAACACACTTGTGAAAATCTATTATAAACACAAATATAGCTATTCATACAGTCCAAGCAATGTATGGCATTGCTGCAACTTTACAAGAATGTTGCTGCTTAACTAACATCCACTGCATAGAGGCTGGACAGCTTCAGTGTCAGGTTTCATGCACTCACACATGAAGATATTTGACATACAGATCAATTTCATTAAATGTAATATTTATAGAGGTTATTGTAGCATGCAGTAGACTTACTGATTAACTGAATCATGGCAAGAAAACAAAGAGTGCCATGAAAATCGATCCTTGTCTTTCTTATTACATAGGCAATAAAAAGTTTAAAATCTTCAACTTCTGTTTTGAACTGTATAGCATAAGCAACTACTTCAATCTCCTGCCCCATTCAAAATGTCAATAAGTCAGTTCTTTTCTCTCCAAAGAAAATATTACCTTTACTTCTCAGCAACTAACCTTCAAAGTTTGATATCTCTCATCTGTTAATACTTCTTCAACTTTTGAGGACGATCCACATTCAAAGATATCCTGCAATAGAAAATAGGAAATTACAACAAAAAAAAAACAACTTATAGTTAACTACCCACAAGAATCTCTCTTTTTTTTTAATGCGCACTTTAGTATTTTTTTTCATGCATTGTAGAAGGAGAGCCAGTGACAAAATGTGAATTGTTCCCTCTGAACGCATACAAAACACTTTTCGGGGCGGCTGTGGCTCAGGTGGTAGAGCGGGTTGTCTATTAATCATAGGATTGGCGGTTCAATTCCCGGCCCACGTGACTCCATATGCAGAAGTGTCGTTGGGCAAGACACTGAACCCCAAGTTGCTCCCGATGGCAGGCAAGTGCCTTTAATGGTAGCTCTGCTGCCAATGGTGTGTGGGTGAATGAGACACAGTGTAAAGTGCTTTGTGAACTGCAAAAAAGGTGCTATGTAAGTGCAGACCATTCACCATTTTCATATATACAGTGGGGTCCAAAAGTCTAAGAGCACTAGTGAAAATGCTTCTATTTTGCATTCTTTTCTAATATAATACAACAATTTTCATTACAATCTATATTGCTGACAACAATTTGAGTGAAAAGTAGAATCTTTTAAATATTTACATGAATTTCAGAGTTTCTTAGCATTTGGTATGTCTCCATTCCGCTTTAATGACAGTGTGCACTCGAGCTGGCATGGACTCCACAAGTTTGTGCAAAACCTTATGATCCATTTTAGATCAAATCCATTGGAGTGTCGTCTGAACACGTTCTTCAATAGAAGAGGTTGGGCGTGAGGAAAATCTGACCTTTTGTACAAAGGAGTTAACATGGTCAATATCACAAATTTGCTTGCATTTAAACAGGGACTATTATTAATTTTTCAAGATATTGAACATTTACTTTCTCTGTTTTAAATATTTAAAAATTCTAAAACTTTTTGTTTATTTCCAATTTCAAATGTAAAAAATCCAGATTTTCAATATGGCCTCAGACTGTTGGACTCCACTGTACATGTAGTATGTAAACCTCTGCACACAAACATACATATATTTTCTGACCTTGTCTCAGATTGATTTGGGTTTGTTCCCTACAAGTTTAAACCATTTCCATGCTATTGTTATTGAAGAAATTGTGTGAATTCCTAAACAAAGTATTAATGGGTATGTGAGGTTCAGCAGCTCTGCAGAGTCAGGAGCTGAGAAAATGCAATTCTGCTGACCCCAGATCTGATCAGTGAATTGATCCTTTTTTTGCTCCAGCTGGAAGCCCTAAGCCAGAGTTGGAGAGAATCAATACAGACAACAAGATAGTCAGGAATGGAGAGAGCGCTCAAGATATAGTATGACATGTTCATTAGGTTATTGATATTCATATTGATCTGATAGTGTTTATATTGCCAAGATAAACCAAAAAAATAGAAATAAACATTTGTAGCACCCACATTTCATATTGGGATTTCCATGTTTGTGGACTAATAGTGAAACAGTTGACCTAGCCAATTGTGTTTTGAACTGTATAGCATCTAGTTTTTAATATCTTTCTGATTTTATTTTAAAAAAAAAAAAAAAAAAAAAAAGTACTGGTCTTAAATCTATCTTGAGAAATCCATAAACCCTATATATTGAAATGAATAATAATGAAGTATTTTCTGCCTCTTTTACGTACATGATCAGTATGTTGGTCACAGCATTAATGTGTCTCAATAATAATGATAAGGCAGAGTCCTTATCATTCTCCAAAACAGTGGTTCTCAAAGTGGGGCATGGAGACCCCCAGGGGACTGTGATGTTCAGCTAAGAGTCTGTGATTTTATTATTATTTTATTCATAAGATAATGGTAGAAATCACAGTCAGTACCAAGTACTATCAATCACTGTTATCAAAGTTATTATTGGTTATTAAACCATTAAAGTAATAAGCCCAGTTTATTGGTCACTTGAATTGAATGGCTTTCAAATTATACCAGTCCCTCAAGTGTGTAGGTTTTCTCTTCTAATCTAATGCTTAATACGCTAAAAAAGTTGAAAAAAACCTGAAATTTTAAACAAATTAGGAAATGTGTTGATAATATTAATAGTAATTAATATAAAAGTATAGGTGAAAACTTGAATAGGTAAAAAACAGGAATAAAAGATTCCAGCAATATGTGAGTAGTTATTGTCTTTATACAATTATTCTGCGCTGCGATCATATGGGTGCTAGTGATTTTTTTTAACCACTGAAAGAAGTCTCTGAATGAAAACATTTGAGAATCCTAGATCTAAGATGCCATAAATACCCAAAATATGCATGTTTATTTAACTGCTTGATGATTTTCCGATTTGTTTCATGTTCACCTATGAGAAGATGGGCTACAAACATGTAGGTCACTGGAAAAATTATAAAGACTTGTAATACCCCACCTGTATAACAGCCTTGGTCTCTGGTCCCAGGCAAGGAAGTCCCTCAATGTCATTAATGCTGCGTAGTGGCACAGGAAGACTCTTCAGCACAGAGGCAGCTCTACGGAAGCCCAGACACGGACCTATACTCTCAATGAACTCATAGTTCTCTGCCAGTACTTCCAGAGCATCCTATAACATGACATGAATAGTTTTAATAATCTTTTAAAAGCGTCTGTTTTTTTGCACTAAGCTTGAATATGGTTGGTCAAAAGGTGCTGATTAATTTTCTATAATGGCACATCTCTGACTGTCTGGAATTCAAATCACAGGTTTATATAAATGCATGTTCTAATTTTCTAATCCTAATTCATTATAATTTCTATAGTAATAACTCATTCACAGGGACTTATATGGCAAATACTCCATATAATCTGTGTAATAATAGAATAATAGTAAATGGATTTTAAAAAAAGATGTGTTGTTATTTAGCCAACGAAAACTACAAATTTTTGATATGGTGAAGCTTTCTGTAAAGGTTTATTTAACATTTACAGAAAGCAGTTTCTAACAGAAGGAGTCTCCACTGCCAGTAAGTTTTCTGTAATGTTACACAGCATTATATATAACTATAAACTCTTAAAAAAGTATGATGTCTTGTTCATTCACAAATTAAATTTTTTTAGCATTAGCAAATTGCTGTAATATAAGAATAAAACACTTCATGACGTGCTGTTATTGGAAAATAATCAACTCAGGTGGTAACAGTAAATCTGCTTCACGCTGTGCTGTAACACATCACCTCATCAGTGTTGCCATGCAATGGGCCTTGCTAGTCTTTATCTCAGGATTTTGTTTACATTTTTCCAGACCAGAAATAAGCTCCTGTAAAGTAGTTTATGAATACAGAAGTATGCAGAAAGGGAAACAAATGTGTGAATAAGAGGGTAAACAATACAGAGGAGGGATGAGAGAGAGCAGAGAAAGATGTGTGTCAGTTATGTGTGTGTGTTACTTAAGCACTGATCTGTGGTTACAGGCAGACAGGGATCAAAGAACAGACTGGGTCACATTCATTTCATCTCCCTGTATACCCTTCCCAACTCTCTCTCTCTCTCTCTCTCTTTCTCTCTCTCAATCCACTCTGCTAGGGCATCTTCTGGATGACCGCACAGTGACATGTGGCTTTGTGAGTACTGGAGAGGAACCTGTCATTTTCCACTTGTTCATAAGATTCTCCCTAAGGGGACTGCAAACACACACTTACACTAAAGTACACACATGCATTCTCAGACACACACTCACCTTTTCTAACTCTCTTGCGCAAATCTGGGTTAGGGTTTGGGATTATGCCACTGTTCGGGATGTGCTATTGCTGGAAAATAATCAGCTTTTGGGTGGTATCCACTGATGTAGGTTCAAACCTGGATAAACACACTGAAACACCTTGACACTTCACTCAATGTAATCACCTCGTCAGGGGATGGAGTTGATTGCAAAGAGATGCAAAGCAGGTGAAGTGACAAGGAAGTGACAGGGAAGGGACGGTGAGGTGACAAGGATGTTGCTGGCTGCGTTATTCACTTCTTGCTCAGAAATAAAACATGGTAGCCTAATTAGATTTCCAGTAAGACAGCAATGTGTTTTGATTATTTGGAGGTAGCTCGCTATGTACTGATAGGAAGAAGTTGCTGACAGCGACTGACAGAAAGGCTGTGAATTGAAATGACATAAGCAGTGTATTTGTAAGATCGGACAGTGTGACTGGCAGAAGGGCTTAGGGATTATGCTTTTCCTACACTTTCAGCTCAAACTTCAGTTTGGGTTGTCTTATAATGCTATATGATAGATCAAGGATGTCAGACTCCAGTTATGGAGGGCCAAACACATTTAGAACTGCCAAGATGTTAAATCATTTCTGACATCTCAGAGTGTCAGAAATGTCTCTGCTCTATGCTCTAAGATTTGAGTAAGCAGACGGATGAGTGACTGATGGAAATGCTTACTAGTAACCAAAAAATGTAAATGAGAGACAAACTGACATTGAGGCACAGCCTTCAGATACACACCGAGCATAAGGAGCCTGAATTCTCTTGTTAAACTGGGCCATATTAAATATTTCATTATGAATATAGTTGTGTGTAATTTCAAATGAATTACTTAGGATTTAATATTTTTTCTAAAGGTTTAATCAAATAAACAAAATGAAATTGCAAACATGACATGACTTCAGGAGTAGAAAGGAATATGTTTTTGGACAAATCCTATATCTTAGAGATATGGTATATTACAGGTTTTGCTACTTTTTTAAAAAACTAAAATAAATGCTACTATCTGTAGTTGTATTTATTTATTGGTCCAAAATATCTGTATCAGTGTCTGTATTTGGATATAACCCAAAGTGGGCATGACCTAAACTGACAGCGTTTCTTTCTTTCTTTCTTTCTTTCTTTCTTTCTTTCCCTCCTTCCTTCCTCTCTCCCTTCCTTCCTACCTTCCTCCGTTTCTTCCTTCCTACCTTCCTCCCTTTCTTCCATCCTTCTTTCCTCCCTCCATTCCTTCCTTCCTTTCCCTTTGCCTTACCACTATGCCCCTAGAAACAATTTTTTTTTTTTTAATTAAAAACACTGGGGAAAAAAAAAGACATATGCCAGCACTGTCTGCAGGCTCTGACAGTTCCTCAAACTCAGCAACATCACTTCAGTTCATAATTGGTCTCAACTAGGTTGTTTTATGTTTTTAGTGCCTGCCTGTGATATTTTCTGATGAATTTAGTTGGTGTTTCCCCAAAGCCTATATCTGCTTCTCCAAATTAACATTTTCTAAATGAAAATGACGTCATTTTAATCTTCTTCTTTTCCTTTTGGCTGTTCCCTTCAGGGGTCGCCACAGCGAATCATCTGCCTCCATCTAGCCCTATCCCCTGCAAACTCCTGCCTTTCCTCTTCTCTCTCTGCCTACGGACACGCCTTCCTCCTCTAACACACCTTCCTCCTCTCCTTCTTCGACCAACAGTAGCCCAATTTCCACCAGTGCCCTGTAGGTCAACGGCACCAATGGCGGTCGTTGTTAACCCGGGCCCCGACCGATCCGGTATGGAAGTCATGTTAATGATTCGCATATTGAATTTAGCAAAAGTTTTACATCGGATGCCCTTCCTGACACAACCCTCTCTATTTATCCGGGCTTGGGACCGGCACAAAAAGTACACTGGCTTGTGACCTCCTGTGGCTAGATTGACGTCATTCAGTAATATTTATACATTGGCATTGCTTCACTGCTTCACTTTTTACATTCATTCTCATTTGAAATAAATTTTAACCAATTTTAACATCTTTATCAAAATGTCTTTAAGACAATGAAAAATGTATACATGTATACATTCAATCTAGTGTGTGCACTAGTAGTTGACTGGTAGTGCATATAAAAGCACTGGAGCAGTCAAACAATGTGTTTCCTTTAAGGACGTGAATATTCATGTTCATCTATCCATTTTCTGAATCGCTTATCCTACACAGGGTTGCAGGGGAGCCTGGAACCTATCCCAGGGACCTCTGGGTCACAGGGCAGGGGACAACCGTGGACAGGGTGCCAACCCATCACAGGGCACAATCACACACACATTACGGACCATTTAGAAATGTCAGTCAGCCTACAACACATGTCTTTTGACTGAGGGAGGAAACTTGAGAACCCAGAGTAAACTCCCGAAGCACAGGGAGAACACGCAAACTTCAGGCACACAGGCCGGAGGCGGGATTCAAACCACCAACCCCAGAGGTGTGAGGAAAATGTGCTAACCACTAAGCCACCATGCCCCCCGATATTCATTTTCACGTTCATCTTCATGTTCATGTTCATGTGATTGTGGTATAGCATTAGTATCTGTCATATACAGTATAAAGTGGTTTAAATCAAATCTGAAGCAATCATGGACACCAGGGGAAGATGGGGTGACTGATATCAGCTGTTTGTTTTTTTTTTAAATAACAGAAGATAACAGAAAAGATATTTTTCATTTTAAAAGCTGTGGGAAGAAGTATTTAACTGTGAAAATGTATTTAATTCTGCTAGAGCAGTCTCTAATGAGCATATCTAATGCACCCAGAAGCCACAGTAGCAGGGCAAAGAAGGACACAAACTATACACACTCAACAGACATGCGCGCACACACACACACACACACACACACATACACACACACACACACACACACACACACACACATCATAGATTCTCTTTTTCTAGGATAAACAGTCACCTTCAAACGCAGTCTGTCTAACACACACACACACACATACACACGCTCTCCCCCCTGTGGTGGTTAATGAGTGTATGAGCCTGATAATGGTGAGGATAAGAGAGTGAAGGCCTGCTGTGCTGGGAACCCCAGGGGACTGTAGAGACATGACTAAGTGGATACCAGTTTAGGGCTGATTATACTTCTACTAGCGCATATCTGCGAGCATGTCGGGGCATCATGCGTGGACACTCACATAAGGTAAAGTGTTCATAATTGTACATAATGTCAGGGTGTCCACTAGGAGGCAGTGTCTCATGAACAGCCAGAATGTACAGCCAATATAGATAGCCAATAAAGCAAAGGAGATTTCTGCATTTCACTGTAGGAATAATAAACAGAGATAACATTTGCATAACTTTGTTTTGTAAAGGAAAAGAAAGTACAGTGTGCAAGCCTGCAGAATTACACTAAAGTTATAAAGAGCCACAGCCGTTATAAAGCCTAACATTTTACACTCGCATATAACACAATATCATGACTGTAGTTTCCCGTAAATAAATCCATTCTACAATAATGTGATCATATTCCCATTTGTGAAGCAAACATGAAACCCAGGGGCAAAACTGATCTACCAGCTTGAGCTGTAATTTATACTAGTTTAGTGTTTAGTGCAATACAGTTTTATCAGAGGAGAAATTTTATTAAAGACACTATCCTGAGAAACTATCAGAGTAAATATGTCTAAGGTGAGATTTTTACAATGAGTTTTTCAACTGTTGCTGCATATTATATTAACCAAGTACACTTTAGAAAGGGGTTGGGTTGGGGAGAACAAGCATGTGTCTAGAAGCACTGGAAGTGATTAGGGACATGTTTTATTGTTTGCAATTGTTTACAGTACAATTAATCTTAGTGGTTATCATGTTTGCCTCGCACCTGCATGGTTGGATGTTCGATTCTGCCTCCATTTTTTGTGCGCAGAGTTTGAATTGTCTCCCCATACTTTGGGGGATTCCTCCAGGTAATCTATACTGAACAAAATTATAAACGCAACACTTTTGTTTTTGCCCCCATTTTTCATGAGCTGAACTCAAAGATCTAAGACTTTTTCTAGGTACACAAAAGGCCTATTTCTCTCAAATATTGTTCACAAATCTGTCTAAATCTGTGTTAGTGAGTACTTCTCCTTTGCCGAGATAATCCATCCACCTCACAGGTGTGGCATATCAAGATGCTGATTAGACAGCATGATTATTGCACAGGTGTGCCTTAGGCTGGCCACAATAAAAGGCCATTCTAAAATGTGCAGTTTTACTGTATTGGGGGGTCCGGGGGGGTCCGAAAACCAGTCAGTATCTGGTGTGACCACCATTTGCCTCACGCAGTGCAACACATCTCCTTCGCATAGAGTTGATCAGGTTGCTGATTGTGGCCTGTGGAATGTTGGTCCACTCCTCTTCAATGGCTGTGCGAAGTTGCTGGATATTGGCAGGAACTGGAACACGCTGTCGTATACGCCGATCCAGAGCATCCCAAACATGCTCATTTATCTGTCAACAGGCATTTAACTATACAAATACTAAAAAAAAAAAAAATGTAAAAAAAAACTATACGCTTACTTTTATCTAAATTCCTAGCCATTAAAAAGTGTTTTCATTATATAACAATGATAAAGCTTAAAGCTTTGTCAGAAAGCTACATCTTACACTAATTCTTTCAGTAATTTAAGTGATATTGAACATGTTTTACAGCTCATTTAATAATGAAGAACTATATAATAAGGTTACAGGAAAACATAATCATATGAGCAACCAAATGAATTGTCATTTATAAACACTTTCATTTTCGAGTTACTTTTGGTCACAGTAATCAATGATCCAGCTGTACTGTATATACATGTTAGAAACTACACAAAGTGTTACTTAAAGCCATTTGTTAACTGTCAATTTCTAAAGAACTAAGGATTTGCTCATATCTATTAATGAAAGTTATTATCAAAGGTTTTTTATATCTTTTCTATTTGTCACCTGTCATGGCTGTAAAATGACAACCCAAAATGTTCATTCAAAATGAAGCTACAATCTCAGAATGGTAACAATGTGCTGCCTTGAGTACCTTTTTTTCTATTCAGGTTTTCCCTGAATGCCTGTCACAGCAACAGAATAAAAACTCTGTTTGTTTAGGGCTGAGTTGAGATGAATGCTCTCAAGGTTTGTTGGCCAGGAAGCTAAATGGGCTCAGCTACTCCGGTGTCCTCTATAAAACAGGACCATTGAAAACCGTCCTTCCTCCAGCGAGCACAGCATGATCAAGCCTGAAAGTGCATTTGCAGAGTGTGTTCGAGCTCGACCATAACAGGAGAAGTCAGGTTATGTAATCCTTCATATTTAATGTTTCCCTTGTAACACTTTACAAGGTCAGCAAGGGAGATTTTTCTATTAAAGTACTATTAACAAAATTCCTGTTTATTTTCAGTGAAAAGAAAAGCGCAACATTATATTCAATGGGGAATAAAGGCTCTGTGTGCACTGGCTGATTAAAAGGAGGGGAAAGGGAAACTGTAACACACAGGTGAACAAAATGGCTTGCAGAAATAATATAGAGTGGGTTAAGCGCAGGAGGCACGGTGGCATAGTGGTTAGCACATTTGCCTTGCACCTCCAGGTGCGATTGCAGCCTCCACCCTGTGTGTGCGGAGTTTGCATGTTTTCCCTGTGTTTCAGGGGTTTCCTCTGGGTACTCCGGTTTCCTCCCCCAGTCCAAAGATATGCGTTGTAGGATGACTAACATCTCTAAATTGTCCATAGTGTTTGAATGTGTGTGGGAGTGTGTGTGAGATTGTGCCCTGCGATGGGTTGGCACCCCATCCACCGCCTTGTGCCCTGAGGTCCCTGGGATAGGCTCCAGGCTCCCCCATGACCCTGTGTAGGATAAGCAGTAAAGGATGGATGGATGGATTAAGCACAAATCTTCGGAAACCCAGTGGCATGAGAGTGAACAGAAAATAAATGAAACTGGCTAAAGTTTACACATAGGTGAGCTATACTGTATGGATGTGGGTATGTGTGTGGGCACATTTTTGTTTTTTATATCTTGGTGGAGTCGGAATATATCCGCAATTATAGGAACATCTCACAAGTTTGACCTTGTGGGGACATTTGACTGATCACGACAAGGAAAACTGCTTCTTTTTATTTAAAAAATTTTTTAATTAAGAGAGCCAAACGGTTTTCTTTTGGTTACTGAGTTTAAGGTTAGGGTTAATTAACTGCATTAGTAATTATGCCAATGGAAGGTCCTGACAAGGATAGTAAGACAAACTGTGTGTGTGTGTGTGCGTGCGTGTGTGTGTGTGTGTGTGTGTGTGTGTGTGTGTGTGTTTGCGTGTGTGTGTGTAAACTTGCTGTGATTAAGTGCTGAGGTGTGAGAGAGCTCAGCCCACAGGATTGTTAAGGGATCGATCCATCCGTGTGTGTTGCTGCTCAGTCAAGTGCACAGCACCATCACTGAGCCTCAGTCTTAGCAGCGAGCGCACCAGCACAGCCCTGATGATTAAGGGCAACTACATGGAAGCTCATTACCTACTCCCAGCTCATTAATGCTCAAAAACCAAGCATCAAACCAGAGCATTCAACTGTACAGCTCTGCAGCTTGATACAGCTCACATACATAAACACCCACATGCAGACTGCATGTCTAAGAGCTGCTTACAGAACATCAGTGTGTTCTCATGTGTGAAGAAAGATGTAGAAAAGCCTAAGGTCTGTGGATAAAAGGGAAGTGGATAAATCAACAACAAGGAGAGGAGCGTGTGTTGATTGACAGCTCACTGGGGTACAGGGATGGAATTGTGTTCGTGGGTGACATCAGCTCTCACCTCCAGCTTTCTACACAAATGGCCTTAAATGCCCTTCTGAGCGCCTGATCTTTGTCTTTCATTTCTGTCTCTATCCAGTCTCTTGTGTGCCTAGTTCCCATACTCCCTGCCCTGGTTTTCACAATCTCTCTCTCTCTCTCTCTCTCTCTCTCTCTCTCTCTCTCTCTCTCTCTCTCTCTGCTCATTTTCTTTACAATGTTTTCTCTTCTCTCCCCTCTCTTTTCCCTGCCTGTCTCTTCACCTCTCCACATTCTTGGTTTTATGTTCTCTTTCCAGTTTTAGACAGATGCACTACTCTGCACTCAGAGCCAGAGATGGCAAGCCCAAAATCTTCATCATTCTCATGCAAGACAAGGTCAGAGACATTTCTTTCTCACAAAAAACAAAAACATGATTGCTCTTATCTATGATCTACTATTTCGCTCTTATCAGGTTGAATAAATTCTCATGAATCAGTTTGCTTTGCAAGGGGTGTTTGCTCTCCAGGCAACTGAGCAGTGCAAGTTATGCGTATTCATTAATATCTGATGATGTTTGCTGAGCAGGTACAGATCAGATAAGCGCAGGGGTGAAACGGCATAATCCTCACGCTGAAAGATTTTAATCATGCACCCATGCGATTGTAAAAAGTTCGGCCCTATTATAGTTTCTTAGTGTCTGTGATACTCTCATTGACCTTGGCAGCAGAGGCAGCTGGTATAAATGACCGAGCAGGGGTGAGCCTCCAAAGATGCCTTTCAAAAAAAGACATCAATATAACATTACATTATTTGTTCTTAACAAATGTCTAAAGCATGTTATTTTGGATTCTTGTGGAACCAAACGCAACAGCACCACCAACAGTAGTAAGAAAAACTCACAGAAGAGTATGAAGAAGCGAGGCTGGGGCTGATTTCTTTCTAACCCAGACTCATGTGGCCTCTCTGTAACCATGTTTCCATCTAAGTTGCCAATTTAACTTATGCGAAAATTTGGAATATCGCATAAAACATTTGCGAATAAAGCACCGTTTTCATCCCATTTGTTCAAGAGAACAAGCATGTCACTTCTGGGGAAACTGGCACAAAGTATCGATACAACCAGGGAAGCCACTGCGGCTCTTTTTTCCAATATAATAAATTACTTGTGCTTCGGAACTCTCAGACCAAACGTTATTGCAAACCTCATGTTATCTTGCAGTCGGAGGCAGATGTCTGATACTTGGGAACAGAATCATGTGAGACAGTTCTGGGAGGTACTGTAAATATACATTTACACTACATTACATTTATGGCATTTGGCAGACACCCTTATCCAGAGTGACTTACATTTATTTCAGATTTACACATCTGAGCAATTGAGGGTTAAGGGCCTTGCTCAAGGGCCCAACAGTGGTGGCTTGGCAGTGCTGGGATTTGATCTCACAACCTCCTGATCAGTAGCCCAACATCTTAACCACTGAGCTACCACTGCCCACTGCCCAAAGATATACCAATTTTTTTCTATGACAGACATTGGCTCAGACATTTCAGAATAACAAAAACAGCATTTGAGATGCCATTACGCTGTATAAGTTGGCCACATGTACTGCATACAGAATTGTGGTGGAGACATTTGGTATCAGCAATTTCTGAGCCAATTATCCAGTCACATCATTTGTTGTGGCAAAGTCACGTGACTTTTGGATGCGCATTGAGGAATTTATTGGTAAGTGTGTTTCCATCGTAGTTTATGCACGTCTTCTTATCAAATTTTAAAAAATATCCTCCTCAGTTGAGCTCATAAGTTTTTTATGTCCATTTTGGAGATTTTATTCGCATCTGGTGTTTCCATCCAGCGTTTTTTATGCAATATTCCAAAATTCGCATAAAAATACGTGGATGGAAACATAGCTACTGAAAGGCATGTCAGGTGATAACACGGACTGAAACACCTAGATTTGGCTTTGCTGACACATCTGTAACACATCATTAGCAGTGACTGTGAAGGCACAGATGAAATACAGTAGCACAGTGAATTAATGAACATGATGGACATGGTGGATTATTTATGCTATCTTTTTTTTTTGTCCCAAAATGCCTTTGGAGGATAAATTAAAAGTAACTAGAAGTTGTCTAATTAAAGTAGAAATTACACAAATGGACAGATGACAGAACTATAAATTTATTTATTTTCTTTTGTATGAAAAACAAAGCTACAAAATTATAGTTTTTCTGTTTACCGTGTTTGGTATCAGAGGAAACACGGCATAAACCCAGTCCAGCATTACAAACCAGAAACTTACAAAATTAGAAATGACAAATGCAACTGCCTATGTGAGCCTTTAAAGTGTGTATGTAATAGTTTGCACCACACCATTCTTATTATTCCATTGATGAGACCTTGTGATATAGTACTGTGCAAAATTATTATTTTTTTTTAGTTACTTTGTTATATGCTGCATCCTAATTCACCTACTAATAATATGCACTAAAAGTATGCACTCTTTTTGTGAAGAAAAAGTACATACTTTTGAGTGTGTAACAAAAGAGTATGCGAGTACTGGGACATACTAACACGTCATGTAACGGAAGAGGACGTTGCTACCTACTAACACACACTGTTACAAACTCCTCATTGCATTTCAGTTGCATTTTCTTCATTCATTATTCCTTATATAATTTGTACTATATCACTTAATTTACCATTCCCTCGATTCCCTATTTTTCCACATTTCATTGACACATCTCTAAAATGCGTCCTTGAATTCGGTGAAGCAAACCGTCACAAAACTCCTCTTCCATCGTGCAAGGAATTGTGGGCAATATTAGCTGGAAAAATGTCCACGGGTCCACAAAATTTGAAAATCTACCGGAAATAGTAGATCATCCGGGTACTTTTGGGAGCCTCATTTAAACATACTACGATTTGGGACACACTAATTCTAATATTGATACTATTTAGGACAGATAGTAGGCAAACTGGGACACAGCAATAGATTTTTATTTTATGACTTCTACATTATGAAGTCAGTGCAAAAACATTTTAGATTTCCAAACATTAGTTTTTCAAGCACAAAATTAAATGTCACAAAAAAATGTTTGTATGTCAGTAAGAGACCACTTTTCAGACAAAAAAAAATTAAAAAATAAAATGAAGGCCGCTGGGTTTTGCTGCAAAAATAAGAAGCAAGTGCTCCAGAAGAACTGCGGCTGGTTCTGCAAGATGCTCAGTAAAGCTTACCAACTCATTTCCTTTATAATACCTTATAAAATTGTACGAGACTACTAATTTTCTTTAAGCAAAGTGTTGTCACACCAAATATTGACTTTGTTTCATTTAGTACTGTTTACTGCTGTTTATAGTTTGGTTTAATGTAGAAACATTTAATTTCATTATTTTGAAGGCACCTTTGCTCTACAGCATTTCTGTGCATGTGCCTAAAAGTTTGCACAGTACTGTATAATGCATTGCTCAACCATAATAGTTTCAATGCCATGATACTAATAGAATATATTCATTATGTTTAAAATATATTAATCTTCCAGTTCCATTTTCAGTACAACATTTCTCTATGTTATCTAGAACATACAGTGTGTGAGTGCGAAAAGTGTGAATATAAATGTGTGCACTCACTTTCAAATGCCATATTTTATATTTTAAAAGTGGGTCAGGGTTGAAAATAACCATGTTGTGATCGACAAGCTGAATAAACCCTTTCTTCACCATGTATAGTGTGTGTGTGTGTGTGTGTGTGTGTGTGCGTGTGTGTGTGTGTACACTTACAGTGAGGATCTTGTTACGATTGTACAGTGTGGTCCGTCTTTGGCATGCATACTGAGAGACAGTAAGCCAAGGACTGTCTGGTGGACCTGCTTCTGGCTTCGGCTGCACAGATGGCTTCTGCACGCAAGGAGAAACACAGAATGAGAGACAGAGTGAAAGAATGAATGTGTGTATATATGAGAGAAAGAGCTTTAATACCAGTCTTGCCCAGCCATAATATCACATCATTTTGCTTTACATTTAAATTAATTAAGCTGAGCACACATAGATAACTCCAGACAATATACCAGCGGGAATTCAATCTCAGTCAGTCCTTTTCATACTGCGTTTATTGCATCCTGTTGAAGTCAGAGCATGATTTTTTTCTCTTTTTTTTTTGGCTAGAGTATATATATGAGACAACACGTTAATGGATTCTTCTCATCATCGAGTTAAGATAGCAGTGCAATTACTTTCTGCAGCCTGCCCTACAAAGAAATCAGGAAGCCCTAATTTCATTTGCTTCCTGTAAATTGGCTTTTAATTTCAGCGCAGAAATCATTTCCCCATTTATAAGGTTTTAAAATGATTATGTATGTGACATTAGTGTTCTCAGGAACTGATATGAAATGTCTATGAAAATTGCCGGTACAAAGCTCTTAACTTTTCCAACATTAAGTGCTAATGCAAACATTATCAAGCTTTTACACCAATCATTAAAGAAACATTTACTCAGTTGTTAGAGCAGAAAAATCCGCATATATTTTTGCCTCCTATAGCAGCAGTGGGAAAAGCATTCTATTCACTGCCTGTGGCGTCTCCTAATATAAATCATCATAACACAAATATTCTCCCTACAAAAGGCTATAATTAAATGTATAAAAGACACAGTGCTCATCAGGGATTAGAAAGATTACAGGGAACAGAATTTTTCACTGAATATAATGTAAAAAAAATTAAATAAAAATAAAAAAAACTAACTAAATCACTCTAAATTGTTCCACAGAGAAAATGTGCTTAACTGTTTAATAATGTTATTTTCTGTAAATTTTACCTTAATAGTTTATCAATAGGCTTAAATTCCTTTCCAGAATTTGTCACTTTTTCAATGCCTATCTACAGGAAGATAATAGTTTACCTACAATTCTGCAGACAACAAATCACACTGCAAAGTAGAAGGATGCAGCATCATATTAAAAAAATCCTTCTCCTTTATGCAGAAGACTGCAAAAGGTGAAGATTTGACTGAATGTAGTGCTAAGAGGGTGGTTGACAGTGAATTGACTGTATGGAAAAAAACGTTATTAACCGTTCTTTTATTTCATTCGAATGGGTTTCCAGCTAAAGAGGGTGGCACAGAACAGCATGGAGCATGAATGTAAAAATATTGGTGGGGTTTGGGACTGAGCCAACATGGGGTAACTATCAAACACTCTGTAACTATCAAACACCAGTGAGTTTAGCTCCAATACATCAAGCTCTAGTCAGGCTGTGTGCTAAATGCTAGAATTCCGGTCTAGTTATTCTTTTCTTACAAGCAGATCAATCCATTCTAACAAAATTTTATTCACGTATTTGTTTGTTTGTTTAGCAACCCTGTGCTGTCTGTCTTGCTTCAGCTGAGAGTGTTAATGTTCATTATGTTTTTTAGATGACCATTACTTTAGAATTAATTGTACTAGGAAGAGGCACGGTGGCACTATAGTGCAGCATGTAGTGTTCATGAGCTTGGGTTGCTGTCTATGTGGAGTCTCACATGTTTTCCCCATATTCATGTGGGTTTCCTCCTGCTTCTCTAGTTTTCTCCACCTCCCAAAAACATGCCAGTAGGTGGACTGGTTATTCTAAACTGCCCCCAAGTGTGAATGAGTGAGTGTGTACAACCCTGACCAGGATAAAGCGCTTACTGAAGATAGATGAATGAATGAAAAAGGAGGCGGGGTTTAGGCAGTTACAGTGTCTTTAGTGTATATACAGTGCCCTCCACTAATATTGGCACCCTTGGTAAATATGAGCAAAGAAGGCTGTGAAAAATTGTCTTTATTGTTTTGAACTTTTGTTTAAAAAATTCACAAAAATACTCTGCTCTCATGTGAAATAATACTCCTACTGCTCCTGAAGGTGATGTTTAAGTGGATCAGGTATGATACCTTAGGATTGGAATTAAACTATGCAGAAAGACAGATCCTCAAGAACAGGGTTAGATACCTAAACCTAAAAAAAAGAAGAAAAAAACAATTGTTTTTCATGTACAGTATTTATTTTATTTATTTTACATTATTTGACATTATTGTACTGTAAATGATTATGCCATTAGAGTCATGCATTGGTTTACAATAAAAGCCCGGAAAATACATTGAATAATGGGATATCAGAAGGTTTTGTGTTCAAATCCCAGCATGGTAGGATCCTTGTGCATGACCCTCAACTTTCTGCTCAGGTTTATTGTGCATCAGCCAAATGAGCACATGTACTGGATTATGTATTAGTTTTTGCAAATTTACAGTTTATTACTCGAAACATACAGTAATATACTGTAACAATAACAGGAATTATAGATAATTAGATAATACAGTACTTTTGAAGAAATCTAAGGCACTCAAGAGGATAATACATTTAAAAAGCCTTAATATCTTTTCGCTAATCAGTCATAGTTACAGTAAATAAATAAATAAATACATACATACATACATACATACATACATACATACATACATACATACATAAATAAATAAATAGCACAAAAAAAAAACAGAAAAAGCCCAAAAGCACCCATTTTGACTTGACCTGATGAAGGCCATAATGGCTGAAACGTGTAGGCATGTTTTTTTAACTGTAACTATGACTGAAAAGCCAAGAGATATTAAAGGCTTTTTAAATTTTATTTTATTGAGTGCCTCAGACTTCTTCATCAATACTCAACTAGTAGGATCACCAAACTGAAGCGCACCAGAGGGACACCTGAGCAGCATTCTATGCAAACTATTGTTTACTTATTACAGTACTTTATTGGGAATATGTTTTACAGTTATTTCCTGTAAAATTAACGTGCTTTACTGGCAACTCTTCTGCCAGAAAATTACTATAAATTTTACAGTAAATGTTTTACAGTGTGGTAGATAACTGGTGTCTAGTCCCAAAAGTAAACCAAGGGCGATATAAAAGAAAATAGGATAGTGATAAGCCATTGTAACATCATCCCATACCCTCTTTTTCCCATTGTGATAAATCATATTATTTAATGTCGATGGATTATTATGTATTTACAAGAGTGCCAACGGGATTTCAAGATACATAAGAGGAATTTCAGATAAATACAATTTAACAGTTACAGTTCTTATAAGATATAATCCAGCATTACCTGATAAAGAAATTTACTAATGGGTCCTGGGACAACAAGGGGTTTAATAAATGTTGTGTGCTGTATATACTGTATGCTCAGCTACCAGACCCAGTCCCCTTGCTATAACAATCTGACATAATCACTTCCCTTTTTTCAGATAAGGCTGCATCATATCTTATGAGAGCACCAATTACATGGTAAATTTATCTGAAATTCCTCTTACTTATCTCAAAATCCCCTATAACCCTGGACTTTAATAGAATTCATTTTGAAAGTCAAAAAATCACATTTCCTGCCATAAATCTTTTATCACATTATCCATGCACTCTTTGCCCTCGTAGATTGAAGGTGATGTGCAGCTCTTTCTGGAAGCGCTGTGACATGATTTGTTTTGTAACTAAATACTTGGGGTGATTCATTTTCACCCATTTTATTATATTACTCCTTAATGATGTTATGTCAATGTATTGTATGCTCAGAAATCACTTAAAAATCCACTGACGGCACAATAATTATAAAACCCAAACAGAATGTTTGCTAGGTCTTAAAGTCCAAAACCTCCAATGTTTTTTAAATTATTCTCTGTTCTTCACCTTCATTGTGTATGTGTGATTACTATAAACAAGGATTCTTTCATGTATTTTTGTGAAATGAAAAGAAAAAAATCAATCACAAAACATATTTATAATGGAAGTCTAGGGTTGGTTGTTGAATACTGTACGTGTTTAAAATATAATGCAAATTGAAAACTACAACCATTACACTCTAACAGTAAAAGTCTTAACATGTGACAAATATAAGAGAATGTAATTCTCATGTAGTTTTATTAAACTTTGGAACGATGAACCAATGCAGTAATGACAGTGTGTTGGTGATACATAGCCACACATTATTTTCTTGAAAAGTCTCTGAAATGATTAATTATACAGATTTAGAGCTTGTTCTGCAAAGAAATACATTATACGTTACACGTAAGTGTTTACTGACTGTGCCAACAGTGGTGCTTGAAAGTTTGTGAACCCTTTATAATTTCCTTTATATCTGTATAAATATGGCCTAAAACATCATCAGATTTTCAACCAAGTCCTAAAAGTAGCAGTGGAGTCCAAACTCTTTAGAGATGGTTTTGTAACCTTTTCCAGCCTGATGAGCATCAACAACTATTTTTTTTTAGGTCCTCAGAAATCTTCTTTGTTCATGCAACGATACACTTCCACAAACGTGTTGTGAAGATCAGACTCTGATAGATCCCTGTTCTTTAAATAAAAAGTGGCTTTCATTCACACCTGATTGTCATCCCATTGATTGAAACCACCTGAGTCTAATTTCACCTTCAAATTAACAGCTAATCCTAGAGGTTCACATACTTTTGCCACTCACAGATATGTAATATTGGATCATTTTCCTCACTAAATAAATGACTATGTATAAAAACATTTTCTCATTTGTTTAACTGGATCATATTTATGCAGAAATCTAGAAAAGTCTAAAGGGTTCACAAACTTTCAAGCATCACTGTAAGTGACTTGCATGTAAACAGGTTTTCCATTATTTCCTCAGTACAGGGAAACCTGTCGATTTATTATCTGTGGTAATCACAAATACATTACAGAAAAGATTGAATATTCCTTTAAAGTTACATATAATTACCTGTAGGGTTCACTTTAATTCGTGGAAGTATCAAATACAATACGTGTGCATATGTGCTGACTCCAGCTAAACTGACATTCACTGTTGGTATGCATAATTGCAACTCAGTCACTTATAACCTTGCTGTCATAAAATTTTAATGTATATGAGAAATAATTCAGAGACTTCTGCTTGCATTTGTGTACGGGTGAGTGTGGCTTCAGTACCAAATGCAGGTTAGAAGAACATGTGCCAAGGATAATGATCTACACACACACAAGTGAGCTGCGTCCATTCAGGTTAATGAGATCACAGCCCACAGACTGACGAGGTTATGGGGTCGCATCCCTTCTGCGTCTGACCTTGCCTTCTTCTGTCTCTCTCAGACCATGATTGATAGGAGCTAAGGAAGGCACACAAGGTAGGTCTCCCTACATCCAGGTCTGTGCCCACACCCCCGAGACAGCCTTCATAAAAAGACAGCTTGTACTCATTGTACCCCATAAGAAGAGCGGAGGAGGTAAATGAACACTGTGGCATTTTGCAGAGCAGGCTAAGCGCCTGGGGAAAAGTCAGGCAGGCTTTTTATTTAATGTCTTTTTTTTTATCCGTTCATATTTATGCCTTAGTGTACTCTGCTTTTCTTCTTACGGTAAGAACACGTTATAGAAATAGTAAAAGCTGTGAATTCTGCTCTGTATAGCTTGTGGGAGTTTTACTCGCTTGAATATCTTGTAAGAGCAGGAGGGATTACCACTGGCTTACTGAACATTTCAAGAGTTAAGTGCTACAAAAGTGATGTTTTTTAAGCTCCAAAGACCTGTGCCTCTTAAAATTCTTCAGATTAGCAGTTTTTAAAAACAGTTTTTAAATCCTTTCACTTTACTATTCAACTACTATATATAATTGTTGACAAATATCAAAACACTAGTTCATTAATTAGCAGGTTCTTTTATATATTTTTTTTGTTGTTGTTGTTTTGTTTTGGGGTTTTTTTTTACTTTTGACACACTTTGTAAAATAATTAGAGCTTCATGTTGTAAATGTATTACTAAATTACTAAATTACTTTTAAAAAGACCATTATTTATCACTTGGGTAGGACCCACAAGAGTATACAGTATCTTGTATCTTGAATTCAAGGTACTTGTTCAAGGTACAATCATGGTCCTTACAGTCTTACCTTAAAGTTTTAAAGGTTCACTACAGACCTAGCATCTCACGCCACTGACAAGCAAAAGGACACTCTTAGGGAAAAAAAGGTTCCTCAGGAGTTCTTGGATGTCTAACAGTTATTTATAGCTCTCTAAAAGGCTTCTACTTGGAACTGTTTCTAAAATGGAACCCCTTTGTTGTAGGGTTCTACAGATAAAGGAAAAAACTGTTGCTCTGTTGTGCTATTGCATTTACTGGCATGGGTCTGATACACTTGTCCCCTTAGATGGAAGAGTCATTGCAAATCTATACAAACGTATTCTGATTGATCACCTTGATGATCCTATAATGAAACTTTTCAATACTGATGGGAGTGGTCTCTTCCAGAATGACTCCACTACCATCCACAGCACATAAGGACTCAGCAAATGGTTTGATATGGTTTAATGTTTTTTTTTTGTTTTTTTTTTTAACTGTTAATGTCCTTCCTTAACAGTCACCATCTCTCAACCAAAATGGAGAGATTTTGGAGCGACGTGTTAGATGATGCTCTCCACCACCATCATCATCAAAACACCATTTGAGGGATATCCTAAGGAAGAATGGTGTTTATCCCTCCAGTACAGTTCCTGAAACTTATAGAATCTATGTCAAAGTGCACTGAAGTTGTTCTGGTGGCTCGTGGTGGCCCAACACTTTATGTTCCTTTTTCCTTTGACAAAACTGTACATAGAGCCTTTAAGGATTCCAGACAAACCAAAGATCCCTTTAACATTTTATAATTTAGCAATTTTATAGGGAGTGGAATAGGTGCATTTGCAAACCCAACTGATTTTTTTTTCCAAATACATTTTCCCTTTGGGTCCATCCATCCATTTTCTATTCTGCTTATCCTATACAGGCACCAGACGGGGACACCCTGGATGGGGTGCCAACCCATCGCAGGGCACAATTGCACACACCAATTCACACATTATACACTACAGACAATTTGGAAATGCCAATTAGCCTACACTCATGTCTTCGGACTGGGGGAGGAAACCGGAGTATCCGGTAAGCATGGGGAGAACATGCAAGCTTCGTGCACACAGGGCGGAGGCAGCATTCGAACCCCCAACCCCGGAGGTGCGAGGCAAACGTGCTAACTACTAAGCCACCATGCCCCTGTCCCTGTGGGTAATTTAATGAATAATGAATAAATTTGACATTTAATTGTATGATAAATTTATTTAGTTGCCAATTAAACCAATCACAAGTTAATTATACACGGAATAAATTGATCTTTATTTAATAATGAAACTACAAACAGCTTCTAAAATGTTTGATTGCTTCACATTATCATGATTACCTAACGAATAAGCTATATTACAGTCTTAACTATCACAAAGCTTATTAATCACAGCTACTTTATTCCATCTAAAATGTCTGCACTGTCCTCCGTGGAGATCATTCACTTAAATATTTGCTCATGTGTAGTGACTCCACTCAAGTGCTGAGCCATGCAAAACATATTCACCTTTAGAGTTGTGTTTTGCTTTCCTATCTCTTTGTTTGAGATTATCAAGTGGAGTATTGGGTGCTTCCTGGTAGGTTGCTGTTTAAAAGTTAAACCAAACATTGTCTATGTACCAGGGGGTCTGCCTAAACAACAGACTGCTCTGGACTGACAACACTGATGCCCTGTTCAGGAAAGGCCAAAGCAGACTCTTCTTTCTAAGACAGCCCAGGTCTTTCAATGTGTGCAGCAGGCTACTGCAGCTCTACTATCACTCTACTGTGTGTTATCATTATTCTGTGGCCTGCTGAGGGAGCAACAACACTGTAGGGGATACCAAATGCCTCAGGAAGGCCAGAACCATCACAGCATTGTCTAAACTCACTAGAGGCAGTGATAGAAAAAGATGCTGATAGCAGCTTTGGAGAGTGTTCTGAAGAATTCTGCCCATCCCAACCACAGTGTGATATCCAGGAGTACTTTTTGCCAAGGGCTTGAAGAAGCACTATAGGGGATCATTTCTGCCTAGTGCTATACACATTGCCTCTTACCAGCATACTTACTCCCTCTGTTTCTCAGAATGGACAAGTGGACCAAACGTCAATATAAAATAATAATCTTTGCTTGATTTTTTTTTTTTTATGCCTAAATTTATGCTTAACTCAGGGTCCTCAGTTCAATCCTGAGTTCAGGTTACTGGCTGAGTAGAGTTTGCAAGTTCTCATGTCTGTGTAGGTTTCCTCCAGGTTATCAGCTTTCCTCTCACCTCTCAAAAACATGCCATTAGGTGGATTGGCTATGCTTAATTTTATCTAGATGTGGATGTGTGTGGTGAATCTGTTTGTGCATGGTGTGCATGTCATCCCATCCAGGGTGTATTCCCACTTCACACCCAGTGTTCTCAGGATAGGCTCCAGATCCACCACAACCCTGACCATGATATAGTGGTTACTGATGATGAATGAATGAACAATGTTTGTGTCCACAAATGTGAATCTTCATACGTTCATACTAATCCCATAACCTCACACATGTTGAATGTGAATGTTTAATGTTTGGAAAGTATAAAATTGCCTATGCCCTTTAGGGTGTGAGATAGTAATTATTTTGTTATATGAGCTGCCTTTTTTGATTAGCTTAGATTGGTACGCCTTTTGTTGTACAGTTCTACACCAAAGCTTTAAGGGTTCCCCTTCTAAATACCCCTGTGTGTCAAGTGTATCAAATATAAACAATATCTGTCTTAGGCAGTATGGTGGTTTCTTCTGTTTCCTCTCACCTATGTCAGTGTGCGTGTGTGCCTGATGTGTTGCAATGAACTGGTGTCCCATCCAGGGTGTATTCCTGCCTCACACCCAGTGTCACCAGAACAGGCTCCACCATGACCCTGACGAGGACCCTGAAGCGCTTACTCATGATGATGTTGATGATGATGATGATGATCTATCAATCTAAATAAAACCCATCATCTTTATGTCAACCAAAGGTATTTTGGATTATAAGGTTAAAAATAGCAAGAAGACAAGAGTCATGCCCCCAGTTCTAACTCTTTGGAGATCCAGAAAAGATTCAGGCTTTTCTGGCTGAGCTCATATTCTGTCTGCTGGGAGCAGAAGTGAGATTGATTGGTCTCAGGAATTGGGTGGCATATTTCTTTATTTTTTGTGCAGATCATTGAATTCCTTCCAGAGTGGTCCAAGAGCAGAAGAATGTCTTTAATAAATATCTTTAGCATCAGTTAGTGAGGCGCTATGAGACCAGGCTCTGCACTGATGGGTCTATTTGGCACAATATTGCACATCAGTCTACAGCTGTCAGGCAGCAAAATGAGGCAATGTGTTGTTACAGCCAACACAGGAAATGCATCCTTTTATTTCCCAAAGCCCAGATAAACCCGCTTTCTGAAACAGTATCTGACTAAACCATTCAGGTAAGTCAGGTCTCTCAGAATTCTCCAGGTCTAAGTGGTGAGCAGGAGTGAAGAGCACTGGAGAAAAGGGGCCATTTCTCTACACAGACTTAGCAAAATTGTTGTTAATGAATAATTCAGTGTAGTCTAATTGTTAGCTATGAGCATTGTATGCAAATTGATCATCAAAATGATTTAATCTTATATCAAGGAGGCAGCACTGAGAATATTCATCTGTTCAATTATTTATGCTCGTGCTTCTGTCCTTTGGAGAAAATGGATGATTATGAATTTCATGATTACTATGCTGAATATGTACAAAGGACCCGCTCATATTTTCCTTTTTTTTTATAAGCTGTATTATTTATTTATTGCTTTGGCAGTGTTATTGTTAGAGTGCTGGAACCAGATGTTTAATGTACCTTCAGTACAACCCTTTAGACTTATAGCACCACCCAGTGTTTATCTCTAGGTAAGTACACTAAAGCACCACCATCGTGGTAATGTGATCTCCAGACCTTTTTATAAACCTTTTTTATAAACTTCTGCAACATATCATAGTTAGCCAGTGCCTGTGGCCTTTAACTGACCTGACAGATCCCTGTGCTTCTTCCTCAACAGCTCTCCAGATGAACTCACCCTCTTAATACCCTCTATATACACACATACACACACATACACACACACACACACACACAGAGGTATACTCACTTGTATGCGATGTTGTGCTTCCACTGGAATGGGTCTGCCAGCTCTCATGCTCTGTGTAAACCAGGCGATATCAAGCACATTCATTTTGTCCAGGTCTGCAATGCCCTGTTCCTGTAGCCATGGCCAGAGCTCATGTGCTGGATTGTCCTCTGCTACAATATGAGTCACTTTACTACTGCAAAGATCAGACAACGACATTTTGTCACTCATATGAAAACTAAATGGTGAGTATTGAGACCGAATACAAATCGAATTCAGAATTGGTGACTTAAATCAACAACTTAATTTCTAAACATATGTTTATATTTACTGGGGAAAGTTGTCATATTCAGAATCAGGTTGTGAGCTTAAGCTGATTTTCCATATTGATTATCAAAATCACCTGTATGTAGCTCATACTGTACTTCTGAGGTTGCCAGATTTTTCAGATTAGTAGAAGTGTGTGAGACTGTTTTTCAATATTGCCTTTGGTCTTTAGCCCATCTCCTTTAAACCGAAGTACTTTCCCTTAAGCCTCAGAAAAATTTACTACAGAAGGAAATGGCTTTTTTTTTCTTTGCTGTCAATATAATATTATGACGTATGAAAGAGGAGAAAGAGAAGATGGCAACCATTCAAGTAAACATTTTATATATATATATACACACAGTACTGTGCAAACGTTTTAGTCACATCCAAAGAACAACAATGAAATTAAATGAAATACAAATTCAAAACAATGAAATTAAATGTTTCTACATTTAAAAAAAAAATACAATAAAGAGCAGTAGTAAATGAAAGTCAATATTTGGTGTGACAAAAAAATACAAATAGCAGAATCTTGCAGAACCAGCCACAGTTTTTCTGGAGACTTTGACTTTCGCACTTGCTTCTTATTTTTGCCACAAAGCCCAGCATCCTTCATTGTGTATTTTTGTCTGAAAAGTGTCTCTTATGTAATATGCTGCTTTCTTTAATGACATACAAACATTTTTCTGTAACATTTAATTTTGTGCTAGAAAACTAATGTTTGGGAATCTAAAATATTTTTTGCACTGACTTGATATTGTAGAAGTCATAAAATAAAAAATCTATAACAAATTTTGTACTGTGTATACAGTACTGTGTATATATTAAATCAATGCAATTCTGGTTTAATTTAACAATATGGCTTCCACTTGCACTTGATCAAGCTCATCACATTATTTTGCATTTTATTAGTTTATATGGAGCCCTTTAGGGCTCAATGAAGAGAGTTTTCTAAGTAGAGCCCTTTTAAAAAATTAAGAAGGCTTAATCAAAGAGTCAATTTTATTCAGGTGCTGTAAATGACAGCAAATAATAATAATAATAAAAATAATAAATAAATAAATAAATAATAATAAAACCTCAGAACCACAATAGTCTGATACAGGTTTGTTAATGTATATCTGTGTACTGGGTTTCTATTAGAAATTAGGAAAGGCCTACACTTTCATTCTCATCTTTTGAATCCACTCATTCACCTTCAGATTGATCTCTCTTCCAACCTTTAGCCGTCTCTTGGCCAAACTGTGGCTCTATCTGCTGTTGTGGCACACTGATGAAGAGGAGCATCAGAGAATTTCCATTATTGAAAACAGTACCTTTGTTTGGTTCTCTCTCTCTCTCTCTCTCTCTCACACACACACAAACACACACACACACACACACACACACACACACACACACACACACACACACACACCTACATAAACACACATAAACATCCATCACAGCCAACCTGTGTGCCAGCGTCCCATGCTGTTGTTGCTTTGTTTAATTGCAGTGCCAGTGTGAGCAGTCACCCATGCATAATTACCCGAGTGTATGGCTCCCAGAGAGATACAATAGCGGTGCAGTCACAGACCCAGACTCACAATTAGAGAGAAGAGAGAAACAAAAAAAGTGTGTGTGTGTGTGTGTGTGTGTGTGTGTGTGTGTGTGTGTGTGTGTGTGTGTGTGTGTGTGTGTGTGTGTGTGTGTGTGTGAAGAAGATAAAGGGTAATCTGTTGAATCATAGTTGAACCTAATCTTCCATGCAGAAGGTCCTCACACTTTTCTCTCATATTGTACAAAACAACCTAGGGTAAATGTGAAAAAGTGGGAGCCTACAAGCAATGTTTTCTCAATTAATGCAAAGCCATATCCTTAAAGGAATACTCAAGCAAATCTCTGCATATGTGTGATTACTACACAACAAATTCCATGTTTCCTTGTACTGAGAAAAGAACAGAAAACCAATTTATTCTAAATAGAAGTCAAAGGGAAGTCAATAAATGTTTATGCAAAACATACTTTATGAACTCTTCAGTCAAATGTATTCAGAAATTATGCCTAAGTTCAAATCGCAAAGACTTCGTTGCATGTTGGTCTATATATATATATATATATATATATATATATATATATATATATATATATATATATATATATATATATATATATATATATATATATATATATATATATATATAAATTAAAAAGATGCAAGTTCCTTTTAACATTATATGCTGCCAGCAAAACATCATATGATACGACCTTGTCTGTCACAATCATCAACAGATGTCACCCAGTGAAACTACAGATACAGGTAGGGCTACAGTGATATAACGTTAACATTACATTATCCATTAACCATAACATTAAAACCACCTGCCTAATATTGTGTTCAACGGTTGTCCTTCCTTGGATCACTTGGTAGGTACTAACCACTGCATACCAGGAACACCCCAGAAGACCTGCTGTTTTGGAGATGCTCTGACCCATCGTCTAGCCATCACAATTTGCCCTTGTCAAAGTCACTCAAATCCTTACGCTTGCCCATTTTTCCTGCTTCCAACAATTCAGCTTTGAGAACTGACTTCACTTGCTGCCTAATGTATCCCACCGTTTCACAGGTGCCACTGTAACGAGATAATCAATGTTATTCACATCACCTGTCAGTGGTTTTAATGTTATGGATGATCGGTGTGTAGTCAAGCTAATAAGACTCAGAGGTGTAAATTCAGGCCATAAAGCACTCAGCACCAACACGTGTGTGTAGAAGGTGTGAAAAAGTCAATACATTTTGAGTCCCTGTGCCCTTGAGTATTATGTTCTCTTGTATGTTGTATTACAAACAATTGTCTGGTTAGCATTATAGTATACAGGATGTCCAAGAAGTAATAGACTAGCTAGAGAAACAATGAGAAGTCACTAGGATTTAATTATTATTATTTATCATTCATCATGTTTTTATTTCAAATGTCTTAAACATTCTTACTCAATAATATATTTTGATTTCACATTTAGTGAATGGTTAGAACTACAGAGAAGCACATTTACAAGTTAACAAATTAATATGTCTATTTTGAAGACAAAACAGAAAACTAGAGTGATTATCTTTGAAGACCAAAGATAATCTGTTTTCTGTCTAAACTTTATGTTCTTTATACATATTGCTAATAATATTTTTGCTTAAATGTGAAGGGTTTAAAAGTCCTGTTCCTGTTGGAACACAGTGTAAGTATTGAAACTGTGCACAAATAGCAAATTAAACATTCTTCTGCGAGTTGAACAGGAAAATAGAGGGTCATTTCATGTGCCTCAAAAAAGGCTGTAATCACATAGTACTGTGCTTTCACCAAGATCACGTCAATGCACAACAACTTATAATTCAGCAATTATTCCTGCCATTTTACAGCCTAATGGACAGAGTAGTCTAGTGGAGTCTGAGAGATGTTATGCAGCCTTCCAGCAAGTTTGAAACCAAGTCTTAAAGAAAGGTTCATTTTGTACCTTCAAAGTCAATCAAACCACAGGAGTGAAGCTAAGTCTCAGCTGAGAGTGTGAACTGAATCAAAAGTTCAGTCCTGCAGTCAGGCTGTCGGCTCACTGACATTTCCATATCAAATCCGATCATGGAGTGCAGTTCATGAAACATAAATGAAATCTCTCCCTTCATCTCTCTGTCTTTTTCTTCCAGTTTCTCCATCACTCTCTGATTTCTAACCTTTCACTTTCATCTTCATTTAACTGCACGGCAGAAGCATTTACTAGTTGCTATGTATGAGAGAGAGAGAGAGAGAGAGAGAGAGAGAGAGAGAGAGAGAGAGAGAGAGATGGAGGATGGGAGGCTTCCTGGATTACATGAAGCCTGGTTGAGGTACATGCAGCAAATACAAATACAAATAACACTCAAATTAAGAATGTGGACAGAACAAGGTCAGAGAGATTTCAATTGAAAGATCTGCTTATGTCACAACTGTCACAAAATGCCACAACTGTGCAGTCATTAATAAGTATATGGATAGTGTGGTAATCATTTTTAAAATGTACAGGTATACTTTTTATCTCAATTAGTCCAAGGCAGCTATTAGTATACAGGGTGTCCCAAAGGTCTCCATACATAGGGGACTATGTTTACCAGCACTATGTCGGTTGTGTCATTGTCAGTTGATGTTGGTGGACGTCCACTTCTCGGTTGGTCCACAACAAATCTAGTCTTTTTGAATTTGTTAATAAGTTTTCCAACAGTGTCATGTGTGATGTGCTTGCCATGTTTCCTGTTAAAGTCCATCGCAACCTTGCAACAGCTTGCAATACAAGACTTTTTGGTAAAAAGTGTTAATTTCCCCTATGTATGGAGACTTTCGGGACAGCCTGTAGTATATGGATAGCATATAAAGTCATAACATTTGAGTTAAGTGCATAGTGAGGATTTAATACAAAGACTGTATTCATTACAGATTATTCAGAATTTACAGGAGTTACAGTATCTCACAAAAGTGAGTACACCCCTCACATTTTTGTAACTATTTTATTATATCTTTTCATGGGACAACACTGAAGAAATGACACTTTGCTACAATGTAAAGTAGTAAATGTACAGCTTGTATAAAAGTGTAAATTTGCTGTCCCCTCAAAATAACTCAACACACAGCCATTAATGTCTAAACAGCTGGCAACAAAAGTGAGTACACCCCTAAGTGAAAATGTCCAAATTGGGCCCAAAGTGTCAATATTTTGTGTGGCCACCATTATTATCCAGCTCTGCCTTAACCCTGTTTGGCATGGAGTTCACCAGAGCTTCACAGGTTGCCACTGGAGTCCAATCCTCCATGACGACATCACAGAGCTGGTGGATGTTAGAGACCTTGCGCTCCTCCACCTTCCGTTTGAGGATGCCCCACAGATGCTCAATAGGGTTTAGGTCTGGAGACATGCTTGGCCAGTCCATCACCTTTACCCTCAGCTTCTTTAGCAAGGCAGTGGTCGTCTTGGAGGTGTGTTTGGGGTCATTATCATGTTGGAATACTGCCCTGCAGCCCAGTTTCCGAAGGGAGGGGATCATGCTCTGCTTCAGTATGTCACAGTACATGTTGGCATTCATGGTTCCCTCAATGAACTGTAGCTCCCCAGTGCCGGCAGCACTCATGCAGCCCCAGACCATGACACTTCCACCACCATGCTTGACTGTAGGCAAGACACAGTTGTCTTTGTACTCCTCACCTGGTTGCCGCCACACACGCTTGACACCATCTGAACCAAATAAGTTTATCTTGGTCTCATCAGACCACAGGACATGGTTCCAGTAATCCATGTCCTTAGTCTGCTTGTCTTCAGCAAACTGTTTGTGGGCTTTCTTGTGCATCATCTTTAGAAGAGGCTTCCTTCTGGGACGACAGCCATACAGACCAATTTGATGCAGTGTGCGGCGTATGGTCTGAGCACTGACAGGCTGACCCCCCACCCCTTCAACCTCTGCAGCAATGCTGGCAGCACTCATACGTCTATTCTGCAAAGCCAACCTCTGGATATGATGCTGAGCACGTGCACTCAACTTCTTTGGTCGACCATGGCGAGGCCTGTTCTGAGTGGAACCTGTCCTGTTAAACCGCTGTATGGTCTTGGCCACCGTGCTGCAGCTCAGTTTCAGGGTGTTGGCAATCTTCTTATAGCCTAGGCCATCTTTATGTAGAGCAACAATTCTTTTTTTCAGATCCTCAGAGAGTTCTTTGCCATGAGGTGCCATGTTGAACTTCCAGTGACCAGTATAAGAGAGTGTGAGAGCGATAACACCAAACTTAACACACCTGCTCCCCATTCACACCTGAGACCTTGTAACACTAACGAGTCACATGACACTGGGGAGGGAAAATGGCTAATTGGGCCCAATTTGGACATTTTCACTTAGGGATGTACTCACTTTTGTTGCCAGCGGTTTAGACATTAATGGCTGTGTGTTGAGTTATTTTGAGGGGACAGCAAATTTATGCTGTTATACAAGCTGTACACTCACTACTTTACATTGTAGCAAAGTGTCATTTCTTCAGTGTTGTCCCATGAAAAGATATAATAAAATATTTACAAAAATGTGAGGGGTGTACTCACTTTTGTGAGATACTGTACATATATGGGGTATCTTTCAAACCATGACCATGTTTTCTTTACAGGAGTTAATTTACACTTAATTTTTTTTTCTTAACGGAAAGCATGTCTTTAAAGTCGCTAACTCTGAATATAGCCCTTAGTATAATTCACTTATACTATCATACATATACATAATTCTTTACTTTAAAAATGTACTAAAGTATATTTTATTTTTAAGAGCAGACAGACAAGACTAAAGAACTATATTCATGTACAAATGGAGATCTTCACCTAATGTTTGTTCCAGGCCCAAACCTCACAAATTTCCTGCAGCAAATTTAAGGCAATACCTTTTCAAATATAATCTGCAACGTCTGTTGTTTCTTCTTTTTATCTCTAACATAAAACATGGATGGCACATGCAAGTATTGTTTTGTATCATCAGTGGGATTTAAACTAGGCCAATTTATTATTAATCCACCACTAATGTATACTTCTCACCGCCTTGCAAAATGTCAGTTTGCATCTCTTTCAGTCTGTTTCCTGCTGTTAGCTTCAAACAATAGCTCATTGGGTGCTGAGGAACAGTATGATGCAGGAGTTCAAGCTGCATTTCTGGGAATGGTGCCACCCCTCAGCTGTGTGTGGTACACTACACCACAGCCAGCCATCGGCTGCGGTTATGCCAGCGTGCCCAAAACAACACTCACTGGTGCCCACAGCCAGCTGCACACGCCTGGAACAGATCTCCAACTGGCAGCAGTAGGCAAGTATCAGCTTTACCCAGGCAGACAAACTACTTTTATAGATTCCCATTACTATCCAAAGACATGCAGAAACACACAAACACAGCTTTGACAAGGAGCTTGAAGCTGTGCACATATTTTGTGACATTTTATAACCTTGAGGAGTAAAGTTCTGTTTAACGGGCTATTTTAATGTCCAAACAGCAGTAAAAAAAAATATATATATATATATATATATATATATATATATATAAAAAAATTTTAAAAAGACTGAATTTAGACATTGTACAAACGTTACAATCAACGTGCAAATGTTCAGCTTTACAGAGTTCACATGTGTCATTTTCTGAAGCAGGAAAAGCTTGATTGTAGCAGTCAATTGTCCCCAACTGACAGAACCCGATAGAGTTTCATCTTCCCTGTCATTATCCTGTCATCATTTTGGTGTTGTTAGAAATCAGGCAAGATACCTTCACAGTATCATGAGGATTTGCATACAAATTGATGCATATCAGATTGACAGCCTGTATAACGTTATGTAAAAGTTATTCTCAGAATAGTGTGCCTTGCAAAGGCAATCAAATGTGACATTCAAATATGCAACAAATCAACATTTCTTTAATTCTGTGGCTAAACCCATAACCAGGCCTTCAGTGACTTGGCCAGTCAGTCATCCACAGTGTTTAAATTTTTGTAAATACAACTGTTTTGCAACTGACATACCTTAAGGTGTTGTCCACAGAGAAGCCCTTTGACCTGGCCAAACTTGTCAGGAAGTTTCTCCTGCTTTTACCCATTCTTCTCTCCACCAAGTACACAGTCACCTCTCTAAACTTCATTTCCTTTTGAGGCTGAGCACAGGTCAATTCAGGTTGCCGACGTTTCCTCAAAAGAGTGGAAAGGGTTGTCTGAAACATTCTTTGTACTTTAAATATAATTAGTTGTACAGTAGGAATTTCAGAAATGTGACAGCAGTGTTGTGGTTCTGCTTTGTCAAATGGCACAGTCGGAGAAGGTTCTTCTTTGGCAATGGTGATGGTATCGGTGTCTTATTTTTCTTTGCGAGAGAGAGCTGGCAGTTGGAGTTGTGGAGTGTGTGTTTGTGACTTGGCAGAGAGATGAGTAACAGGTGTTTTTGATTTGTTACCCATAATAAAACTCAACTACCAGGGCTGAATAATTGAGTTGAATAGAGGTCTGAAGATAGTGATAAGAAAATATAGGAAGATGCAAACAATATATAAATTATTATATAAACAGAATTATTATGTAACGTGATGAGTGGCCTTGCCAAGAACACCAGTGGCTGTAACAAGAGAAAGAAGGCCAAAAGGATACAACGCTCCCTTCAGTGAAACTGTCAATATCCATTACATGGCAGTTAAGGAATCATTAGAAATATTTTGGGTACAGCTCAGACCAGGATAAAGTGGTAACTGAAGATGAATGAATGAAAAATGTATCATTGTAAATGTCTAAATTGCAATACACAGTGTCTTGTATAAGTATTCACCTCCCTTTCCACATTTTGTAGTGTTACAACCTGGACATGAATTGGACTTATATGGGATTTTCACCATTTGATTTGCACAATATGTCTAACATTTGAACTTGAAAAATATTTATTCTGAGACAAAGGTTAATTGTACAAAATAGCAAACATTTGTTGGTTGCATACGTATTCATCCCCCAGGACAATACTTGGTAGAATCACCTTTGGCTGCAATTTCGGCTGCATGACCTCTGTGATTTGTCTCTATTAGTGTTGCACATCTGGATCCTGATATTTCTGCCCATTCTTCTTAGCAAAGTTGCTGTCAGACTGAATGGAAATGTTCATGAACTGCCAGACTGCCACACATTCTCAATTAGATTAAGGTCTGGGCTTCTTATGCAAGGCATTTTTAGAAACTTGCTTAAGACAATACAAAGAACAATGAACAAAGAACAATGAATATATTCTGAAAAATGTAATAAATAAATAAATAAATAAATAAGAAGAAATATTCTTTAAAACTGTACTGTATATTTGCATGTGCATTTATAGAGGAATTATGGACTGCACAAAAATTTAAACAGTAAATCTGAACAATAAACAGTGGAACAATGTGCTTATAAACACTGCAAGACTATCTAAGAGGTAGAGGTTGTAGGGTTTGTCTTTCCTTTCTCTATTTCTCCAGGGGGGTTATGAAAACTCATTACCATTATGGACCCCCACAGATGTCCAGTGCTGTCCAGAAGCTTCCTCCCGCACGCCACCCATATGCAGCCCAGCAGCCCATGCTGTTCCTGCTAGTCATGCATCTGCTTGAGCCAGCAAATGAGCATATCAGTGAAGATGGAGCCCTTCATTAGCTACTCAATAACCACAAAGCAGCATATGTGGGGATGGTCAGCTAGGGTTTTTTTTTTTGTTTGTTTGTTTGTTTTTTGCACTCTACATTCCACTGCTTCACATGTCTTCACATCCCTGCTCTTTCTGTTTTATTTCCCTTTTGTGTGTTTTAATTATGGTTTGCTTTTTTTGACTGGCATCTCTTCCCCTATCTTCTTTCTCTTCCTTTTAATGTTTCTCAGACATGAACTAGCAGTTCTTTTAACAAACATTTGACCACTGCTTTCCATACGACCACAAAACATGCTGGGGTTTGTCTTTGAAATGTAAGAAAGGTAGATTCACAGCATATTTTCAGCAAATATATTGATCTCCATTTTGCATTCATTTAAACCAATGTTGCAAAACTTCACTCTTGGAGATCCAAAGTCTTGCACAGTTTGATCATTTTCCTGCTCAATCACACCTCATACTGCTCACCGGTTGAACTAGCACGATTAGCAGGGAAATTGCCAAAATGTGTTACACCCTACTCCTCTGGGATCCATATTTAAACAAATGTTTTCTAATCATGTCTAGTATCTGAATTCCTACTTATCAGACTTATTCCTACTGTGTTGGGTGTCTGTAATTTTCTAGTGTTGTCAGAATTCTCAGTGAACAAATGATTGGATATATTCCCAAGTTTACTATATAGCCATAATGCACTGTAAATCCACTCTACATCCACTCCAATGCAGTATACTGCATATTCATGCAAAAGTACCTCAATGTATAGCAATTTCTGTCAGCTCGACATTTACAGCTCGACAGCAGAATGGCATTGGAGGACACTGGAGCAGCCAGCTTTATATATAAATGAAAAAATATATATATATATAAAAAAACTGCACTTACACTAGCTCTTACACCTCTACTCTGCACACTTTGCTTCTCTAGAACTCAATTAAAAATCTTGTATGGTAGCACTACTTGTATTGTTCTCCGCTTGATATATCGCTTTGCCTGTATTTCCTCATTTGTAAGTCGCTTTGGATAAACGCGTCTGCTAAATGAATAAATGTAAATGCAAATTAAAAATGTTATTCAGTCAGTTTTCCTGGTGGGGGTCACAGTAGCAACAAGTTGAGAAGTTCAGCCCAGCTTCAGATTCCTCCTCCTCCTGTGTAATACAATCTCTCCAGCAGATCCTGAGTCTAGGGTCTATGTCCAGCGGGACATTCCTTATACAGGTCTAACAGGAGCCAACCAATGAGCACCATTGTAATGTGTCCAAACAACCACAACTTGCTCCTCTTTATTTGGCAGTGTGGAGACTCTACTTCAAGGTTCTCATATTTACATTTATGGCATAAGATGCCCTCATCCAGAGCGACTTACATTTATCTCATTTATGCTCAAGGGCCCAGCAGTGGCAGCACTGGGATTTGAACTCACAACCTTCCAAGCAGAAGTCCTACAGAGGAACCCCATTTCTGCTGCCTGTACTCATGAGCTTGCAGCAGCTTGTGACCATAGAGTGACTGGTGGAGTGAGAGAGCATCACCATTAAAGACTGGTACAGCAACTGTAACATTTCATTGTTTTGTATGTTTCATTTTTAGTTTTTTGGCTGCACACCAGGTAAATTGGAACATTAACGTATTGATCAGTACCAATATACCTCTGTAAAATGAACTCTCAAGCAGACAAAGTATATACAGAAAAATGCAAACTGATAATGGAGTAGTATACAGTACGTCACTTTCAGTTTGCTGAAAAAGTGTACTATTGATGGCCAGCAAAGGACTTGATAAGAAGAGTAAAAAAAATAATAAATAACAACTTTTTTAAAATAAATAAATAAATAAAACAACTGGTGCAGTGTGTGTGTGTGTGTGTGTGTGTGTGTGTGTGTGTGTGTGTGTGTGTGTGTGTGTGTGTGGGTGGATGGGTGCATGTGTGTTAAACATTTATACCTAGATTCTTATTAGCTTGGTGCTGGGATGTTAACTGGTGCCACAATGTTGTTTTTGTTCAATTGTTTGCCTGCTTCTTTCCAACCCCTCATGTGTGCACTGGTTTGGCTTTCATCCAAAATTAAACCCAGTCTGGCTGATAAATGGCCTGCCCCTGTACACCTGCAGCACAGAAGAAAGAATTCACTATCGCACAAGCACATAACCCAGGGTGAACCTCTCTCTTCAAAACCAGAACAAATAAAAACATTTAATACGCCAGTGTTTGAAATGCAATTCTTTAGCCTATTCATTATGAACAGAGGTGGGAAGTACAAAACCTTTGTTACTGAACTGAAGTTAAATATTCAAGTATCTCCACTTTGTTCACTCAAGACTTTTGACTTTTTCTCATTGCATTTCAAAGGAAGCATCTCTATTTACAAGAAATCGGTTACCTTTTCTTTTCTTTTTTTGCATCAGACTGCATCAAGCATTTGATTAAGCACCAGTTTTCTAACAAATCTAAACTCTAACAGATGTGACAACAACAACAGATGGTTAAATGAGCCCTTGATAAATGTATTTACAAATTACAAATCTTTTATCTGCAATTGGCTGTTTGTGCAGCTAGACACACACATGTAGTGTCTACCAACAAAAAAAGAAGGCAAAGTGACAGGAAGTGCAATGTGTAAAGCAGCTTTGTGATGAAGGAAATCTGTATGGTGATGATATTCACGAAGTGCAGCAACATAAAAAAATTAAAGCAGTGGCAAGCCAGCAGAAGTTGAAAAAGCTATTAGATCACAGGACATTCAGTTATTCAGATAGTGAGCTCCTATTCCGTTCCAATTCTTGGTGAATGTGGCGCCAATCAAGTAAACACAAAACTTGGCATTCAACAATTCTAAAAAATAAAACACGGGGGAAAATGATCTGATAATTATCGCTATAAATATCTGCCATTAGCTAGATTTTGTATTTATATAGCCAGTTTGTATTGTTGTAGCAAGCTATTGACATGTTAGTTTGTATGTATTGTCCGATCAATTAGCATGCTAGCTAACATTTGAGAGATGAAGAATGCCAAGAATTAGCATTACGATATACACCAATCAGCCATAACATTAAAACCACCTGCCTAATATTGTGTAGGTCCCCCTTGTGCCACCAAAACAGCTCTGACCCATCGATGCATGGACTCTACAAGACCTTTGAAGGTGTGCTGTGGTGTCCGGCACTAAGACGTTAGCAGCAGATCTTTTAAGTCCTGCAAGTTGCGTGGTGGGGCCTCTGTGGGTTGGACAAGGATTTTCCAGCACATACCACAGAGGCTCGATCGGATTGAGATCTGGGAAATTTGGAGGCCAAGTCAACACTTTGAACACATTGTCATGTTTCTTAAGCCATTCCTGAACAATTTTTGCAGTGTGTCAGGGCACATTATCCTGCTGAAAGATGCCACTGCCATTAGGGTATACTGTTGCCATGGACTGCAACATTGTTTAGGTAGGTGGGATAGGACCAGATGGGCTAGCCTTTACTCCCCACATGCATCAATGTGCCTTGAGTGCCCATGACCCTGTCACTTGTTCACCAGTTGTTCTTCCTTGGACCACTTTTGGTAGGTACTAACCACTGCATACCGGGAACACCCCACAAGACTTGTCGTTTTGGAGATGCTCTGACCCAGTCCTCTAGCCATCACAATTTGGCCCTTGTCAAAGTCACTCAGGTCCATTTTTCCTGCTTCCAACACATCAACTTTGAGAACTGACCGTTCATTTCTGCCTAATATATCCCACCCCTTGGCAGGTGCCATTGTAACAAGATAATTAATGTTATTTACTTCACCTGTCTGTGGTTTTAATGTTCAGTGCTTATCAGTGTATACTTCCTATAAGCCAAGTTAAGTTCATATTTGCATATTCTCCATTTTGTTAGGTGAAATCTGCATTAATACACCATGATTTATTAAAAAGCAGCTTTACACAGCTAATTTTTATTTTTCTACTTTAACTTGAGAACAAAAAACATGTACTTCAACTTTTTGTTGAATACAACTGTATTCAGATATGAACTTGTCCCACCTCATCCCACTGTGTACTTGTCCCAGCTCATTACTGATTGCTGAACTTTATATACAGTAATTATTGATTTTCTTATTGCATTTCAACCCCAAAATCTGTCTGAAAGTCTCAGGATTCTTTGTTAGAGATTTTTTGTTTGTTTATTTGTTTGCTTGTTCTAATAGATTCAGTTGAGAATGATAATCCAAAACGTCAACTCTAACAACCCTGTTAGACATTCACTTCAGTTCACTTTTGCGTTTCATTTGATCGCTGGTCTGTCAGTGAAGTCCAGAACCGAAAGCAACTCAACTAAATAAAGCAACATCAATGCAGCCCCTAAAATGACGTCAACAGGACCTGAGCTAAAGTGGAAGCACAAATATAGACCTACTTAGAAGTCAGATGAAGTTTAGTTTAGCCCTGTTGATCTTGTGCTCTTCCTATTCTAACATTTGGTATGTATTAAAATGTTAAATGAATGTTTTGAAAGTGAAATGTTCACCACCATGCTGCACCTTTCACTTCCCTTTCTAATGCTGTACAAGCCACACTTTAAGAAGATGACCTTCTGCTAATTCACCCTTTAAAAGTGCATGCTTAATTTCAGAGGATTTTTATTTATTCCAGCAAAGCCAAAGAGTGTTACAGTATATATATGACCTGGTTTGTGACAGTTCACCAGAATAGTAAGTGTGCAATCTGACTGCTGTTTCACGTGAGGGAGTTAGCCAGCGAGAATGTCAGAGAGACCGTCACTATGACAAGAGGAACTTCCCACATTACGTGAAGTCCAGTTTTGGTGGTGTAGTTACAGTAAAGACCTCAGATCGATGAGCTGCTGTCAGATAGCTCTCAGTTTGATGTGGAATAGTTGAAGCTGAAATGAGTCTGCCAACCAGGGAACAGTTTGAGGAGTGGAGCTCAGCACAGGTAGCCAGCTTCTTGTCTCAGGTAAGTGAGTAGAAAAGCTCTCTGGCACAGCAGGAAGACATTCCTGCTGTTACTGTGTAAAATTATCTTCAAAAGAATAACAGAAGTGAAGATAATAATTACATGTTAGCACATGGGAGATGCTGTCAGTATACAGTGATTAGCTCATTAAGTGTAATAAAGTCCATCAAACGTATGTGTAATATGAGCAATAATAAAAAAAGGCATTGCTGGAAAGTCTTACTCATGTAAAAGGAAACTTTATACCAGCAGTTTATATAGAAATACATACATACATACTCACCATAATGTAGTGGTTCTTACATATAAAGTGTTTGGAAGTATAATATTGTGCATGTTACTCACAGAACAAGATGCGAGACTGTGCTGTAACAGTGCAGAGAATGAAGATTGATGGCCGGTGGTTTCTGGTAGGTGGCACATATAGTGGAAGTCATTTCTTGTGACAAGTAGTAATTACTAATATTGTTTGCATCACTTACATGAAATTATTTTTAGATTACCTGTATTGTCTACTGTAATCTGTAATACCAGTGAAACTACACAGAAGTGGAAAATATATATATTTACTTATTGTACTGATAGAAATATCTTACACTCTCATTTTTATTTATTACTTTATTTTTATGATCTATTTTTGCTTAAATGATTTTTGTAATGTATACAAGTCTTAGTATAGTATGGTATTATGATTTTTTTTTTTACACTGACATCAGAATTCAGTACAGTTTTACCACTGGAATGTGATGAACTACCACACTGCTGGCAAGAATAAGATTTGCTAAATTCATTTGTAAAAAAAAAAATACTCATCATTCCCTAAGTTTCACTGCTGTAGTATTTTCTGTCCTTGTGGAGCTGGAGCAGTGAAGTCATTTGAAATTCAGGGCTTGTGCTTCCATCGAGTATGTCTAGTTCTTGGAACTTGACCCATTACATTTTCTCAAAATCATACCACGATATAGGGTGGATTCCATTTATGAGAATTAGGTCTGAAAGGGCATATAGGATGTAGATTAAATTATATAACATCACAGATATGTTCCTGAAGCGCACAGTCATGTGTATTGTGAATGTACAATGCTCTAATGGGTTCTAATGGATTTTCTAATAGATTCTCATCTCAATCCCCATTATGTTCAAAGAGATTAGGCATGACATAATATCAAGTTGCCAACTCATTGCAGGATTATGGAAGTAATGTAACAGAGCCAGTGAACTGGCTTTCATAGGAAATGTACAAATTGTGGTTTTTAATGATAATGTAAGCATCCTGTCACACTGGTTTACCCAACAATGGGTATTCAGTGCGATTCAGTCAAAACGCTTTGTCACTTACTTTTAGCTGAATCTGAAGCATTTTGAATCCATAAAATGAAACTAGGAACTGTTAATTAAGCTTCAGTCAGCTTAGTTTCAGTCAGCTCCAATCTTCTTACCACAGAATGAAGTGTTACCTCTAGATAGGGTTGAACGGTATAAATCTTTGAGTTAGGTGCTGGTTTTAACAAATTAATTATGTTATTAAAAACAGGCATGGTGCAGATTTTAGTGTTGCTGCCTTACAATTCCAGGGTCTCTGGTTTGATCCTGGACAAGGGTTACTTCCCATTTTCTCTCACATATCAGGTTTTCCAGTTTCCACCCAGCTCCCAGAAACATGCTGGTAGATTGGCTAGACTAAATTATCCCTAGGTGTGAATGAGTGTGTGAATGTGTGTGTGTGTGTAGTGTCCTGCAATGGACTGGCATCCCATCGAAGGTGTGTTGTGCCCAGTGTTCCCAGGATAGACTCAGGATCCTCCATAACCGTGACTGAGACAAAGCCATTATTGAAGATATAATATAACTTTGACTTCTTATAAACTGGTAAACTAGTAAACCTTGACGTCTTATAAACTTTTAAACTAGCGATAAAAATTAATACAATCAGGTCCATGGGCCAGCTTTTAAAGTGTATTTTACTCTTTAACTTAGGTATTGATTATTAGGTAGTAAAAGATCATGTATTAACAGAGTTTAGAACAGATTACTTAATGATTACATGATAAATGTGTCTATTTTCAACCAAAACTACAGAGACAAAAAGTGGCAAGTCTTCTCACTGTATGTTCAGTAGTTCACTGTACCTGAACTTCTGTAACTATTGATCTTATGACCCCAGTGACCTCCTGCACATCTTGACCTATTTATATAGACTTGACCAGTTTATTTGTGGTTTACTGATAAACTGTCAATTTATTAGGATTGAAATTCTTCCATATTTTCCTTTTATATTTCCTTTCATATTTTTGCCAGTCTTTCTAATGTTGCAAAGTGTGCTGTGAGCCATCATTCCAACTTGTTTCTTGTCTGTTTAATTAAAACTCTTGTGATTATACAGTCATGTGAAAAAATAACTACACCCCATGGAAACTGTTGGCTTTTTTTACATATTTGGACAAGCAAACATTTGATCAAACATTGTCTATTAATAAAGTTCATATACTTGAACAAAACTACAAGGGAAAACATAGCATTTTCAATCATTATTCAACGGAAATAGCAATAGATCTGATATTCTTCTGTGGAAAAAGTAAGTACACCCTTGGCCTCAGACGCTAGTATTGCCCCCTTTAGCAGAAAAAAACTTCTTGTAGACGTTTTGCATAATTGACCACCAGTCTCTGACATCAGCTTGCTGGAATTTTTGACCACTCTTCCATTCAATATTCTTTCAGTTGCAAGATGTTTGAGGGTTTTCTTGCATGTACTGCCCGTTTCAAATCTCCCCACAACATTTCAATGGGATTCAAATCTGGGCTTTGACTAGGCCATTCCATAACCCTCCATTTCTTGTTTTTGAGCCATTCCTTGGTGGATTTGCTAGTGTGCTTAGGATCATTATCCTGTTGAAAGGACTTCAAGTGCTTTGATATGATGCAGAATTCACAGTTGAATCAATGAATGCAAGCTGTCCAGTACCTGAGGCAGTGAAGCAACCCTAAACCATAACATTTCCACCACCATGCTTCACAGTTGGTATGAGGTGCTTCTCCTGAAAAGCTGTCTTTGGTCAGTGCCAAATATGTCAGCTGTTACTGTGGCCAAACAACTCTTTGATTCTTCTGACCCAAGCACATTATTCCAAAACGCCTGGTCTTTGCCTATATGCACATTGGCAAACTGTAGCCATGCTCTAATGTTCTTTTTAGATAGCAAAGGCTTTTTCCCGGCACGCCTCCCATGCAGGTCAAATTTGTGCAATTTCTTTCTGATTATAGAAGCATGCACTTTGACACCAACAGTTGCAAGACTTACTAGCAGATCCTGTGATGAAATTTTGGGGTTCTTGGGGACTCCTTTTTGCATCAGACGGTCTGTTCTTGGGCTGAATTTGCTGGGACGGCCAGTCCTGGACAAATTGGCAGTTGTTTGAAATTTGCGCCACTTGTAGATTATTTTCCTTACAGTGGAATGATGTAGTTCAAATTATTTGGAGGTCTTTTTAAATCCCTTGCCAGACTCATAGGCATCCACAACCTTTTCTAAAGGCCTTACAGAACTCTTTAGCTCTTAGCATGATGACACCACACACCTCAATAGAAAAGGGAACATTGGATACGAGATGTGAGTGTTATAAATAAGACGGGTTCCACCTGCACTCTCTAAGCAGGTTCTAATCACTGGCACCCAATCTTCAACACCTGATTCTAATTTTATGGATTTGAAGGTGTGATAAATGTAGGGGTGTACTTACTTTTTTTCATGGGACTGATCTGTTTTTTGGGGGGTTTTTTTGCTAATTTAATTTTTTTGTTAATTAAATTGTGAAAATTACTTTTGATCGAGTGCATCACCTTTATTAATAGACACTGTTTCAAAGATGATCAAATGTTTGCTTGTCCAAATATGTCAAAAAAGCCAACAGTTTCCATGGGGTGTACTTATTTTTTCACATGGCTTGTATATTCAGCATACATACATCTTTGCTGAAAGAAGTATTTCCCACAAAAAGCATGACATAACCCAGAATAGTTCATCAGTGCAAAAATCAGGAAGCCAAAAGTGTTCATTTACCAGCAACATCTATTATTTAAATGAGCTGTGTAGGAATCCACAGAGGAGCTGCCTAGACAGAGGTTTACGCTTATCAACAGGATTTTTTTTATCTATCCTGCATGAACTATTGAGGTTTATACAAAGTCGCCAGACTGAAATAACAGTCACATAATAAGTAATGAACAGTATACCTTTTAATGACTTGGTCAGACCATTTGGAAATTGAGAACTGAGGTTCTCTAAGTTTTACCAGTGATTTATCAGGAAGTTTATCAAAATCATGTTCCACTTGCACTGCACAAAGGTCAGCTCCTTGTCAGCAGCTGCTGAGAGGGACTTCAGCAACTTAATACAGTGGTTGACCATGACCCCCTTTCTATGGCATCCTGATTTATCTCAGTAGTATTCCATATACATCCATGTGGATAACTGGGAATATGGGTTTGCATTCCTAGCAACTAGAAAAATGTTTCTCAATCCACTTAGTTGACAGCAAAGAGGAATTATGACACTGCCAGAGAGTAATTATGTTGTTGGCAAACAGGATGTCCTAGCTAGCCCTGAAGGAGTGGCATCACCTGGTCAAAAACAGTGTTCTCTCTTTTGACTGTGTATGCAGAACATCCTAACCTCACGTGGAAGTCACATATCCTCTTTTTTGCCTTGTCAGATACAGTATATCCTGTTTTTCATCTACTGTACCTTTACTATATTTTTGAGGTCTGCTACAAATAACACCAAAAAAAACTAGAACAGATTCATGGTCTTGAATATGTGAGAGGAAACTGACATTTAACCTATCAGTCTGCCAACCTGCTTGTTTGTTTCCATCAATATAAGGATCTATGATGCACAAGCCAACAACCCTGAACCCACTGACAAGCTTGTTGAGTGGATTTCCAGCAGCTCTGTGAAGAAAAGTAAACAACCCGTGCACAATACCAGCTCCTTTCTTCATCTTGTCACAGGTTAAAGCTCCCCACCAACTCCCAGATCAGAATCTCTTACTACCCCCACAACAATCAGCATCATATCTGATGTTGGACTAACTCTCTTAATGGTCACGAAGCTCCTACAATCTAAAAGTCTGCTCCAAATGACTAAAGCACTCAGGTATGGCTCAAGCCTGTTAGCCTTCATGGAATTGTTGGTTATTAACATAATCTAATTAATTAATTAGGATCTCAGTAATCTTTAGACTTTAAGTTAACTCTTTACAGAAAGAAGCCTGTTTTTAAAATGTGCTATATACATAAATATGACTTGACTTGGATGCCTGGGTGTTATCTCAGGCCCAGCAGCCAAACAGAGATGCTGAAGCAGAAGCACAAACAGTCCCTCCCAGCCTGAAAAATGAGAATGAAGTTGACTGGAACCTTCCATGGAACTTCCTGTCCAAGAATGCACATATCCTCTAGTCTTAGACACTTCTAGTGTGTCCTTGATTTCTAGTATGACAATCCCCTAGACTCACATTGTTGATGGTAAATGGATGGTATACTGTATATGTTGATGGTTTCTGTTATGTGGAGCGAGAGCATTCCTAAACTCTCATAGAGTATGAGACTGTCTTCAGTTCTTTGGTGAACTGAGAGAGCTATAGTCCAAATAGTGCCTGCTAAAAACATTTCTGGTGTGGGATAATAAGTCCAGACATCTAGTTACCTGGTCATTCTCTTCTTTGTTCTTTGTCTAATTAAAATGATAGCTGCAGTTGGTTTCCTCTTCTTTGCTGTTGCAAAAGTGGTAAGTCTTTCTGTAAAAATAAGTATTTATGGTGTCTACCCATTTATTAGCAGTGGCTTGGTATTTCTTGTTTTCATCCTCACAAAGGTTAGATTTTATTGTATTGTGCTGTATTTACCATTTTTATGTAATTACCTCTAGCTTTTATGTAGTTTTATATTGCTATAAAATATGTGCTGCAGTTGAACACAGAAATATTCAAGGTGGTTTCCATTGCATTCTTTCAGTTATCGTGGCCTCGGTTTCATCATTGCAAAAAAAAAAAAAAAAAGTTTGCATGCACATTGTGATGTAAATCAATACGGGTAATAAAAGCTTAAACAGACTTCTTTTAATATGCCAATGACTAAGCCTTCTGTAAAACTGTTCAGATTTCTCAGACAGGCATTGATTCAGAATGTCTGGGTTTGTCTGCATTCCCATCAGTTCTGAATTTTATTAAGATTTTCCCTTATCGATGTGTGTTTGTGTGTATTTAGTCACATATTGCGTTTGTGTGTTAGCATTAGTTATAGTTAAAGCCAGGGCCTGAGCCAGAGCAAACTACACTGCAGAATCAGAACTTTGAAGGAATGAAGGCATGTGTCAGTCAAGAGAAGCAAAGCATCCCTGCTGGTAATCTCCATGCTGTACATGCTGTCATGCTCAGTGGGTACCAAGGGTATGCAATGAATTACTTTGCATATTCAAGCACCGCTCATGCATTTAACCATCTGCTCCTATTCTAGGGTGCCTAGGAAATTAGTCAGTAGATTATAATAACATTGCCTGGGACTAGATGAGCACAGGCGAACAATGAATCCTTACTGAGCAGCTCGTTTGGAGCTGAGCCATTGATGAGTACTAAATGAAACATGAGATATTCTCACAGCTTTGGTAAACTACTCTTATGCTCATGCTGCCATGAGAAACATATGGTGCTGAGGTGAAGCAAGACTCAACCACGCACAGAGGAAATAGAAAACAGTGAAGTAGAAAACAACAGATGAGAAATATTTGTGGTTATTTACATTGTTCTCAGTAGGATTCCTCCTGTTTTCCTGCTCCTACTGTGCAGCTTACTCTCATGGTCCGTCTTTCACGCTGACATCTTAGACTAGTTCTTCGAGCTGACAGCATGGATGATGTTCTAGTGCCCTGTTTATGAGGGAGCTCTGCTTTTTAATATGCAGCTGGTCTTCCAGGCCACCAGGGTGCCTTGTGTCTCACTCCAGCTCCTCAAGAAGTCTACATAAATAATTCACTCATCCTGTATCTGAGGAGGCACTCAGCTGAAATAGATTTGATATTTTATTCTGTGTCAAAAGGCTAAGCTTGGGATCAAACGCAAACAATGCACCGGCGCATTCTGGCTCTGGCATACACCAGTCTTCGTTATCACAAATACTCCACATATTATTCATCTGTGGCTTCACATTGAAAATGCACGATTTGATTTTGGGGATTTCTTTTTGGCAGGTTCTGTCAAATCCTTTAAGGATTGAAAAATTAGCACAAATACTGCAGTTTTCCTTCAGACTGTTTCTTTAGTCACACTTCTACAGCTCTTTGCTATACGTTATATAGACTACAAAGTCACACTGAAGGATAGTGAGAGGATAATCCTAATATGTCTAATATTTCCTGTTTGTGTTGCATACATACTAATAATTGATGAAAGCATGTAAATAACACAAAATGGTTTATTTGTTACTCTAAAATGCTGTGTTGTTCTGTACTGTGCTTTATGTAGAGTACAAGAAGCCATATAAACCAAAGTTTTAACCAACTTTTTTCAGGATTTATGGATTTAGAGACCTGTCTGGCAGATATGTTACTGCAGGCATCATGCATTATTATGTGCAGATTAATACAGTGGTTGCAGTACCTGATGTCAAATCAAAGAACGAGAAAGTGGTGTTTTGTTTGATTTATTATTGTGTAGCGTGTAAGAAAGTGTAAGACAATGGTTAAAGGCTCACCAGGCTCCCAGCTCTAGCCTTAAACTTGTGTAACTACTACAACACATGGCCAAAAGTTTGTGGACACCTGACTGTCATACCCATATGTGGGTGTTCCCCAAACTGTTGCCACAAATTTGGAAGCACACAGTTGTATAGGATGTCTTTTTTATGCTGTAACATTACAATTTCCCAACACTGTCACTGATAGAGGCTAGACCTTCTTTATTGTACAGGGTTGTGAGGACTTTTTTTTACTCTTTATGCTTCTAATTTGGTAATTTGCCAATTCCCAGTCACTAGCTAGCTTTCCCTTATCGTACCAGCTAGGGAGGGTGAGGGTTAGCACATCCATCCATCCATTTTCCATGCCGCTTATCCTACACAGGGTCCTATCCCAGGGAACACAAGGCGGGGGACACCCTAGACGGGGTGCCAACCCATTGCAAGGCACAATCCCACACACATCCACACACTATGGACAATTTGGAAATGCCAATCAGCCTACAGCATGTTTTTGTACTGGGGGAGGAAACCGGAAACCCCTGAAGCATGGGGAGAACATGCAAATGCCGCGCACACACAGCGGAGACGAGATTCAAACCCCTAACCACGGAGGTGCAAGGCTCCACTAAGCCACCGTGCCCCCCAGGATAGCAAATACTTCCTCCAAAACATGTGAAGCACATCTTTTTATACTGCAGCATATGCTGTGTCAAAGGGCAGCTAAACATTCAACAAAGCACTAACTTCCGTATTCATGAACTCACAGATGCTCACAAATGCCCACGATCGAATAGGACAGATTAATGCCATCTCTCTCACCCAGAGAACAGGAACAATAATCTCTTTTCGACTCCTGGCCATGGCGGCTGTGGCATGATCAGGATTCTGTCCTATTATCATGATTCAAACTCTTGAATGTTTTTTTCTACTGTGACTCTCGGGAGCCCCTGAGTCATAAAACTGTGACTTGTATCCATTCAAGTGTGTGTGTTTTGGAATAATTTTCCCTACCGGATCGATAACAAAGCTTTAATTACTAACAAAATCATTCCACACTGCAACTTTAAACGGATTAAATCATTGATTATTTAGGGTCCTTATCTGAGAGATTAATCCCTACTACTGTCTGTGTCCACACCATCACCTCAGTGGGTCTCTCTCTGGCCTGTCACATACTGTATTTCTATTCTTTCTGAGTTTCTACTTATTTTTTTACCTGCAGTATAGTTCTGTCTGCTTGTATGGGCATGTGTCTCCTTTCATCTTCATAAAATGTGTTACTTAGATAGTATCAGTTACAGGAACAAGGGACAGAGTGATGTAATTTTGTGTAACACACTGAAACATAATGCTGCATATTCCACTTATGGCTCCATTACTTAGAGACTAAGATACCAGTAAAATATCATTCCAACTATAAACTGATATGCAGCTTCTAAACATTATAGTCACATTAATATTTTTATGTTGGTTGGAACTTATCTGACACAGTAGCTCACTAGGCACAGGGCTTGATTCAGTGTCAGTGATAATGTGGTTAAATCAAGAGAAGCTCCATGAGGATGATGGAGAAAGGTGCTTTTTATCCCAGATATGGAGCCATTTCTCTTGCTTTAAAAAAAAAAAAAAATTGTGAGCATTTATTAAAAGTAATGGAGGTCTGGCTATATATATTTTTTCCCTTAATTTTGAGGTTACATGAGGACCTGAGGTCAAACATTGAGGTAATAAAGTGCAATTTTTAGTTCTCTAGAAAGTTGCTCTTTAACAAGTGCAAAAAAGCCAGTTCCTTTGTAAAGCTCATCATCTGAAACAGTTTTAAAACTAGGCTATATCTCCATCTAGTGCTGGGAGTGAGTATCACACCTGAGTTGAATGGAAAATACAAACATACACAGATTACCAACATATTCCCTGTTCTGCATTTTTAGCTATGTTAATGCCAAGGTAAAAAAGACTGATATAATAAATCATTAAAAAAAATAATAATTTAATCATGTGCTTAAAGAAAGATTCCACCCTAAACAACACACATTTCTTTTCCTCTTTCGGCTGCTCCCGGTCCATCCATATATTGATTCTGGCATAGGTTTTACACAGGGCACCCTTTCTGATGCAACCCTTCCCATTTTCTGGCCTTGGGACTAGTACTGAATGTGCACTGGCTTGTATAACCCTCCAAGTGGCTGGTATTGGCTCCCTGACTGGGAATTCAATTCAGAATTAATTATTAAATATAAATTTGGGATATAGATTTTAAATGTACGAATTTATCCCCAGTGAGCAAGCCAGAGGTGACATGGCAAGGGAAAACTCCCTGAGACGACATGAGGAAGGAACCTGGAGAGGAACCAGACTCAAAAGGGAACCCTCATCTGGGTAACAAGGGATAGTACAATTATAAATAAATCCCTTCTATAAATGTGCTAATACTACATGGTCAAATAGCGCAGTTGTGTAACCAGCAAAATTAATTACAGTTTTTACATGAAGACTGTTTTGTTGAACTTCTCCACTGTTCACTGATGGAGACTTGAGTGCAAAACTGTTTGTGGCAATTGCAGTCCTAGCCATCATAGCATAGGGAATCAAACCTGGGCCGTGGTGAAGAGAAAACAAAACACATTTTAATATTTATAACTAACATTTGGTCTTCAATGGTGGAAAAAAATTAATTATATGATTCAATTCTGACCACTTGAGTTGACCTTTTTGGTTTAAACTTCTCTCATCTACAGTACATAGTGGTCTGGTTTCACTTTATATCACCCACTACTTGCTTATAGTGGTTCCAGTGTGATTTAGCTCTTGCTTCATCTCTGCCTAAAAAGAATGACGCAGCAGCCCTTTAGTCTTTTAATCTGTCCGGCTCTCTCACCTCCTCATCATCTGCACACGCTGCTTAAACAGGTTCCAGAGCTTCAGGTTTCATGCGAATACCACTATCAGCACCATCACTCTTGTCATCTCATAGGTTGCTAACTAGCTGGGCTCTGCTGTAACTCAACAAGACTGTGTAGTATAGCTGAATTGCATTCTGGAATTTTGAGTCCAATGCATACTATCTCCACTGTTTCGACACTGGAGTTCACATTAATATGACATTAAATGTCACTGGAAATGGTGAGTGAGAATCTCTTGCTCTTTAATTTTTAGGAGCTAATAATGAAGGCTGATTGTTATCCGTTATGTTTGAGATCATTGAAATTGGTTCTTTTATTAAACCTCACTGTAAATGCACTAGCAATATCTCCTTTTCACATCAGAGCAGCAAACAACTACTAACTTCTCACAGCAGTAACAAAAATAAAGCCCTAACCAACAAATTAGCACCAGAATCACTAAACCGATCACAAATATTTCAAAAACATTTAATGTGTTTCAGAATAGGATTTTCCTTTAAATGCACAGAAAGTAATGGGTAAGGAAAACTGGACTAATGCAGGATGATGTGATTAATAAAAATCTTTTGTCCTCCCCCCCACAGAATCTCTCTGACAACGATCTGAGCAAGTTCAGTCTCATCCACCGACCGTAAGATATGGTTTCGTTTCCTCCTTTCTGCTATACATTAACATGTTAACCTTCACAATTTAACAGTTGACTTCCTTATAGAACAAATACGTTCAGACACTTTCACTCTGACTGGTCTACAAACACATCCTTCCACTTTTTTAACCCTGAGCCATCATCTTTTATAAATAATTGACAACAAGCAGTGATAGCTCAGCAGTTAAAACCAGGGTCAACCGAGTCATATTACACTTTTTGTAAACATTAGCAATGTTTGTTTGTTTGTTTTTTCACAAAGCCTTACCCAGTTGTCCAAAATATATGTTCAGTGAAACTACTGTGGTCTCATAGGTTTATTTATAAGTTCTGCACTAATCCCACTCACTTAGCAGAAAAGGAGTTCACTTTTGAGTGGGGTTCCTCACATCCTCATGTCATCTCATGGAGTTTTTCCTTGCAACTCTCACCTCTGGCTCGCTCATTGGAGATCTACATCTGGATTTTTTTTAAGCTGCTTTGTAATAATATTTATTGTTAAAAAGCACAATACAAATGTATAAATAAATGGGTCTTCATTAGAAATGAATTCAATAAGAAACTATAATTACTTATACATCTTAAACCTTAAATAATAATAATATTTAACTTAATGAAATTCTTTATGCAAACTTGTTTGTATGTATTAACTCAGGCTAACATCAGACAGATTTTACCATGCTATAGAAGTACCTTCTCTTCTTATGTAAAACATACTTCCTCTACCTAAACCACGAGACCTTATGTGTAAACTCAGTCATCATGCTCTTAAAATAAGCATGCGCTAAGTTTCAGTAACCAGTCACACTCATATATAGAGCCACTGACTAACATTTTGTGGTACTTTTATATAGATTTTCTCAGTGTCACTGGGTTAACAGCTTATTTTTTCATATTTTGTGCACTTTGAGATAAGTGTGTTGTGTGCTTTCTCCACATAACAAAACAAAAAACTCAATGACAAAATTCACACTGTAACTTTAAAAATGTTTGGTTTACAATTTGTGATAAACACACATTATTTTTGTGAATTAGTTGTATTGATCATGAGTATTGATCAAAATCAAAGGCTGTCTGCGCGCAAGATACAGGGTGATCAGTTGCACAGATGGTTGCAATGTTCAACACAGTGGCCATGTCTAAACTGTCTATTAGTTATGAAGAAAATGAAGGATTGTGGTGGGTGACACGGTGACACAGCAGGTAATGTTGTGTGTGTGTTTACACCGATTTCTCGGTTTTTTCCCACCTCCCAAAAACCTGCCAGTAGGTGGATTGGCTACACTAAATTGCCCCTAGGTGTGAATGAGTGTATGAATGTGTGTGCAAGTGGCCCTGTGATGGACTGGTATCCTATCCAGGGTGTATTCTCATGCCCAGTGTTTCTAGAACAGTTTTTGTATCCACCACAACTCTGACCAGGAAAGGATTTCTAAAAGTAAAAAAGTAAATGAATGATTGTGTAACTATAAAATGACATTTTAAACATCTTGTAGGCTAGCAAATGTAGGCTAAACAAATACAATCTTACCACACTGACCTGATAGAGTCCTGAAACCCAACAGGAAGAACAGCAACATGCAGGCTGACCATTTGTTTAAATTTGCATTGTTATCTATGCACCTAATGACTTTCAGATCTGTGTCTCCTCCATCATTCTAAAACCCCATATCCATAAAAGTTGGGATTTTTTCTAAATTGCAATAAAAACACAAATCTGTGATTTGTCAAGTCTCTTGAAACTTTAATTAACTGACAAAAGTACAAACAAAAGATATTCAATGTTTTCACTGACCAACTTAATTGTATTTTGTAAATATAAACAAATTTAGTATTTGATGTCTTCAACACACTCAAAAACAGTTGGGACAGAGGCATGTTTACCACTGGGTTACATCACCCTTCCTTTTAATGACACTTTTTAATGGTTTGGGAACTGAGGATACTAATTGTTTCAATTTTGCAAGTGGACTTTTTGCCCGTTCTTGCTTGATACAAGACTTCAGCTGCTCCTTGGTCGCCATTGTCTGATTCTCCTCTTCATGATGCGCCATAAGAGACAGATCTGGACTGCTGGCAGGCCAGTCAAGTACACGCACTCCGTGTCTACGAAGTCACGCTGTTGTAGCACATGCAGAATGAGGCCTGGCATTGTCCTGCTGAAATAACCATGGACTTCCTGGGAAAAGACGTTGCCTTGATGGCAGCACATGTCTCTCTAAAATCCCAATATATGCCTCCGTGTCAATGGTACCTTCACACATATGCATCACCCATGCCATGGGCACCGATGAACCCCCATACCATCAGAGATGCTGGCTTTTGCACATTTCACTTATAACAGTCTGGTTGGTCTTCATCTTTCATCTTTGGCACAGAGAACTCGCCGTCTTTTTTTCCCAATAACAAGCTGAAACATGGACTCATCTGACCACAGCACACGTTTCCACTGCCTTTCAGTCCATCTGAGATGAGCTCGGCCCAGAGAACTCAGCAGCATTTCTGCATAGAGTTGATGTGTAGCTCAGGCTACATTCAGGCAGTGCCGTCTGAGCGCTCGAAGGTCACGCACATTCAACAGTGGTTTCTGGCCTTACCCTTTATGCAATGAGATTTCTCCAGATTCCCTGAATCTTTTCACAATATTATGCACTGTAGATGGTGAAAGACCTAAATTCTTTGTAATCTTGTGTTGAACAATGTTCTTTTTGAACTGACCGACAATTCTCTCACAAAGTTTGGTACAAAGTGGTTGCTTTGCGATGCAAAGACTGAGCTTTTGGTGGATGCTCCTTTTATGCCCAATCCTGATACCCTCCCCTGTTACCAATTAACCTGATCCTCCAAAATGGTGTTACTTGAATACTCTATAAACTTTTCAGTCTTATTTGCCTCTGTCCAAACTTTTTTTGAGTGTGTTGAAGGCATCAGATTCTAAATTTGTTTATATTTACAAAGTAGAATTAAGTTGGTCAGTGAAAACATTGTCAGTTAATTAAAATTTCAAGAGACTTGACAAATCACAGATTTTTGTTTTTATTGCATTTTTGAAAAAATCCCTACTTTTATGGAAATGGGGTTAGTATATAGAAACTGCATTATTAAGTCAAAGTTTTAATTATCAGTATATTTCACGTTCATGTCAACCCTATTGTGAATAGGTAAAAATGGTGTGTTCAGTGATCAGGGGCCAGTGACCAAACTGTTTTCTCTTAATCTGAGCATTCATTACTTAAGCTTTAGGTTATGGTTTTACTCAGATGGTAACAGCTCATGCTTTAAAACTTGCAGGGTATTAAACATAGCAATTTCAGCAAAAGATGCAAAGTATTAAAGGGGAAACATGCAGAAGGTCAGAGATGAAAATAGACAGAATGACGCAGACTTTTACACCAACCCTGACACAGGTTTTCCACTTGACACGCTTTCTAAATATACAATATGATGCAAGACTGAGACCTTAGTCTGCAGTATATACTTAAAAGAGTATGTAATAATAGTAATGGTTTGTTTGTTGCCAAATTCTTACTTTAGTTTTAGTTTTTAGCAACAGAGCTGAATTCTCATGTGTCACTGCATATTAATTATGTCTGACTGAAAAAAAAACAAATTGAAAAATTGAAATGTCAGGGGTTTTTTTTTTGTTTAATGAATCACTACGTATCACAGGGGGATTAAAGCCCCATGTCATGTTTTATCATTTAAATAATCTACATCACCAGCGAGAACAATGAAAAACTGTTTTACACCTTACAATTACAAATTAGAACTTTTTTGTTTGTTTGTTTGGGTGTCAATGGGGAGAACAATTTTCACTCTTTTCAGCAGTACAAAGTAAGAGTCAGGACAGTGTAGATGCAATACTAAAGGTATAAAAACATGTACAATTTTTAATTAATGTTGTGTGTACAGATGTTTCAAAATCATCATTGGAGAGTGGAGATAAACCTAAAGCACCAATGCAAGGTCATAAGAGAGCGAATTTAAACATGGAAGCTATTGATATCCTAACAGCACTGACACTGCTACCGGTTATGTAAATCCATCCATTTTCCAATCCAATACCACTTATTCTACATAGAGTCGTGGGGGATCCTGGAGCCTATCCCAGGGAACGCAGGGCACAAGGCGAGGGACACTGTGCCCTCTGGTTATGTAAATAAAACAAATCCTTTTGTTAGAGTAATATTGATTTTAAATGGATTTGGGTGGATTTCTATGGAGCTTGTGCTTCTTATAGGCACGTGTAAAAACGTAGCGGGATGGAGGGATGGATGGATGCTCGTTATTTTACAGTGCGTCTTGAAGCTTGTGTGGATTTAAATGCAGTGTAAAATAGAGGCATGACTAAAACACTTTTAATGTGTACTGAGTATAGGCAAAAGAATCAGTGATGTATTTGTGCTTTGACTTATACTGCCACTTTTACTTCCTGCCAAGGCTTTAGGAGCTAAAAGACATCTTCAGAGGCGTGCAAGTGCATTATAGTACTTTTCTGTGCTATCGTGCTCTGTATCGCAAAGATATAATCTATAATTAGAGTGCATTCTTTCCCTGAACACTATTGTTCCCTAGTTTGCATGCCTGCCCAGTAAGTGCCTACAGAAAGGCTATATGCGCATTGATCAACTAAAAGTGTGAATGCAATCATCTGAATGAAATCCAAGATTTCTTTTAACTTCTTGTGTTCTGAAATACTCAGCTAAACCTTACACAAGTACTGTAAGTTTAACTTTTTGAACATTTCTATGAAAATAAAACAACTGTTACTATTAATAAAACACCTGTTCTCTCTGCCAGAAGTGTTTCAGATGTTTGAAACACTTCTGTTTCATTTAGCAAAACCAGACATAACAACTGCTACATTAGTGTTATGCTACACTCAAGCTGTATGGCCTCTCTGACTTCCTCACTGATGTGAAACAGAAACATGTCTTGAACTAAAATATAGAGTTATCCCTTCTGAGACATTTTAGTATTTAGATAGAAAAGTTATCAAACTTTCATATTTTTAAGAAAATTTTATTTTCTTACAGCTGTTAATTCATCTAGCTACTGTGTATGATCGTAACAGCTGTAAGTTGAATTCTTTAATTTTATTATTATTATTATTATTATTATTATTATTATTATTATTATTATTATTATTATAACCATTTTTTGCATTTTTGAGGTGCTTGGCACATGCATGAAAACGTTGAAAATTGGCACATGCGGCAGAAGTGATGCACATCTGGTCCTAGTGAAAGATTGGATCCAGTCTTGGTGCTCGATAGTGCTCCCACCCCTCCTTTTAAATACACCTCCTTGGGGATTCATCATATGGTCAGCATGATGTCAAGCATGATGCTAACCTGCTAAGGAATTTTTGATATCTCAAATAGTGTTGTCAGGGAAAGGTGATCAATTAACATGTCATTCAATGCAAACAGGAAGAGTGGCAGTGGCACTACATCAAGCAATGTGACTCAAACTCCATATTTATGATCAATGATGAAGTACAGTCACATACATATGACAATAGTGATTCATTATCACAGCACCACTAGCTCTCAACAGGAACTAAACTTTTTAATACTATTAAAGGAATCATCAGAATCAAGTCAAATTTGACATCAAGCAATCCCTGATGCAATCAGGGAGTGTGGCATAATTCCAAAGTACTCATGCAAACATCATGCAAACTGGTTTAAACTTCACATGTATTTTAAATGATCAGGTACAGTCATATAGACATGTCTATGGTAATTTATTGTCAAAGCATTATTAACTGGCAGCAGAAAGTGAGGCTTATAAACAAGTCTTTTTAATAGGTCTCTAACAGGGTTAAGTCATAGCACATATTGTCAGAATGATAGCAGAATATCCATTAGTCAAGTCAAGTGGGTTTTTAGTGTCGTTCCTCTATATAGCTTGTATACTTGTATTCCATTATATTAAATAGGGAAGTTAACTTTGACATGTGATGCAATAAATGTCATGCCACGCAAACAGAATGTGTCACATACTTCCACTGTAGGTTATGCAATATGTCCCAAAGTTGACATATTCAATGCTGGGTATAATCGCATGAACATGCCAATAGTGCTTCATTGTCATAGCACCGCCAGCTGGCAACAGGAAGTGTGGCTTATAAACCAATCATTTTAATAGTCCTCTTAGTGGGTTACTCAAATTCATACCAGACTTGATCAGCATGATGTCAAGGGGTACTTGGTGCAGAGGCAATGTTGATTTATTGAATGAATTAAAATGCCATGGCAAGGCAATAAATTTAATTAATTAACTTCATTGTGATTAACTCAAATTAATTGTGATGATGCTCAAACAGAAAGTGTGGTATAATTCAACTGTAGGTCATGTGATTTAGCTCAAATTTCACATGTACAGTCTGGTGAAAATGTTTCTATCTTGCATTATTTTCTAATTTAATACAATTTTCTTTACAGATTACATTATTGACAACAACTTGAGTGAAAAGTAGAATCTTAGAAATATTTACATGAAATTCAGAGCTTCTTAATATTTGGAATGTCCCCTTTTTTGCTTTAATTACATTGTGCACTCAAGCTGTTGTGGACTCCACAAGTTTGTGCAAAACCTTATGATCCATTTTCGATCAAATCCATTGGAGTGTCGTCTTGCTTCAATAGAAGTGATTAGGTATGAGGATAATCTGACCTTTTGCACAAACCAGTTAACATGGTCAATATCACAAATTAAATCTAAATAGGGACCTAGAAATAGTGCAGAATATTAAATATTAAATATTCAAAATATTGAACATTTACTTTCTTTGTTTTAAATATTTAAAAATTCTAAAACCTTCTGTTTATTTCCAATCTTAAATGAAAAATAAAATCAGATTTTCTATGTGGTCTCAGACTTTTGGACTCCACTGAATGTCCAGTGATGTGACATAATAACATCCAATACTGGCTCATGAAACACTACTGCACCCTTGGTGCTTGGGCCCACCAATCGCTGCTTGCATCTATATTACATTAATGTTTCTATAGTAACAACTATTTCACAGGGACATGTGTGGTGTCCATTCCACATAATCTAACATAATAAACAGGCTGAATTTTTTTTAGTCAAGAAAAACATTGTTGATATGATGAAGCTTTCAGCTACAGTCAGAGGCAAAGCTGTTCCTTTAGATTTTTCTGATAGGATTTCTGATAGATTTTCTGGGACAGTCTAAAGAAGGTGTGATGTGGTTTCTCACTACTAAGATGTGTGCATTTTATACTTCAAGAGAAAGGCTAACAACTGTTTACTGCTGTAACCACAGGAACCTTGTTTCACAGAAGTTCCAACAAAACTGAGAAAAAAAAGTATGACGTCAATGTTTTACTGATTACAATCGTTGGCAAAATGCTATGATATAAACACTTTGGGGTGTGCTGTTATAGGAAAATATTCAACTTGGTGGTAACAGTAACTCCACTCTGCATGATACCACCCAGATTTCCTACTTAATACTAGCTTTGTGCTAGCATTGGAACAGAACACTTATCTTCAAAAATGTCATTATAACTTGATATCTCGAACGCCTTTTCTTTCTTGCTTGAAGAAGCCACAGCACATGCCTTCACAATATGGACATCGTTATTTAAGGGAGGTCTTGCGTGTGTACAGAGCCATTGAACCACAGAGCCACAGAAATTTCCAATAAAGGTGAATGTGAAAGTGTTGTATGGACAGAGCCTATTGTCTTTTAGTAGCCACAACTGAGTTGTTTCTTTCTTATTTGTTAGGGATAAAAATTGTTGTTAGTATTCAGGTGAAGTAGCCGATTTATGTTGGAGAGAGGTGACCATCCATGAAATCATGCAGGACAGAAATGGGAAAGGCTCCATTTTAAGTCAGGAAAACAGTGTCTTATCCCTGTGTCTGTGCTAAGAGGCAGTTATGCATGCTCGTTGTTGGACCGAAATGGGTTTGAAAATCCCATTGCCCTACAGGCGGATTTATATGAGTCTTATATGTCTATATGTCAAATAATCATGGTCATCATTCTATGTTATTATAAAAACAACCTGTAGTCTGTTTATATTTTGAATATGAGTAAGTAAGAGTGTGAAAATGTAAGACAGAAAGAAAGAAAGAAAGAAAAAAGAAAGGAAATAAAGGAAATTTAACCACTACATTAGTCAGACGTCTAGCCCTTGGCTTTTTTCCAAGTCCCTCACAGCGTTAGTTTAGAGAGCACACACATCCTCATTCTCTCACACAGCATGGAGAAACTGAGCAAGATCACTGTTCCGGCCAGTGAGAAACTCCGGTAAGAAAGATGTTTTTCGATGTTGTGTCTTATTCTCATGTAGTGTTCACTGTTAGTTTAAGAAAAAATACATTCTAAGTTTTGGGTTAGCTAAAAGTTAAAACTAAATCTGTGAAGGTTTTCGTAGTCTAGGTGCAGGTAAACTGTAACTTGTGTTTGTGTTTAGCTTATTTCCTGATATTATACATTTGGAACATGGAACAGCTTTAGTTGAATGAAATGTACATTAATTTGGTCATCTTTAAATATTCTAAATGATTCAGAGGTACGTTTGTTGATTCAGACCTACTGTAAGAGCTACTTATTGGTGTGTAAGTAAAGCTAGCACTGATGAAAGGATTTAAGAGATTTAATATAGCGGTAACTCTACACCTTTAACTCACTTTGAGAGTTGAAGTGTTGATGTTTGTTTGGCCATGTCTTTGTGAGTTTTCACTGTTGGTGAAAGATTGCAAGAAACAAATTTCTCCCAATGAGTGTGTCATAAGCTCCAATGGTTTAAGCACTTTTTTTTAATGCAGCTGAAGTCTGTTTTGAGAACTCTTTTTTGATTACTTTATGCTCCAGTTAGTGAGTGTGTGAGTATGAGGGATGGGAGATAGCAGACTAAGCAAAACTATAATCTCATTAATTATACCTCACAATTCGCTCACACTCTCATCTCCACCACCACTCCTTCATCAACACACTCAAACACTCAGGGAACAAACCAATGCACACAAATGACAACACCTTCAGACAGCCATGAGTCAGTGTGCTGTGCTTTTAACACCCACGTAATGTGAAAAGTGTGTGCCTTGCATGTTAAATTCAGTCTAATCTAAAGCTTGGAAGTAGGTGTCTGGAAAGTGGAGAAGTATATGGGGTGCATGAGCCTTTTTTTACATTGTTCCAAGTGTTGTTTATATCTTTTGTGCGTCCATCACACTGAAACTGAGTTATGTTGCTAACTTTTTACTTTAACCCAACACACATAACCCTGACGACACTGTGAAATGACACGTAACTACAACAGAATTAACATGGATTTTACCAGGTTATGCCCAGAGAGAAACAGTCTATTATCTCAAATAATATGAGATGGAATATCTGCTTCATATTACTGCATGATTTTTTTCCCCCTGTGTACCCCCCACACTATAGTGCAGACATGTATGCTGTGGTTGTGCGTTAGATATGCAAATCATGACTCAGTTTAATCTCACTGTTCATTTGTATTCCAGGCAAATCCAAAAAATAGTTCAGGACATCAAAAAGAACGACGACAGCATTTTCAACCGATTAAAACGGTAAGTTTGCAATTGCTCAACAACAAACATAACACATTTCTTTTATATTTTATAATGTAAAGTACACCCATTCAAAATATCCACGTTTAATATGAAGCTGTATTACATACTATATATGAGGTGAGGCAACAATGTGGAACCACTTGTTGGTTAACGAAAGTAATTGAAAAACATATTTAGTAGCTTTTACAAAGTGCTGTAAAAGAAAAAGAAAAAAAGAGGGAAACATCTGTAGTGAGAAATGTATCAGTTCCTCTATCAGCTTAGTCCTAACAGGAACAATAGTTGTATGAACAGAACCGTAACAGAGCATTCAGCTGTGGTCTATTAGTAGTAGGGGAATATTTTTGCTAAAACTAAACTAGTAACGAATGAGAAAAGCTAAAGTAATGATATGATGTGGTGTTGTTTTTGGTCATTTGTTTCAGGTTCCAAACTGAACAAACAGCCAATATTCTCAAAACTGGCAGAAATACTATAGACAGGTATGACAAAGACCAGTGTTACACATTGAGCTGAACTACTGACTAGTTTGTAATTAAGCATGTCTGTAGTTGTCATTAGTTATATGCTATGCACTGTCAGGCTTATAGATTTGCTTAAATTATTATTATGTACGTGGCAGTCTGGGAACTGAGTTTTTCTGCCTATAATACACTTTGACAGCTCTACTTTCAGAAAACATTTTACCAAACATTGTAGAAATATTTTTATTTGGCCAAATGCCGTGCTAAATACAGTCAGTCTGCCTAAAGATATCTAAAATCTCAATAGCTATGTGATTTCCTTGAATCTCTCAACGTGAATAAGTCGTTGCACATGCAATAGTGAAACTGGCATAAGCATAATTAGTTCAGTTTGTAATCGGATACTGACCGTCCAAATGTCGGCGATGCTCTTGTACCATCACATCATTATCAAAACAGAGAAGAGTGCTTAGATAATCTGTACAAAGTTTTAAAATGTTTATAAAAATGAAATTTAGCCAAAAGAATAGAGCTGACTGAATTAATCAGTGATTATTTCCCCACTGACGTAAGCGTAGACAGTGATCAGTCGACTGAAGAGACGATGATGAGGCTCGTGTTTAAATGCTGATGAGACAGAGACTGATGTATATGTTGTTGTTTTTTCCTTCCCTTTTTGCTTTTGGAGGTAACCAAATGTTGAAACGCTAGAACTTTACTTGTGGTTAACATGCAATACTTTGCAAAAGGCACTGTATTTTCTTTACTACAAAATCTATCTTAGATATTTCTTTTATGACTTCTGCATTATTGAGTTAATACAAAAACATTTCATATTTCAAACATTACAACAGTTTTCAAACAAAAAATATAATGTTACAGAAATATGTTTGGGACAGGCAGTGGTAGCTCAGTGGTTAAGATGTTGGACTACTGATCAGAAGGTTGTGAGTTCAAACCCCAGCACTGCCAAGCTGCCACGCTGCCACTGTGGGCCCTTGAGCATTGCCCTTAACCCTCAACTGCTCAGTTGTAGAAATGACATAAATGTCTGCCAAATGCCATAAAATGTAAATGTTTGGATGTCAGTAAAGAAAGCAACATATAATGAAACAGACCACTGCAAGGGTGCTGGGTTTTGCATATGACTGATTGGCCAAGATGCTCAATAAAACTTACCTGCTAATTTCCTTACAAAACTGCACAAATTTGTACCTGAGGCTAAGGATTGTCTCACCAAATATTGACTTTGTTTAGTTTATTACTGTTTACCGTCCTTTATAGTATTTTCTTTACATTAACATTAGGCATGAAGTCAACTTTTCTTTACAGCATTTCTTTGCATAAAGTACTTTATACATTTTTGTATAAAGTACTGCAAAAGAGAAACAGTTCAATTCAGAAAAACCTGTATATGTAGTAGAAAATGTCCAAAATTCAACATGAGAAGGGTTTTCCCAGGCCGCCACATGCTTTAATTGTGCACCAGTCACATGTCCTTGTTGGTTTTGTTGGTCTGCTAGGAGAAGTGCTGAACTATGGACTATGGGTGGGTTTGTCGGCACAACTTCTTCATTCTTCCATGGGAAAGGATGAAGTCTTTGTGAAAAGGAATATAACAATCACTTATAACCCATCCAACCACACTGGTCATTAACTATTCGAAAGATTGTTTTGAATAAAAATGTTGTATCTGCTGTTGTAAGGGAATTACATCATAACATCAGTCATATTGATGCAATGGCAAGTTTCACTGTGATTGCCATGTGTTTAATGCTAATTTGGTACACTTCTCTTTCTGTTGCTTTCTTGTGTATTAGAATGGGAAATGGCAGACAGTAAAAGGAACTCTTACTCAGTTGAAACTTGTTCTTTTAATGTAAATGTTCTGCACAACAAACCAAACATGCTTTATTCAAGTCCACCAATGTCCCAACTTGATCTGACTTATAGACACCTTCCAGAACATACCATTATGTTTGGATGTTTACATGTGGCATGCAGGTTGTGTCTTGGTTAAAGGAAACTAGACACATATTGTGCTCATCAGTGCAAGGAGATCCTGCCTGACTTGAATTCCACTGATGTCAATGTATTTTTACATCTATTTTAACAACAAAAAACACATCTTAAAGGAAAACTTCATCCTGAAACACACAATGTGTTTATATATTACAGATGTAACTGAACACAAAAAAAATTACTCAGAATGAACAGATAATGTGTTCTAAACATAGGCTCACTATACTTTTTTTTAAAGAAAGCTGGCCAGAAAGTTTAACAGGACCTCTGGTTGAGATTGGAGGTGTGCATCTGGACTGTCCCCTTAGGATGAAACCAAAAAGTTGCACAACTGGGAGGTTGTTACTTTTTTATATGGGCACAAGCAAGCAGTCAGATATGAAGCTTGCACAACAAACAAAGACCATATCCAGTAACATGACCATGCGGTGCTGCGCGACACCGCTGGGTTTCCGTTCAGTGTTTCCAGGTGCATAGTGATAGGGTTCATATTTAGTTTTTAAAATGGAACTTTCAGTTTAGACCACCCTGACTTCATGTTAAAATTAGAATACAGACACAGATGTGGTGGTATTAGTGTGATAATTGGAGCTTTGTAATCCGATCTGTTTGAGCAGAGTGTTCAGATGAGCAGGTGAAAGAGCTGGACAGATTAAAGGAATAAAGTGTAACAATAATAATAATAATAATAATAATAATAATAATAATAATAATAATATGCTGTATCGCTCTCTTCAGGTAGAGATGAAAAGGGGGCTAAATACCACTTGCACCACTATTAGCAAGTAGCCAAACAGCATTGTGTGTAATGTAGGTAACTATTAACAAATAGTATAATGCATAAATCCAAGCAATGGAGGGAGCTATGTGGGACGGGGAGGGGGATTAATGGGGGAGAAACTATATCGTCTATAAATGTCATTGATATTCAGGTTGTCTGCCATTATATCCATTTTATTCATGGCACTTGGGAATGTGAAGCCGCAGTGATCCAGCATGGAATGTGAACAGCCATTAAAGTGAGATAGCTAGCTAACATCTAGCACAGTTTCTTTTCAAAATGTTCTTTTCAAAATGTTTCTTTTCAAAAGATGGGCTTTATGGTAGAGCTGTGATTTGGAGTTTGAGCTTGTATCCAAGGCATAAACACATAAGAAACAGGTGTAAAGAGCACAAAACCCGAAAGAATGGGAAAAAAATAATTATGTCTGATTAGTCATCTTGTACCCTTTTCCCTACAGCCAAATGTGTTTAAATTTGGGGAAGGCTTTAGGATGGCTTCTACAGTACATGCAATGCTCATAGTCAGCTGTTAAATATAACGGCACAAGCAGCCATCTCATGGAAGTGATCAGGCTAAATGAGGCTTTATTGGTCCATACAACAGCTTTTGGCTGTCTAACAGTGTCTGGACTGGAATCAAATACAGCTTTACCGAGAAGAGCAGCACCATTTACCCAAGAGCACAGTGGCAGACTGGCCATGTATAACATTCAGGCAATAGCAAGTCCATAATTTATAACCCAGCCACCACTCAGGAGCAACATAATTTAAACAAGTTTCTTTTACAGACAGGTTCTGTAACGTCCACGGAGGTTAGATCCAATAATCATGCTGCAAACAGTCACATACCAAAAAAATAAATAAATAAATAAATAAAAAAAGAGGCAATTGTACAACTGCAAACACTGTTTCTTAATGATGTTCCCATATTTCTATGTGAATAAGACTCAACAAATTAAAGAATGTTTTCATGCACATCTAGAAGAAAAAAGACAAAGGCCATAAAACCTAAACAGTATTAAACATATATGAGAAATTTGGAACCAAAGTAGATTTCCATTTCTTTCTCTACCCCCAAACAAAGAAAGCTATTGTTTCTTGCCAAATATATTTGGCCAATATTCCACAACATACAGTTCAAGAATTACCATCATTCATACAAGGTCTGAAAATAAGCTGATCTGATGATAAAGGGAGTCCTATTCCTTTTTAAGTATTTGATATAATAGTTGCACAGTAAAATAGTTAATAGTGTTCAATTCATTTCCTTTTGAATTTCATTTCTAAAAAAGAAACTGTGGCCTACAAGTTCATGGATGAATAGACACAAAGCTTTAATGCACTCGCTTGGCTGTTTTCTGTTTCAGACTAAAAAACAAAGGACCTCCAAAAGTACCTGCAAGAGACTACCCAGGTAAGTTCCTTTTACCTTTTTATTAAAGTTGATGGATTTTGATAAGGTATGCTCCCAGAATGCTAAAAAGACCAAGCAACATATACTAATCACTATGAATACCAATGAACCTGGCCCCTTCTGCTCTCCGGACCTGCCTGATCCAGCCTGATGCCCTATTTCTGGTTGGAGTGCTCATCACAGCAAAATCACTCGCTGCTGCTGAGGATGGCCACACATGGACAGCCTAAAGATCAATGAGATTACTGTGGATGGTACCACTTAAAAACCATGAAGATAACTTTGGACTGCAATTGATATGAGCAGTTTTGCTTCAATGGCATAGGACTGCAGTTGCTATTATAGCTTTAGGACTGTCATTGCCACAAACAGTTTTGCACTCGAGTCTCCATCAGTGAACAGTTGATAACTTCAACAAAACTTTATGTTAAAACTATAATGAATTTCCTTGTTACACAATTGCACAAGTGTGACCATGTAGTACACAGTTATAGAAGGGATTTATTTATAATTGCACTATCCGGTGTCACCCAGATGAGGATTGGTTCCCGTTTGAATCTGGTTCCTCTCAAGGTTTCTTCCACATATTGTCTCAGGGAGTTTTTTTCTTGCCACCATCGCCTCTGGCTTGTTCATTGTACATACACAAAATGTACTGTATATCCTGAATTTATATACTTCCGTAAAGCTGCTTTGTGACAATGTCTGTTGTTAAAAGTGCGATACGAATACAACTGAATTGAATTAATTGCTAAGCCAAAGTCCACTGAAGGAAATGGATGATAAGCATTTTGCATTTTTTGATGATGGTCCTCTTATTTCTTTATTCAGGTGAAAACCAGGACTCTGAACAGTCGTCCGATTCAGAATTTGTGAGTATCCCATCCCTTTTTTCCCCCGCATCTCTGATATACTGTTGGTACTTAACTAATTCATAATTGCAGGACAATGACCTGTATGAGGAACCACAGGGTGATTACAACTATGAGCCTCCCCCTTGTGAGAAAGTCTTCACTCCTCCCCGACTGGTCAACTACACTGGAGGAGAATACCTGGGTAAGTTTCATCTTGTTATCATGATATCTTGATCCCAAACTTCACAATCCAGTTAGCCTGGGTCTTTAATAAAATATCTGTTAAGAGAACATGCAGACGAAATATGAATTCAAGTCATTAAACCATTATACCAGAAGTTACATCATTCCATTTCATTTAAAGTTAGTCTCTCATCAAGACACACCAAGTAATCATATTTTTGTTATGTTATTAATTTGATAAGTAGGCATGGCAGATGGTTTGGGGGTTTTTTTCCCCCATTATATACAGACTGTGTAAATTGATTTTAAATGTACTTTGGGAGGTGGGTGGAAACTGGAGAACTTCCAACATCCTGAAATTTGACACAAACAGTAACCCAATCTCAGGATCAAACCATGCATGCAAGTATGCAGTTAATGGACAATATACATGGACAAAAGTGTACTTTTAAGGTGAATGTCAATCTGGTTAATGTGTTCAGCTTCATTTTTGATTTACAAATCAGATGCTAAATACGGTGCATGTGCCATGACAACAGATCACACAGACAGATACACTTGTTCCTTTTGTGGAAACCTGTGTTGCTGTATTCCAGCATGTACATGGATACATTCAGTCAGCAGTTTGACATTGGAACTTCATACAAATGTTGTGGTATCTTCCCCAACATCTGCATGTAGTCAGTGAGCTCTAATCAAAACTAGAACTTCCTGTTTCATCTGTTCTTTAACAGACACACGTCTTGGTCGACAAACACAAACTAAACCGATGAAGCCCTTCCTACCAATCAAACCTTCAATTCCAGAGAAGCCTAAACAATCAGCAAAGTATGATGTAAGTAAAGATATTGCTGTTCACTTCACGGTTTCCTGACTGTCAAACTACACTTGATCTTGAAATAGTTGTGCCCTTTATTTGAGCCATAGCAGATTTTTCTTGTATAAATCATAATCTTAAATACAATTATTGAATATTAACTTGTCCCTGAAACTATGCGTAATTCGTTATTTGTTTCTTTGCAGGAGGACTATATTGAGCCTGAGGATGACACAGACGATAACTATATTGACCCTTCTGATAAAGGTCCTGCAAATAAAATTATAAAACTAAAATGTTACATCTAAACCAGCAGAAGCAAACACAGTACACTTTTTGTACAGTAATTTTAAAAAATACAGAACACCCACATTTAAGTTCCAGACATGAATATTATTAGAGAATTCCCTCTAAACCATCTAATCCACAAATTCCTCTAAACCACAAATGATTTATTTCTCCACTACACAGGATTAGATTGTACTGGACAAGCGCTCTTGTTGGTGCAATTCACTGTGGTGGATTCATTGATTTCATAGCCAGTTTACTTATAATGGCTCAGCATTCAGCCTAGAATTATATTATGGTGAGTTTCTCAAACCTCTCATCTTCAATAAACATTATTGGGAATTGTTTTTTCCTATAGATCACCAAGGAAGGCAATCAGCACGCTCATACAGTCCAGGTATGCTGTTATTCATAATCCAGTTATTTGTAAGAATCTACAGAAAAGAATCTAAATATAATTTGTTGTTCAGTAGTTTTTAACCAGCTCTGTGTCTGTGCATCATTTGATCATACATAAGAAAGCCAACAAAAAGTTTATGTAGCATCTGATGATGTTCTTCTCTCAAGAAGTGTCAGTTTCAGTAAAATAGGTGATAATGAAGTTAAAAATTGGAAGGAACCAACCAAAACATTAACTCTATAATAGACTACACTATTGTGCTTAGCACTGGAAACCAACCTGTTAGACAACATTAGATTTCAGTAGCAGGTTCCAGATGATTGCTAAACCATCATGGTACAAAGTCTTCGTAAAAGCTGAGTTGAAAATCAGCGTGTGCTAGACTGAGGAGGAGAGCGGGGATATAAACATGTCCAGCAGAGCCGTTCATCTGTAAAACATGCTGACATGTTTGGGTGCCAGTGGAACTGATTTACTTGTGTTTACTCATGATGTATCAACAGAAAGGCGGATTCGGGAATGCTCATGAGCATCTTAAATGTTGTGATCCAACCAAATGTTTTTATGGAGTAAATATTGGGTGTTTTTAAGGGCTATAGACTGCAGACCTCAGACATTCATAGACTGCATAGGATTTTCAAGTACTAAAATGGACAACAAGGAATATTTACATTTTTCTAATTACATTTGGCACAGTGAAATGGAGGCACTATATACAACTCCATCAAATATAGTCATTACTACCCTTAAAAATGAAAGTGGGCAAATTAAACAACAAAAATTGTATTAAAAACATTGTTTAAAAAATATTAGTTTGCCTTAGGCATGTCAAAATGTTTGACAGGCAGTTAAACTGTCAACAATGTAAACAACTGCAATTATCAATTTAATTTTCTGTTAATTTTATGCCACTTTTCTAATATCAATATAATTAGTATAATGTAACATACTTGTTATTTATACATACTTGTATAAATATATAAAAACTTGTTACTGAAATAATAAGACAAAGAGGCTACTGAACAGTAAACAATAAAGTATATCAAAAATGTGCTATGGCAAAAAAAAAAAAAAAAAAAAAAAAAGCTTGTCATTTACAAGCTTTAAATTTTACTGATATTCTACTAAATATGGCTGTTACATGACAAACACGGTTACTAATAGTTCATAAATCAAAGCCATTGAGCAAGAATACTGATTCAGAATACTATAATGGGGCAATGATTTGATTATACTGACCAACTACATACTGTACAAATACAGTACATGGTAACATCTGCTTGTGAAACTAATAGAAAAGTTACCCACAATCAGCTCAAATAATTGCAATCAGAAGATTATGTAATATTTACAACATGGCCAAGTTACAGAAAGGAAGGTTATATTAGAAGTACTGCACCATGCTAATTTTTTCCCCCTGTTGTTTTCAGATGTCTATGAGGTTCCTGACCAGGTAAGTTTTAAACATTGTGTCTTATCTGCTCCATTTAAGCAGAGACCAACTTTAATCATTTTTACATTCCCATTTATTGACTTACTAAATTATATATAACCGTGATTTTTCTCTGTTGAAAGGACAATTCTCCATCCAACAGCAGGTGAGTCTATGATTGCCTTTGAGCTACACACTATTGTGCTGGAAGAGAGATGAAACTGGACAGCCATTTTCATTGAGAGCTGAGCCATTCTGAGAATTCTGACTTTCATTTCCACATGTTATTTTTGGTGTGCTTCTCACGCCCCACTTCTGATGAACTTGTAGCACCTGTTAAATCTAGCACTTTTTTATACCAAAATATGCAGGAAATAAGTAACTTCATCAATATTTTCGTGTACTATTTGTCCAAAATATTTGTAACGGTTCCTCTTTCTGGTCCCCAGGTGCAGCCAAAAGCTACAACCCCCTGCGCTACAGCTGCCCCCTAAACCAAGTCCCAGGTATAACACTGTTAATAGCAGGGAACATATCTGATTTGTGTGTCCACACAATGTGAGTTATATAATCTTGTTTGAATTCATTTTAAAGCAGAAAATACATAGATCATGTTGTGGTCCTGAAAAAGTGATTATTAGTATATATGGTGAAGGTTTTCAGGTATGGTGAATCTTGTGTAATGAGACTACATGGTTACTGAGGGCAGTGAAAACACCCTGGTAAACGTCTTAAGAGTGGCAAAGGTCTTAATTAAGAGTGACTAACCTGCTTGGTATGGATTCCTGTATTCCTCTTTCAAACCAGTTTTAAAACCATTGTTGTCCTTCAGGTGTAGGTATACAAAGTCCTGACCTAAGAATTTCACCCTCCTGTGCGGGGACAAACATGATGCTGCTGACTCAGCTGGCCAAATTTTAACCATCCATCATGTTCCTGTATGCACAGTAGAGAACGAAAATTGGTACTAAAGTTTGAGTAGTTCTGTAGTACTGTTGAAACCGGATTCATTCATCTTCAGTAACTGCTTTATCCAGGTCAGGGTCACAGTGGATCCATAGCCTACATATCTTTGAAAAGACTGATTGTGATGTGGGAATACACCTGGAATGGGAAAGCAGTCCATCACAGGGCACACATTCACACTCATTCACATCTAGGGGAAATTTAGCATAGCTAAACAACCTACCAGTTTTTGGGTGGAAACTGGAGAGCCCAGTTTCCAGAAATTAAACGTCAGAAATTAAATGTTTCTACATTTTTTAAAATAAATAAATAAATACCATAAAGAGCAGTAAACAGTAGTAAATGAATAGTCAATATCTGGTGTGACAAAAAAAGAAAAAGAAAAAATAGTAGTCTCCGGTACAATTTGTGCAGTTTTATAATTAAATGAGCTGGTAAGTTTTAATGAGCATCTTGCAGAACCAGCCACAGTTCTTCTGTTTTTCGTCTGAAAAGTGGTCTCTTACGTAATATGCTGTTTTCACTAAGAAAGACGTGGGATAAACGTTGTACTGCAGACAGCCACTAGAGGGCGACAGAGACATTTTTATATAGTAGACATTTCATGTCTTTCATTTCATTTCATGTCTACTACAGGTGCATCTCAATAAATTAGAATGTCGTGGAAAAGTTCATTTATTTCAGTAATTCAACTCAAATTGTGAAACTCGTGTATTAAATAAATTCAATGCACACAGACTGAAGTAGTTTAAGTCTTTGGTTCTTTTAATTGTGATGATTTTGGTTTACATTTAACAAAAACCCACCAATTCACTATCTCAACAAATTAGAATATGGTGACATGCCAATCAGCTAATCAACTCAAAACACCTGCAAAGGTTTCCTGAGCCTTCAAAATGGTCTCTCAGTTTGGTTCACTAGGTGAGCCACAAACATTCATTGCCAAAGAAGCTGGCTGTTCACAGAGTGCTGTATCCAAGCATGTTAACAGAAAGTTGAGTGGAAGGAAAAAGTGTGGAAGAAAAAGATGCACAACCAACCGAGAGAACCGCAGCCTTGTGAGGATTGTCAAGCAAAATCGATTCAAGAATTTGAGTGAACTTCACAAGGAATGGACTGAGGCTGGGGTCAAGGCATCAAGAGCCACCACACACAGACGTGTCAAGGAATTTGGCTACAGTTGTCATATTCCTCTTGTTAAGCCACTCCTGAACCACAGACAACGTCAGAGGTGTCTTACCTGGGCTAAGGAGAAGAAGAACTGGACTGTTGCCCAGTGGTCCAAAGTCCTCTTTTCAGATGAGAGCAAGTTTTGTATTTCATTTGGAAACCAAGGTCCTAGAGTCTGGAGGAAGGGTGGAGAAGCTCATACCCCAAGTTGCTTGAAGTCCAGTGTTAAGTTTCCACAGTCTGTGATGATTTGGGGTGCAATGTCATCTGCTTGTGTTGGTCCATTTTGTTTTTTTGAAAACCAAAGTCACTGCACCCGTTTACCAAGAAATTTTGGAGCACTTCATGCTTCCTTCTGCTGACCAGCTTTTTGAAGATGCTGATTTCATTTTCCAGCAGGATTTGGCACCTGCCCACACTGCCAAAAGCACCAAAAGTTGGTTAAATGACCATGGTGTTGGTGTGCTTGACTGGCCAGCAAACTCACCAGACCTGAATCCCATAGAGAATCTATGGGGTATTGTCAAAAGGAAAATGAGAAACAAGAGACCAAAAAATGCAGATGAGCTGAAGGCCACTGTCAAAGAAACCTGGGCTTCAATACCACCTCAGCAGTGCCACAAACTGATCACCTCCATGCCACGCCGAATTGAGGCAGTAATTAAAGCAAAAGGAGCCCCTACCAAGTATTGAGTACATGTACAGTAAATGAACATACTTTCCAGAAGGCCAACAATTCACTAAAAATGTTTTTTTATTGGTCTTATGAAGTATTCTAATTTGTTGAGATAGTGAATTGGTGGGTTTTTGTTAAATGTGAGCCAAAATCATCACAATTAAAAGAACCAAAGACTTAAACTACTTCAGTCTGTGTGCATTGAATTTATTTAATACACGAGTTTCACAATTTGAGTTGAATTACTGAAATAAATGAACTTTTCCATGACATTCTAATTTATTGAGATGCACCTGTATATAAGGGAGACAGGCACGGTGGCTAGTGGTTAGCAAATTTGCCTTATTGGGGCTTCGATTCTGGCCTCCGCCCTCTGTGCATGGAGCTTGCATGTTCTCGCTGTGCTTCGGGGGTTTCCTCCGGGTACTACAGTTTCCTCCCCCAGTCCAAAGACATGCATTGTAGGCTGACTGGCATCTCTAAATTGTCTGTAGTGTGTGAGTGTGTGTGTGTGGGAATGTGCCATGGGATGGGTTGGCACCCCATCCAGGGTGTCCCCTGCCCTGTGCCCCGAGCCCTCTGGGATCGACTCCAGGTGCCCCGTGACCCTGTGGATGGATGGATGTCTACTATAAAACTGTGCTATGTTGGGGACATTTACGTATGACTTATGTTTGTTTTATTTAACAAGTGTAATTCTGTAGATTCCTCCCTGTCATGGACTGCATATATGTTTAGTTGCTTCATGTGTGGTTTGGTCTTTTAGGTCTAAAAGCTTCTGTTAGAATTATTTCTGGGCTTGAAATACACCAGAACATAACGTTTTACTGAAGATCCCTCAGAGATATTCTGACCACTGATATGGGGACAATATATATGGAAAAAGATTTATTGATTGTTTACTCTGTTCATCCGCTTAGGTTGTTGATCTGGCATTTTGCTGGATCTGTTGCTGTTTTAAACAAAAAAAACAAAAATAACTCATTTTTAACCCATATACTCCTGGTCTTAGAACAGAATAGGGGAAAAGGTAATCCCATTGCACTGCCACGTGTTCAAACATAGTAAAGATCTCTTGCCCAGTGTGCCATCGTGTGATAAAACGTCCTTACAAGTGTTTGTCTTACTCAAATTTGGTCTGTGTCAAAACAGTAACAAGGTCCAACAGGAAGTCCAAACCAACAACGGAGGAGGAAGAACTGATTAAACAGAATACTGTTGACCTGTATGTGGCAGGAAAAGCTCGGGATCTTCAATAAATATTTTGTTCTAATGTTTGTCAAACCCAGCAACAGAAGTGATGGATGCACATATTTGTACAATGGTAAAAATAAAGCAAGCAGGAATTAGCTCTCTACCTGTACCTGAAGAAGAACTGTTCGACTGGTCCACAGTGTACACGTTCGGGACAAATAAGACAACTGGTTTGAAAGAGAAGTAAAAGAGGTCATCCATATTAAACAGGTACAAGCATCTCCAAAACATCTGCAACAATTTGCAACACCACCAATCAACTATATTCAACTCTACAATTATTGACACCCTTCATAAACTTTAGCAAAAATGAATATACGGTAGCTCTCTTGTTTATCCTTTTTAACACCAAATGCAGTCTTCACAGGTGAAATCCAGGGCTCAAACTAAGAGTAGACATCCAGAGCTATTAATTGTTTAAACAATCAATCTAACAGGACACACCTGGGCAACAGGAAACACTTGTTGGTCACATGTTCCAATATTTTTGACCACTCGAAAAAAGGATGTGGTCAAACAAAAGTTGCCAAGTTGTTTAACACATCTAGATGTAAATATCAGGAAAAAATGCTGAAATTCATGTCTCAGTCATCTTTTGATCTCAAACCCAAATGTCTTCATTGTGTAGCAAAAACAAAAGAACTGGCCTTGCTGTTCCTATACTTTCAGAGGAGACTGTAAATAAGGAATAGAACATGCCAGGACGTGCTGAAGTGTTGTATTCCTCTTATACCACAGCAAGTCAATAACAATTCAGATTATTTATTTATTATTGAACACATCGTATGATTTTGTTGAATGTCCATGCAACAAATTAGTTCCTGTTATTATTTACATACAACCCTCACCAGCTTCTTTTTCTCTCTCTTGAAGCTGATAAAACAAGTTTGTCATGTTACAAAGAAATCGCAAAAAGACTTTCCTGTGCCACAAAATTTATTGACCTGTAAGAGCTGCCCCTGAGACTCCTTCCAGAAATGTTATATAAATGTCTCCCTATGGAAAGCATCACCACATCAATAATTATATGTTTTTTTTTTCTATTAAATAACAATACATTTATTATTAGGCTTAGACTATTTGGAGCATCTGCCATACAAGTCTATGTGAATGAGCTGTTACTATAGAAACGAGAAAGTATTAGACTGAGCACGTTAATATAAACCTGTGATTTTCCTTGCAGCCAGAACTACTGTCTGAGTTTCTGTTATGGAAAATTAATAATCAGAATTCAACAGTGCTGTGGTATAAAAAATTAACAATGTAATAAGAGATGAGATTTGAGCTTAAACGTATCTTTATACCGTATAGCAGTGGTCACCAACCCTTGAGGCCACCAACCTCATCCTTGAATTTACCTTCCTGCAGGTTTCATCTCCAACCAAAATCTAAAGCACCTGATTTAGTTGATCATGAACTTATTAAGGCAATGATTAGATGGTCAGGTGTGCATGATTATGGTTAGAGCTAAAGTCTTCAGGAAGGTAGATCTCCAGGAACAGGGTTGGTGACCACTGCTGTATAGTGTAGTCTTAAAACAATGGTATATACACTTTCTGGCATCATACCTATGCAAAAAAGACATCTGAAGAAGACTGTCTGCTACAGAAAGGCCTCTTACTATTCACTGAGTTTTCTTCAAGTGTGTTTAATGTTAAGTGTCTGAAAAAAAATAGGGTGGGTGTTACCAGAATCGAACTGCCTTCCAGTATATAGAAACCAGACATAAAAATCCATTCCCTTCTATAATATCTATTTAAGATAAGACATGGTGCCTGATTAGTTATTCATGTCCAATTAGTCTTACAACTTCATTCATGTGATAGTGAACAAATTTAAACTACTGCATCCTCACAAATTTTCATGAAATCAGATTCGGTCTAATATGACTTTATGGAGATTGTCATACTGTAACTGTTGGTTTATATATGGGTGTAGAATGATCAGTCCTCATGACTGAATAACGAATCCAGTTGCCAAGACTATGAGAGATTACTTCTAGAATTAGGTTTGAAACTTTTACTAGAAAATAATCATAATTTTTCAAGCAATGTGCCTATATCAACCAAAACACAAACACAAACACATTTAATACAATTTTAAGGTAAATCATTAATACTGACTATAATACTTGCTTGTTTCTTATACTTGCAGAATTAATATTAAGAAGCCAGTTATCTGTCCAGTAAGTATCACTGATTATTTAATAAGGAAAAAGAAGAATAAAATACAAAAAGAACAATGTTTTTGCAATGAGTGTGTGACTATGAAATGTACATCACACAGTGATGATCACAGTGACGTTCCATTATCTGGTTTTACAGGAGCCAGAGGATGAGGATGACTATGAAACGTGTATTGATAATGGCAGTGAGTACCCAACAATACTTTTTTTTTTTTTGAATGTTTTAATTACTGTTACGTATTGCCGGTGCAGGCTGAAGAGTCAGAGTAGAGGAGTAGTCAGGATGCATGCGCAGGGGAGACGTTAGATAATGCAGTAAAGTTTATTCTCACAAAAGCAGTAAACAAAAAAAGGCAATAATCCACACAGCCAGTGATCAACCAAAAGACAGGAAAAAAAATACGCGAGACACGGAAGTGGTCTGGGAACCACAAACAAGGCGCTACGGCCATCGGAACAAGAACTTCAAATTTATACTCATCTAAACTAATACACCGCGATGAAGCGGACACAGACAGGGGTTTAAGTAACACATACAAATCATACACACCTGAAACCAATGAATCAATGAAATAACATGAACCAATGAGAAATAAGGAGGCGGAGACATGATACCAACAAAAACAGAAGCACATGGGAAAACACAGGAGGCGGAGACATGACGTGAACACGAAAACAAAAAGGCACATGGCCCAGGTAAACAAAACGAGAGTCTCTCTGACAGGAGGCGGAACGCGCGCCGTGGAATGCGGAAGTAGGCTACGCTTCTTTTTGCAGCGTAGCGAGAGAGAGAGAGAGAGAGAGAGAGAGAAAACCTAACAATCACCAATATTTTACGAATAGGATGGCTTATTACACAGCATACAGTATAAATACCAGTAGAACGCTGTGTATATTAATGAATTAATATTTGGACACAAAGGTTCATCTGTCATTACTGTCTCTAGCCATTTGTTAAAATAAACAAATATAATAATTCACTGAAACAAATTTATACATCCCTCGAACACACTACAGATATCATGGCCTTAATATCTACCTAACACCAAGCTTTTCTCTTCCAGGTTTGACTGAAGAGCAGGAGAAAAAGACAGTAGAAAACAAACGGCCATCTATCCCTGTCCCTCTGCCAAGAGAAGTGTAAGTTACAACAATATTATGTCTGTACAATTAGAGTGAATAATGTTACAGATATGCAACACAAAACTGTATCTAAAAATGTGTCCATGTTTATTAGGAAGAATCCAAAACCACTAGCTTTGCAGGTATGTACATCTGAAATATGAATTTAGGCATGTTGGTTTTGTTTTGTTTTGTTGACCATTAAATGTGTAGTGTTATTATGTTTTGTAATGATATTTCTCGATTTTCAGAAACCAAGCATTCCATCTAGAGACCACGAAGGTAAAAATAACTTTGGTCATGGAAATGTCTCTGAATATTGCTCTTATTCTTACTCTGTACATAATCCTATAGTCATGTGTTGGCAGTTTTTGTAGTTTAATGAGTGTTAATATTATAATGACAATCTGAACAATATATTGTATTTTGACATTTGGTTTGACATTTGGTTAGGCTTGCATCATAATCATCATCATCATCATAATATACCATTTTGTGGTATATAATAAACAAAGAAAATATAGTAGCAAACTGTCATTTTTAGAGGTCTTCATTTTCGCTTTATTTTTGCACTATTATATTGCAAAAAAACAAATAAATAAAATATTGGTAGTCTTTTCTGCACTCCCCTAACCAACACCAAACCATCTGTTGAAACTGCATATGTTGAGTTGCTTTTTTTTTTTTTTTTTTTTTTAAAGTATTTATTTGTTTTAATAAAGGAGGGGGCGGGGGGGGGGGTGTTGCTGTGCAGCTATGCTATGGTTGGGCGTGGAGCCAATTTCTGGCCCAGAGAAACTTAAAACAAAAGCCTGAAACAAGAAAAACTAGCCCAATGAAAACTAGCTGTAAAGCATGGAAATTTTACTATAATATTTTTTTTTAGTAATAATTATTGGATCATTACAGGTCCAGAAACATTTCTAAACATTACAAACTGGACCTTAAAAAAAAAACAGGATGATGTGTTTGGACAGTAGTGTAAGATTTCCGAGTGTCAATCTCGTAATGCCCTTTTGCTCCAAGTGAAAAAGTGGCATTCACCTTGATACTAGCCTTGACCTTGATATTGTTATATGTGATGCTCTACAGCTCGGGATCCAGCTCCCACTGTGGTCTCTCCACCCACTACAGGATTTCATCTTGTAAAGTGAGTGACCACACACCAAGAACATTTGTCAAATCCAGTAAATATTCACTACATGTAGTAACTTATTGCAATCCTTTTTCATTTATGATGACTTCAGCAGGTCTCTGCAGCGTGACAACCTCTGCCAGAGTAAGTGGTTCGAAAATAGATTTTGTCACACCCAAACACCCCTGCCACCAACACACACACACACACACACACACACACACACACTCTCTCTCTCTCTCTCTCTCTCTCTCTCTCTCTCTCTCTCTCTCTCTCTCTCTCTTTCACTGTTCCAGTTTTTTCGATTGGTTCTCTTGGTAATTTCTCTGTTATGTGTTTGTGCAGAGTCTCCACCAGGGAGAGGAAGTTTATCTCAGGAGGACAGTGCCACTAGGCAGCAAGAGGAGGTGAAAAACATGTCTGCATGAACTTCCTCCTAATGACAGCCTACAACATTAACCCTTCCTTAAATTGGTTCATGTATCACTTTGCTCATTTTAGTGTTTCCAGAGAATTTCACCTTGCTTTGGTTGTGGTGTTTTTAAAGCCATGTGGTCTACAAATTATGTACTATAGCTAAAGTAATTATTAAATCAGAAATGCAGAAATGCAGGTCAGTCTGTACTAAGCTACTTATTCTTATTAAGAAACCCACTTCACATAGTAACTGTTCCTCATCACTCACAGGAGGCTGGTGTGTATAAGAAGCCGTGGTATGCCAGTATCTGTGACCGCAAAACAGCAGAGGAAGCACTCATCCGATCAGCCAAGGTATGTGTGGCTTACACAAAACTGAAGAGCTTTCTATCACACACACTGCCAGTATGTGACGCTTTATGTTAACTTGTGTCAATTACCTACTGATCACTTTTTTAGCGCCTTTTGTTTCACCACTTTTATTTTATGGTAATAAAATCTATGTTAAATATAACTTATATTCATATCAGTTATTAGCAAAAATAACAAATGTATTTTTAGCAACTGTCATGTCATATTGTTAGTCAGGTAAAAATGATCATTTCTTTCTTTCTTTTTTAAATATCATTCATGGTCCTTAGAGAAATAAAGAGAAACGCATTAACCCTTTCTCACAGTACACTGGCGTTCCATTTCCCCGGTGGAATGAAAATCATACATTTTCGATCAGTGTAAAGAAATTAATTATTTCATTGCCGCAAGTCTGTTATAAGTTTAGTCAGGACACTGTTGGGTTTCTGTGTGTAGAGTATCGTGACTCTGTGTTTAGCTGCTGGTGAGCAGGGTGATGGGAAAAGGGGAGGGGTGTGTGCCCCCTGCTGGGCAAACGATTCCCACCTCTCCCCAATAACACTGGTACAGATATAAAACAGACAGCACAATTAAACAGTAAAACACTGCATACAACTGCCACAATAAAATTATAACATTTAAACCTAGAAGGTTTGGTAAAAAAAAAGAAATACTTATGAAAAACTGCAAATTCCTAAAGACCTGAGTGTCAACTTTCATGTGAGGCATTAACCACTACTTAGGAGTGTGTGTTATCACAAATAATTCAATGCTAAACATGGGCACCCCAAACAGGCCTCTGGTAAAAGAGGCCAGCTATCGCAAGCTGCTAGGTTAATGTCTTACTTTTCTCAAATAAAGAATGAAACTTCCGTTGTTGCAAGTTATACCAATACAAGAATTGTTTGCTTTACAATCTTCTTATTTTTGTAAGGAATAAGACACACGGGCCATGCTGTTATAGGAAAACAATCCACGACGGCGTGGTATGATGTATCACGACGCAAAGTGGAGTTACTGTGACCACCCTGAAGTTAATTATTTTCCAAGAATTATGTTCCTCTCATACAAAACAGATTTGCCAACGATTACAATTTCGTATGTATTAATGAGCAAACTTTTGTGCTTTTTAACCATTTAAAGTTTTATTCAATGTTAATTATTATAAAGAGTCGTTCCCTCACCAGCCTATCTTTTTTCTCTCGCTTGATAGTTAGTAGTTTTTATCCTATGGTGGAAAACGTACAGTTACAAAACGTTGACACTGGAGACTCCTTCTATAAATGTTGAATAGATTTCTCCTAACAGAAATCTTCCCCATAGCAACGATTATACAGCTGAGGTCAAAGAGTAAGTTTACATACGCCTTGGAGAATGCAAAATGTTTTTTTGTTTGTTTGTTTGTTTGTTTTTTTTAAATAAGAGAGCTCATAAAAATTGTTTTTTATTTAGTACTGAACTGAATAAGCTACAGTGCCCTCCACTAATATTGGCACCTGTTAGAGTTTCCTTCGTTCTCGGAGTTCGCTACGCGAACATTTCCGCATTCCTCGCGCCGCGTAGCTGAAAACAGCGCGAGCTTCATTCACAAAAAACCCCGCTGGACTATGCATTCATGAACTCTCGCTTTGTTTATATCACCATGTGCTTATGTTTTGGTTTACGTCATGTCTCCGCCTCCTTTATGTTTATTGGTTCTCTGGTTTGCGTCATGTCTCCGCCCCTGCTCATTCATTGGTTTGCCGTTTATGGTTTAATGATTAGTTTCAGGTGTTCATGGTTTAACGTCTTTTGTCTTTGATTGTTTTGTGTATTTAAACCTCATTCTGTTTCCGCTTCCTCGCGGAGTATTCCTATTGAATATCAATGAATACAGCTTTTTGCGCGTTTGTTTACCATGCAGTCCCTGGACTTTGGATTATTGCCTTGTCATTTAGTGGATTATTGTCTTGTGGATTACTGCCTTGTCGTTTTGTGGATTTATGCCTGAATACTCTGTGGATTTTTTGTTTGACTGTTTGCCTTTTTTTTACCCTGCTGGTGCGTTGCCTTTCCCCCCTGTTTAGATTATGTTCCTATACTTTTGAACATTCCTTTACTTTCGAACATTCCTTTACTTTCGCATGTTCCCAATAAACTGACTATTTCCCCTGCACATGCATCCTGCCTCCCCCTGTCCGTGTTTCGTAACAGCACCCTTGGTAAATATGAGCAAAGAAGGCTGTGAAAAATTGTCTTCATTGTTTAACCATTTGATCTTTTTGTTCAAAAAATTCACAAAAAATACTCTTCTCATGGATATCAAACAATTGCAAACACAACACAGGTTTATAAAAAAAAATAAATAAATCTTTGTTAAATATAGGTGTGCCACAATTATTGGCACCCTTTTAGTCAATACTTTGTGCTACCTCCCTTTGCCAAGATAACAGCTCTAAGTCTTCTCCTGTAATGCCTGATGAGGTTGGTGAATACATCGCAAGAGATCTGAGACCATTCCTCCATACAGAATCTCTCCAGATCCTTCTAATTTTCAAATCCTCTTCAGTTCACCCCACAGGTTTTTTATGGGTTTCAAGTCGGGGGACTGGGATGGACATGGCAGGACCTTGATTTTGTGGTCAGTAAACCATTTGTGTTTTGATTTTGATGTATGTTTTGGCTCATTGTCCTGCTGGAAGATCCAACCATGGCCCATTTTAAGCTTTCTGGCAGAGGCAGTCAGGTGTTCATTTAATATCTGTTAATATTTGATAGAGTCAATGATGCCATGTATCCTAACAAAATGTCCAGGTCCTCTGGCAAAAAAACAGCCCGAAAACATTAAAGTGGGCATGAGGTACTTTTCCATATCGCAGTTTTGGAGACTTTCTGACCCTAAGACGCTACTAACTTCTGCAATTCTCCAGATGTGATCCTTGGAGATTTTTTGGCCACTCGAACCATCCTCTTCACAGTGCGTTGAGACAATATAGACACGCGTCCAATTCCAGGTTGATTCATAACATTTCAAGTTGACTGGAACTTCTTAATTATTGCCCTGATTGTGGAAATGGGCATTTTCAGTGCTTTGCTATTTTCTTATAGCCATTTCCCATTTTGTGAAGCTCAACAACCTTTTGCCGCAAATCACAGCTATATTTCCTGGTTTAACCCATTGTTATGAATGATTAAGGGAATTTGGCCTATGTGTTACCTCATATTTATACCCCTGTGAAACAGGAAGTAATGGTTGAACAATTTCCTGTTCCTAGTCACCCAGGTATACTAAAAAACATAAAAATATCAATGAGAATATACTTCAAATATTTTTTTCTCATTATATATATATATATATATATATATATATATATATATATATATATATTTTTTTTTTTTTTTTTTTTTTAATAAACCTGTGTTGTGTTTGCAATTGTTTGATATCCACGAGAGCAGAGTATTTTTGTGAATTCTTTTACCAAAAGATCAAAATGTTAAATAATAAAGACAATTTTTCACAGCCTTCTTTGCTCGTATTAACCAAGGGTGCCAATATTAGTGGAGGGCACTGTATTTCACATAACAGATGTTTACTATACTATATGTAAACATATATAGTCCACAAGACAATAATAACTTTAATTTACACAAATGAACCAGTTCAAAAGTTTACATATGCTTGATTCTTAATACTACGTTAAGAGTCAGGGGGGTGTAAACTTTTGAACAGGATGGTCGGTATAAATTATTTAGTTTAAAGATCTTTTTTTTTTCATTAAGTACTGACTTACAGAACCTACGTAAGATATTTACATGTTACATGACAAAATAACAATATACATCGATCATCCTGTTCAAAAGTTTACACCTGCCGGCTCTTAATGTAGTGTGTTGCCTTCTTGAGCATCAGTGAATGTTTACACCTTTTGTAATAAATGGTCTTCAGTTATATAGCGCCTTTTAACCTACGCGGTTCTACAAAGCACTTTACACTGTGTCTCATTCACCCATTCACGCACACACTCATACACCAATGGCAGCAGAGCTACCATGCAAGGTGCTAGCCTGCCATCGGGAGCAACTTGGGGTTCAGTGTCTTGCCCAAAGACACTTTGGCATGTGGAGGCATGTGGGCCAGGAATCAAACCGCCAACCCTACGATTAGTGGACAACCCGCTCTACCACCTGAGCCCCAGTTGTTGTGTTTGAGTCCCTCAATTGTCCTCACTGTGAAAAGATGGATCTCAACATCATATAGCCGCTGTTGGAAAGGAGTCAAATATGCAGAAAATGCTGGAAAAGCAAAGAATGTGCAGGACCTGGAGGATTTTTCTAAAGAACAGTGGGCAGTTTAACTGCTCAGGACAAACAAGGGACTCATGAACAACTGTCACAAAACACTGATGTCGTTGATCATCTAGGTAACAGCACACAGTATTAAGAATCAAGCATATGTAAACTTCTGAACTGGTTCATTTGTGTAAATTCAGTTAGTATTGTGTCATCTGTACACATTTGTTATGTGGAATAACTTATCCAGGGCAGTACTAAATAAAAAACAAAATGCAAATGAACATTTTGCAGATTCTGCAAGCGTATGTAGACTTATGACCTCAACTGTATGTATTTTTACACAACACATTTTTTCATCCGATTATTATTTGACCAAGCAGCATGACCACCACAAGTCCCTGTGAATGAGTTGTTGCAAAAGAAATGACATTTTATTAAGAGCACATTAATATAAACTTGTCATTTGAATTATAGCCGGCACTACTGTCAGAGCCATGCTTTTACAGATCATTAATACTGAGCAATAGAAATCTTTATGTAAAATGCAAGTCCAAAAAAAATTCCATTTTCAATTTTCCATTTTTTAGTTTCATTTCGTTCACTGATCAAAATATCGTCTTTTCCGTGCAAATAGAAGTATGACATACTTATTTAGCATACTTTTATTGACAAAATGTTAAAATCAAAACTATTCAAGATATTGAGAAAAGCCGGTATGATATTGGCTTTAAGATCTATGAACCAGTGTATGAAATGATGTGTACTTCTGTTGACAATTTAGCTCATGGGGAAGGGGCATTTTATGAAAAAAGCTGATAAACATAATGTGAGCAACCAGCAGAAAACCAGGAAACAGTTCATCTTTCAGCATGGCATTGTCATCTAAGGAAATGACTATATATGAACTACATGGCATTGTTTTTTTGTTTTTTTTAAATAAGCTTTCCAACAATACATGATTCAGTATAATGAGATTCAAAAAATCCTATTTGAAAGGAATGAATCTGAAAAATATGATCATTTCTGATTACATAATAGAGTTGTGATTAAAGTATAAAGGATCAATAACTAACCACTTTCTTGTATATGTTGTGGAAGCATGAACGTTATACACAGAAACTGTCCAAAAATCTTAAAATTCACAGCTGGAAGCAAACTTGACGTTTTTTGCTGTTGTATTTATGTTCAGGAAAATTAAAAAAAATAGGAGGTCATTTTAACTAGAACAGAACATAAGACGTAAACAGTTAAATTGTATTAAACATAGATGTCCTTTCATTCTGCTTTGCTGTTGTTTGTTGTTCCTCAGGATGGTTCTTACCTGGTGAGGAAGAGCTCAGGTGTGGACGCCCTGCAGCCCTACACTTTAGTTGTGTTCTACAATGGACGGGTTTACAACATCCCAGTGCGCTATATTCCCACCACAAAACAGTACGCCCTGGGCAAGCAGAAGAACAGAGAAGAGGTAAGGGAAAGATTTATTTAATTAATTTATTTATTTATTTACATTTTTTAAATTCCAGAATGTATTAAATGTTAACTTACATTTAATCATGGCATTACCAGTTTAAAATGCTCACAATCCAGCTTATTTTTTAATTAATTTCCTCACATTTTAGTGGCTTTTTATGCTGCTTAATGAATTGTAAAGGTTCTTTTGTTTAGATTCCATTATTTTCAGAATTGATTGAAATCTCCCCTTGCGTCCTCTCTTTTAGCGATTCAACACTGTCTCTGAAATCATCGAGAACCACCAAAAGAACACACTTGTATTGGTGGACATGCAAAGCAACACAAAAGACACCACTAATCTGAAGCATGCTGTAAAGCCGTGACTCAAGTCCACTGCCACTTCCTGCACTGTCACGATTCTCCAGAACATCCAGGAACAAACAGTTTAGTGAAGACAGCAAAAAATGTGTCATTTTGTTGGCATGCTACAGGATAATTTAATACTGATCAAAAAGTGAAGTGTTGCTCATACTGACAACTGGCTTGTAAAAGTGTGTAAAATATTCATACATAAGCTGTATTTAATGCACTTATATAGTATATTTTGCTTCAAATCAAGACAAGACAATTTAGTAAAATATTTTGAACCATTTGAAACATTTAATTATAATCAATGAGACTCTGAATGAAAGTGGAAGCTGAATTACTTTATTTCTAGTGTACACATATATATTTCAAGTTATGGCCATTCCAAGTTTGAACATTTCTCACATTTCTGGTTTGTAAACATACATTGGTACTCAAACAAAACAGCATTTCAGTGTCATATTTCTTTATCTCATATCTGAAACAGCATGACGTCTCCACACAGCACAAATCACAGGACATAACAGAGTCTTAAGGGAAGGCACTTGTTTATGTAATACATGACTTTATTATTTTTTTATTTTTTTTATTTTTTTTTACATTTTTACAAGTATTTTACCAGTATTTTTAAAGTTAAAAAAAAAAAAAAAAAAAAAAAGATTTGCATTTCTAGTCAGATAAAAGGGGTATGGGTGGAAGTGGGACCTGACTTGGGCTGGACCGTGGAATGCAAGCTGAAGTGATAATTAGGTGCTACAATTAATAACCACTCCATCACAAACTGTCCAGTCAGTCAATAAATAATATAAATAGAAGTATAATCTCTTGTTGCAACACTTTCAGAGATGAATAAATACAACATTAAGGTTACACGTGTAGAGATCTATACAGATAGGGCTCACTCCTTGAATAGGAATATACAAATGAGGTTGAAATGGACTTCAATCAATGATAACACTGATACTGCTACAAATCAGGAATGATGAAATCTTTTTAACTGCAGCATCCCGAATTCAGTTGAACCACCATAGCATGTGGACATATAAGACAATGATAACATTATAGAGAAATGCTGTGGTCATTAAATATCACAATTCCAGGGAATCTTTACAACTGATTTGTTCAATTTGATTGCGTTCTCAGCAAAATGTACACCTGTTAAGGTTGCATAACAAATAGCAAAGACCTCAAATGCATTTGTGTTTGTCCAAATGAATAAATAATTGTGTCTTTGATGACATGGGCCATGAGACATGAGCCTACTTGCTTAAAACCAGTAAGCAAATAATGGATATGAAATTAATGCAAAAAATAAAGATGGATTTTAGTCAAATAACCCATCAATATATTTATCAGCACATTCAACGAAAAAAAAAAGTCAACGTCCTCGATTATATGGAAGCAATTAAAGCTATAAATAAAGTTATACAACAGATAGTGCTGTTTTTAGATCAGTTAAATACATTCTACAGCAATTTTGGTCAGACCACGTTATAAACAAGTGCTTTGGAAATCTTTATATAAATAATGCGTATTGCTCTTGCAATAACGTACGCTGACATCAAAGTAGAAAGGAGAAATAAATAATTCTGTATCTGTTGGCCTACTGTCCCTGAGATGGTTTATCAACCTAACACTACTAAGAGTGACGTGCTCAATCCAGAAATACACATTACATGACCAGTTTTGCAAATCCTGAGCTGTGCATGTATAAACCTTGTTCCAGCCTACTCAAAATCTTCTAGAACAATCAATGCACAAAAAATGGCTTCCATGAAGCAATGCTTATAAATCACACAAGCTCAATAAAAGGATCGTTGATCGAAACCATAGCCCTGCCCTTCATTGTTGAAGAACTTGTTCCAGTCTCGTGTAGCCTCCATAATATGCCTCTGACCATGACCTACCCACACCTCCTGGTTCCTAAAGTGGCGACCACAAAACCAGCACCTGAAGCTTGACTGAAGCTGGTCAGCATTAGAGCTTAGATTTGACACCTTAAACTTATTCCCACCTGACCTCTTCAGTTTCAGTTTAAGAATGAACCTTTCTTTAACTGTCCCTTGAGGCCACACGCTTCTGTAGTGAGACGACTGCAAGCTGTCTGCACCTATATTATGGAATGTGTGACAGTTAAGCTCTGAAAGGGCTTTTAGAGTTCCCTGAGAAAGGACGACCCTTTGCACAGCCCCTTTGTGTCGGTGAACCGATCTCATAATGTTTGCCACTTCGGGAATATCCATGTCCGGGTGATTGAGGACTACAACGGGCTGGTTTAAACGCGGTACTTTTACAGGCTGTGAGGAACGAACAGGAAAGAGCCGCAGAGTCCTTTCTATTTCTGGAGCAGGCGGTTTCCAGTAAGGGATAGATGCTGATGACTCGTTTTCTTGGGAATTTTGAACAAGCCTTCTTTTAGATTTTGAGATGCATCCCTGAGAGTCTTTTGTGGTTGGTTCTCGCTGTCTCCTCCTACTGATAGGAGGTTCAGTCATTAGTGGTAGTTGTGAAGAGGCCTTTTCATTAGTCACTGCTGCTACTGGTATGGCTTTGGGTGAGTGCATACCCACTTGCTGGGTGGTCATGCTACCTGGTTCGGACTGAGAGGTAATACCTGTGAAGATATTGAGAATAACCTGGTTTTAAAGGTGGCATTAAAGGGCACACAAGGAACTAGTTGCAAATATAGTATTTCAGAAAAACATTACAACTGTACATGAAAATTAGACAAAAATGTAACAGATATTTTCAAGTGGTTAAACATGATGATGTCAGGGTTTTCTTCCAAAACTCTCAAGTCTGAAAAAAATTTGTTTGGTTTTTGTTTGGTTCTCTAAATTTTCTAAATCTTATGATATCCATATGGCCCACTGTCCTGCTTGGTTCTCCACACTATTTGAAATGCTGTTTTTCAGATAAAGCACATCTGATCTGTCTCATTTAGGTGGTTTTCACACTGGGCACGTTTGCTGCAGTCTGAATCCGAGTGCAATTGTTGGTCTGGTTTCAGACTCTTTTGATTCTATCAAACCCGCGTTCATCTTACATCATGATAAACACGCATGTAGAACACAATGCAACTCACCATATTTTTTGCATTTTTTTTATTATTTTGGTGCGATTATGCGCAGCAGTGGACCTCTTCTGTGTCCCGCAACGTTCCCCTGCCACTCATGATACACGTGTGTTGGGGAAACTAATGATGTCGCCATCGACTAAAACACATGCGCTGGTTACTTTACTTCTTGAACAAGTGCAGACTAGTGCTGGGCGATATGAGAAAAATATCATATCACGTTATTTCTCCAATACACGATGCATATCACGATATATAATTTAGCTAACAAACTGTCTGCAAAACAGTGGTAAAATAAACAAAATAAATGTTAAACTGCATTTGACGGTACTTTTCTTTAATGCCTACAAAGTCCAAGAAGATTAAGTTTTTCAAAAAATTACGTCAAATCAACGGCATCCATTCAGCATCATTTAATTTGTAATGGATAAAAATGTAAAAATAAATAAATAAATAAATAGATAGATAAATAAATAAACATCAGCATACTGACGCTATGTCAGAAAAGTGTATCATGAAATCATTTATCACGATATCGATATTTACGCGCAGACCCGAGTTGCACTCTCATTCATGGGAATCGCAGCACAGTTCCAGTGCAACTGAGCTCAGACCACCTCTTACAGGTAGTCTCGGGTTCGGTACCACAGTGCGCTTTTTGGTACCACCGTGCCCTGTTTCAGACTAAAGTGACAGTGTGAAAGCCCCCTTAAACAACAACAACTGTAAAGGCACATCAAACCAGAAAATAGCCTGAAATATGGCAGGAAAACACACAGCCTAAAGCAGATGTACTTTGTTGGACCGCAGTATTTCAGTGGACAGAACCTTGAAGAAGTACTGTCTCAAAGCTAAAAAAATAAATGTAGTTTGTACTTCTACAAACATGAACTGGCACAGCTTCTATTTCTGACATTAGTTCAGAAAGAGGAACATTTTCACAGACAATATTCACGCATTTTATTTACTTTCTGGTCTGATAAGTGAACTGACAACATGGCTTCATAGGGCAAAGGTCAGAAATACATTTGTCAAAAAATATCTGAGCAGAACACTTATTTTATTGATATTATTGCTTACCTCTGTATGTAACTTCAGAATCATCAAGCAAATGGCTTGCTGCGGTAACAGGGAGCTCTTCGAGTGTCTGATACAGGTCTGGATTATGGCAAGAGTCTTCAAGAGGTAACAGTGCTAAGTAAGGTTCCTCTACAGTTTCCATTGTACAGTTCTGATCTAGGGGGGCATGAGCATATCTAGGGTCTATGTTGTTTGTGTTCTCATCTCCACTGTCTTGGAAAAACAGGCTTCCATGTTTACTTGGGGAAATAAACAGAGAGTCTGTAGTATTTTTGTGAGGGGATGCTACGGTTGGATCAATAATATTCGATTCTAACATGGCAACTCCGTTTTTGTTTGTGGGAGAGTTTAAAACTTTCTCCGTTTTCTGTTCACCCCAGTAATCCAGAGGTGTCTGTATTACAGCTGCTTCTTCCCCTGACTTTTTATCCAAGTTCTTAATGTATATATCCGGGCTTCTCTCTTTCTCAGACATCAAGGTTAAGAGCTGGGAGTTTATTCCCCCTTCCATGCTACCAGAATCAGATGAAGTACTGGAAGACAGATTTTCAACACAACTCATATCATCTTGACTTGTGGAAGGCTCAGAATTAATTTCGTTATAATCTCTTGCTGCTTTGTCCTGATTGTCTGGGTGTTTCGGTATGTCACTTATCTCCTGCATATTTGTATGCAGAGTTTGGATATCTGCCTCACTGACAGAAACTACTTCCCCTGGCACATCTGCATTTTTTCCATTGAGGTCATTTGTGTCATTAGAGTTAAATATTACCTCAGGAGATGTTGGTTTTTCATTCTTTGTCTGACTTACTACATTAAAAACCTCCTCTATTCCTGAGACAGTGAGCTGTGCAGTTGCATCAGGACTTTCACTAAACGCACACTGGTCATCACTACAGTCATTGTCGGTGTTATCAACCTGAGGTGCATATCTTATTGTATCTTGGTCTTCTTCTTCTTCACCAAGTCCTTGTTTTTTGGGCTGGTGTGAAGTTGAGGTAGAATCATAGCCATTGATTGCGGAATCTGCAGTGGTAATATTGCCTGATTCACTGCACATTTGATCACTGGGTCTCTCAATATGAGGGTCTAATTGTATATAATTTCTTTCTTCCTGGTTTAATCCTGCAGGATTTTCTCCCGTGTCTGAAGAAACCTCTGGCTTGGCTGAAGGAATGACTTTAAGAACAAGATGCTTTTTTCCATCCACCATCTTGAAACCAACAACCTTTGTAGTGCAATCAGATGGAACTGAGATATTGTTCTTTTCCATGAGACCAGAAAGTTCGCTCCCAGAATTCATTACAGGAAGTGGTGTGACACATCGCTTCATCTTTGGCTCAGAGAGGAAGGGTCCAGGACACAACAGAGATGAGATATCTGCTTCACCTTTTAGAGACAGTGGCCATTTTTGTCCACAGTTAACTGTCCTTTCCAGAAATTGATTAGTCTCCTCTAAGGTCCGTGTTGGATGTAGTAGTTCACCGTTTTCATCGAGTAAGCCTGCACCTGAGAAAGGCAGAAATTTTGCAGATGTCCACTGAATTTCTGATTTTGGAATCAGGATGTCTGGAGCAGTAGGTTTGGGTTGTTTTGGGGCAACATCTCTATTTCTCCACCGGTTCTTTCTGCTCCACCCTTGATGGCAAGCATTAGTCATGTGCTTTAGTAGCGCATTTTTCTGTAGTTCACCTGCAGCATCAGCCAAAATATTCCTATTCGGTTCACCATTCATGGGCTTAACACCTGACTGTTCACTACTGTCTATAGCTGGTACAGTGTTGTGTGGACAAGAGTTATGTAGAAAATGTGTGAGCTCCTTTATGGAAAACTTTTCACATTGATATTGATTGCTGTGTGTTTTACAATGCTTTGTGAGTTGGGATGGCATTTGCAAGCCTTTGTCATTGCACGTCTCACATGTGAGCCTAGAGTGTTTGTGTTTCAGGTAATGCTGCTGCAAGGTAGTAAAGTCAGAAGCAACATAACTGCACATGTCGCAAGGGAAAGAGGGTGGGTGTCCTTTTCCTCTATGAAAGTTTTTAAAGTGTTTTAACAAACCATCTGGAGTAAATCTTGTGCCATCCTTGCAATCAGAGCAAGTAAATGTGAGCTTGCTGCTCGCGGTGTTCACTACTTGGTGATCATTTTGTTCATTTTGTGATGACTCCTTGGTCAATACTTTATCGACCTTCTGCTCTTCAACTGTACTTTTCACAGCTGGGGATTTCCTGAGTCGCAGGCGCCTATGCCAATTGCCTCTGTCACCGTCACCAGCTTGATCTTCATTATGGCCGCTTGGGTTTGTTTGTCCCACTTCCATGTTCATATCACAGACTCCTGTAACACATAAAAATGCAATTATCATTTTCATGCTCAATGACCCAACAGTGGTAGCTTGAAGGAGCTGGATTCAAACTCACAACCTTCTGATCAGTAGCCCAAAGCTACTGAGCCACCACCTCCATTCTTGCTAGTGTCATGTTCACGCAAAGCCATTTACAATTACAGCCAAACCAGAGGCTCAATATTGTACAAATTGGTGTTGTCTCCCACCACCATTCATATACTACATTTCTAGTGTCTTTCTGGTCTGTCCTTAATTGCCACTCAGAAATATTCTACTAGATGCTAAAGTTTATTTATGTCTATACAGTTTAAATTCTGCTATATGATCTGATACATAATAGTTTACATGGAACATGTCCTTTCCCTCAAGCCACTTCTACCATGTCCATAACCTGTATACAGTATCCCTGCATTGTTAAAGACAAAGCATTTAATTAAACCGTGTACACTCACCATCCACTTTAATAGGAACACCTGCCCATTTACGCAGTTATCCAATCAGCCACTCATGTAGCAGCAGCACAATGCATAAATTCATGCCGATACAGGTCAAGAGCTTCAGTTAATGTTCACATCATACATCAGAATGGGGAAAGTTTGATCTGTGACTTTAACCATGTATGGTTATGGTTGTTGGTGCCAGATGCCAGAAACTGCATCTGTGTTAGAAAGTTTTAGAAAAATGTATTTAATGAATAAAACATGACGAGGTTGTTAAAGGCTGTTATCGGTAAATAATTAGTTAATTATTTTCTAATAATAGCACATCCTGAAGTATTTTATTCCTCCTATACAACAGCAATATGTCAATGATTAGAATTTTTATTAAATAATGAAAACAAATCACATTTCTTAACTGGTAATAGTTACACTTAATAATGTGGAGCATCTGTGAAACTAGTTCATGTTATCACTTACCAGATAGCAGCTATAAACAGTTCCCTCACCAGCCTCTCTTTTTTTTTAAAAACACAGTTGTCATGTTAGTGAGAAAGTGTAAAGCCTCTTCCCAAAAAGGTTAAACAAACATATAAGCTTCACCATATCAATGATTAGACATATTTATTTGTCAAACAGCACATTTTTCATCTGTTTATTATTAGCCTATGATTATTTTCAGCGTCCGTTATACAAGTTCCTGTGAATGAGCTGCTCCTATAGAAACCATAACATACTAATCCCATTTCCATAAAAGTTGGGATTTTTTCTAAAATGCAGTAAAAACACAAATCTGTGATTTGTCAAGTCTCTTGAAAATTTAATTAACTGACAAAAGTACAAAGAAAAGATATTCAATGTTTTCACTGACCAACTTAATTGTATTTTGTAAATATAAACAAATTTAGTATTTGATGTCTTCAACACACTCAAAAACAGTTGGGACAGAAGGCATGTTTACCACTGGGTTACATCACCCTTCCTTTTAATTACACTTTTTAATCATTTGGGAACTGAGGATATTAATTGTTGCAGTTTTGCAAGTGGAATTTTTGCTCGTTCTTGCTTGATACAAGACTTCAGCTGCTCAAAAGTCCTTGGTCTCCATTGTCTGATTCTCCTCTTCATGATGCACCATAGGAGATAGATCTGGACTGCTGGCAGGCCAGTCAAGCACATGCACTCTGTGTCTACGAAGCCTCACTGTTGTAGCACATGAAGAATGAGGCCTGGCATTGTCCTGCTGAAGTAACCATGGACTTCCCGGGAAAAGACGTTGCCTTGATGGCAGCATATGTCTCTCTAAAATCTCAATATATGCCCCCGTGTCAATGGTACCTTCACACATACGCAAGTCACCCATGCCGTGGGCACTGATGCACCCCTATACCATCACAGATGCTGGCTTTTGCACCTTTCACTTATAACAGTCTGGTTGGTCTTTTTCATCTTTGGCAAAAACAAGCTGAAGCGTGGACTCATCTGACCACAGCACATGTTTACACTGCCTTTCAGTCCATCTGAGATGAGCTTGGGCCCAAAGAACTCGGCAGGGTTTCTGCATAGAGTTGATGTGTGGCTTCCTGTTTGCATTTGGGGTTGCATTTCTGGATGCAGTGGCGGACTGTGTTAAGTGACAACAGTTTTCCAAAGTACTCCCGAGCTCATGTGATATTTATCACAGTAGCATGATGATTTCTCAGGCAGTGCCGCCTGAGGGCTTGAAGGTCACGCACATTCAACAGTGGTTTCCGGCCTTACCCTTTACACAATGAGATTTCTCTGGATTCCCAGAATCTTTTCACTATATTATGCACTGTAGATGGTGAAAGACCTAAATTCTTTGCAATCTTGTGTTGAGCAATGTTCTTTTTGAACTGACTGACAATTCTCTCACAAAGTTTGGCACAAAGTGGTGAGCCACGACCCATCCTTGCTTGCAAAGACTGAGCGTTTGGTGGATGCTCCTTTTATGCCCAATCCTGATACCCTCCCCTGTTACCAATTAACCTGATCCTCCAAAATGGTGTTACTTGTATATTCTATAAACTTTTCAGTCTTATTTTGCCTCTGTCCCAACTTTATGGAAATGGGGTTAGTATTAGGATGAGCACAATAATATAATCTGAGATTAGAATTACAGTCAGCACTACTATCAGAGCTGCTGTAATAGAAAACTAAACAACACCTGACCAATCAAATGTATTTATTTATTTATTTATTTTTAGATTTTCACCACATTTTCTCCCCAATTTGGTCTTGTCATCCCTATCGTATGACATCTGCAAACCAGGGAGGGTGGGGCAAGCATATACTTCCTCTGAGACACAAGAAGCCAACCTCTGCATATTTTTTAACAGCTGCTAGTGCAGCATCACCCACTAGAGGAAAGCACTATCTACCCCCTTCTGCATGTATGAGCTTACAGACACCTACAATTGGCTAGTGTCGTTCTGACAGGGGAGAGAAAGTATTCTGTTCCTCCCACCCTGAAAGCACAGCGAATTTTCCACTTTGGGTCTTCCATTAATGGCTGTGGTATTGTGAGTATTTGAACACCCAATCTCCCGACAATAAGGTAAACGTTGTTGCTCCACTCAGGAGCCAACCAATCAGAATTCCACAGTGCTTTAAGTATAAACAGTATTAATCAGTAGTGACAAATCTGTAATAATAATGCTTCATGTGTGCAAAATGCAGTATATGTTTTATCGTGCCTTGTTATATAATGCTGAGAATCTAATATCACCTGACTACAATTACCACTATGTTATTACTCACTGAAAGGCATATGTGCAAGCTGTACTGATGCTCATTATAGGCTGTTTTTATCAACATTATTGTGCTTGCAATGACTAGCAATTTGAATCAGAGGCTACAACATCTTTATTACAAAGCAAAGGTCACATAAATTAACATTTAATTATGATCACAGGATAAACTGTAAGAATGCACCTAATATTGAGGACCGGTAATTAGGCTGGATCAGTATCGGATCGGATTTGACACATTTTTTGATCTGATCCACTCACGTATTTATGCCAATAACGTGTGTAATGTTGACTGACACAACACAGATGTGAACACAGGGCAACAACTGTCTAAAGTACATACCATTACTCCTCCACCCCATGAATCTCAATTTAAACCTAGTATTGCATAGAAAATGGGAAAGGGAAGCAGTAACTCTCTAGACTTCCACACTTTTAGACAAGAAATAACTAGGATTTGGTTCTGAACTGACCCACAGAGGCCATGGCCACATTTGTGCTAAACACCTTAGTGCACTTTTTGAAACCAGGGACCACTTTAATGCGAAAATAAATTCCTAAGACCATCCCAGAACAGATTTATTTAAATGTGTACATTAATATTGTGTCTATTTATTACAGCCATAGAGCTTTTTGTTCTCGAAATTTCCACAGGCAGAACACATTAGGTCCAAGTTGCCGTTATTTATAAACCTACTAGTTTTTTATTTTAAGCTTATTTGAGGTTTGGATTAAACACATTTAATTGGCCAGTCAAACAGGCAAGTAACTATATGAAGTCAATAATAAATATAATAACTTTGATAATAGTGAGTTGTGATTTCCACCGGCATAACAAAATTGAAAAACCATGGACCCATTTTGAGCACCACTGCTTTCGAGCCTTAAACCCCGGGGCTACAACATCTTAATTACAAAGCAGCTACTGTATAAATGAAGTTAACCCCTAACTATGACCTTGATAAAGTGAGAAAATAGTACGTGTAAATGCACGTTTAGTATGGCATGATATAGTGCAGAGCAAGAGGTCTCTGTATTAAGATGCACCTGTAGAAAGTGTCAAAGCCTCGTGGTCTTCAGAGATTTGCTAGGTTTGCCAGTTCCTAAGCTGAACAAATCAATATTTGTTTTGTTTTTTGTTTTTTTTTTAAATCATTTTATCAGTTTATAGCGGTGTATAACAGAACCCAAAGATGTAAAAACGCCTGGCTTTGTGTATCAACCTTAGGGAAAGTTAGTTCCTATAGAGCTACAGTAGTTGCCAACAACAGAGCTTTGTTTGCACCTGTGGCGGACAAGTAGGATATATTCACCGTCAATGTTAAAGGTTAAAAGTCTGTAAAAAGAAACTTTTTTGAAATAGGTTTGAGTTTAAACTCCATATGAGGTAAATACCTGTTATTTAAGATCCTGGGTGGAAATTAGCACGCAGACCTCTCGGAGTTTAGCTATTCATACACTACCTAACTCCCTCCCGCCCCCTCTCTCTCTTTCTCTCTCTCTCGACACAATTTCCACTTCAATAACAACTTCACAGACAGAGAAATTGATAGATATATGTGTCAGTTGTTACTTTTATGCAAATACACAAGTAAAGCGTGCAAAACTTATAGCTCAAACGGACTTACGTGGTGTCGCGCGTCCTCATATTGTAACCCGGTTCGTCAGCAGCGGGCGGCGGCCATGACACTCACTCACAGTGCGTCTCCCACTGAGCTCAAAGCCCCAGCCAAGCCGATCAACACCGATTACCGGCGTGTGTGTGCGCCGCTTCACTGGAAAAACAAGTGTCCGCTTTTTTCCCGTTTCGCGACTTCGTGTGGATGTGTTGTTGCACGCGCAGTTCGTAATATTTGTGTCCAACCCTGCAAATTAAGCGGTGGCCTCAGCTTACTAGGACACACATGTGCTTCCTCTTCGGCGATTTTATCAACAGTTTATAACAGTCATATTAACTCAGTGGACGTCATCCAAATACTACAGCGACAAACAGCCCGCCTTCAGGCATCACTACAGATCATACTACTCTATTTAAACAAGTTCATTTTGAACGTATTCAACTACAAACGACTTCACAGAAACGACCCCAAAAACAGTTTGTTTTCATTTGATTGCTATATGTAGGCCAAGGCCTATCATTTGGCTCGGTTGCATTTAAATGTAATGTCACGTCATATGCACGCCTCATGGCATTTTCCTGCATTTCCTGCATAGCATTGTGCGTCATTTCTCTCTTATTTTGTATCATTTCTTTTAATATATGATATGTTATGTATATAAAGCTAGAAAACTGTTATAATATTAATATTACTTTTTATGTAACACAGTGTTATGTTACTTAGTGAAACACATTATGTTACATAGTGAAACTTTACCCATGAGTTTGTGCAGAACATTAATTGTAACATAATATACACTTTATAACCCTGCTGAAAAAAACAATAGAAACCCTCATATAAGTTGTAATGGTTTTAATGGTTATAATGGGAATTGTATTGCCTTTAATGGAAACTGTAATGGTCCCTGTGGGTCTCTACTGGTAATTTGTTGCCTTCTATTGGTGACATGTCTAGTGGATACGTCCTACTACGTAATGGAAACCATTTGGTAATGGTTTTAATGGTTAACAGCTGATGGTATTTGTAGTGGAAACCATTAGAGTTTCTGTGATGGTTTCTATATGATGGTGTAGGAATGCCTATTCATTTTTGCAGTTATGCAGTCAGCCAGTCATGTCCAATACCAGGTCAAGAGCTTCACGTTCACATCAAACACCAGATGTTAGGAAGGCTGCACTACGGAAACTGGACAGGTCTACTGTCCGGTTTCAGTGAGTCTGCGCCCACTGTAGCCTACGCTGCTTCTTCTTGGCTGGCAGGTGTGAAACCTGACATGGTCTTCGGCTGTTGTAGTGTATCCACCTCAAGGTTCAGTGTATTGTGTGTTCTGTGATGATTTTCTGATCACCATGGTTGGAAAGAGTGGTTATTTCAGTTGCCATAGTCTTTTGTGTTAGCTCAAACCAGTCTGGCCATCCTCCTCTGACCTCTCTCATCAACAAGGCTTTTCCTCCTGCAGAACTGCCGCTCACTGGACGTTTTTTGGGTGTTTTTTTTTTTTTTTTTTGCTTGTTTGTTTGTTTGTTTGTTTGTTTTTAACTCTAAAGACTGTTGTGCATGAAAATCTCAGGAGATCAGCAATTTCTGAAATACTCAAACCAGCCTGTCTGACACCAAAAACCATGTCACAGTCAAAGTCACTGAGATGAAATTTGATGTGAACATGAAGCTCTTGAACTGTGCCTGCATGATTTTATACATTGCACTTCTGCCATATAATGGCTTACTGGACAAATTGCATGAATGAGCATGTGTACAGGCATTTCTAATAAAAAGGCCAGTGAGTATGGTTACGGTATAGTTAATCGTCTGCGCAAACTCACCTGTAAACTTTCACTGTGTTACATAAAAGCAATGTTTTGAATAACAACTAGTTCAAACAAAGCCTATTTGAAATGTCATTGATAGCTCCTGTTCTTCCTCCACATTGTCCTCTTAATGCAACAAAAATGGAGGAATAATATGAATGTATTGTGAGAAAGGTGTAGATGCTGTCCATTATCATTTGCCTCCATGAAATAAGATAACTAATTATATGAATGTTTTGCAACTTTTCTTAATGTGTTTACACTAGAACCCTTTTGAGTTTTCAGCAGCTTGTTTTACTGTTGTAAAAAAAAAAAAAATGATTTTGCAAAAAAAAAAAAAAAAAAATCCTAGTTACTCCAAATATAGTTGATCACCCAAGACGTGTTCTTCTTCTTGCCTCATACATATCAACCACGTGTACACCATATGGATCTATCAACATAACAGCTTGTGACTACAGTCACAGCTACAGGTCACATGTCCTAAAGCTGGCGATGTGCCGCTAGCGTGGCTAAGTTGTTTTATCTCTCTTTTCCATGCACTGTTCACTGATGAGCCTGCTAAATTAGCTGGCTTCTGCTAACATGCAAAACTGCAGACTGGAGTCAGATTTTACACCATTCAACCTTCACTGTGGCCTCAAAATGGCTGTCAAGGCCATGATTTCCACTGCCAGCTATTGCAGCGCATCACGGCATGGTAGATGGAATCTCTGTGGTGGCTCATAAACTCATTACAACCTTTCTAAAAAAGGCAAGGCACCTCCATCCACCATGATGCTCCAAAATCTAGGACAGGATGCATCCCTTGTGCTAGAGCCCTCTCTTTGAGCTTATGTAAGATGCCAAACTGAAATGTGCCTCCGAAAACTAAGCTCACTGTGAATGTGTTCATCACCAACTCACTCTAGACTTGTGGTTGAACCTGGGGTTTTGGCCAATGTCATATTACCCAATTTTGTAACCCAGTTTATTGACCTTGCAGCATTCCATGAAGGAGAACCTGCAGAGTGTTCTTTGCTCCCAATGCATGCCCTACGGTGCTACTTAGAACAAGAGATAGCCATCTGATCCTCAGTTATGGAGGAAACACACAAGGGTGTGTGTGTGTGTGATTGTGTCATGTGATGGATTAGCATCCCGTCCAGCAACTGGCACCCTGTCCAACAACCTTGTCTAAGCAACTGGTGGTGAACGTCATCACCATGGCCTGTAGGCATGCTGGACACCCAGCCCTTATTATGACATGCCACTCTATGAAGGTAATCCTAAGGTAGGTTGGTTCCTTACAACATTGTGGCATATGTCAACCAGTTGAGACTCATTGCCCCAGTGTTTGAGAAGAGACAAATAGAATGCAAGTTATATAACTGTGGTTCTATGAACTCCAGATAACAGTCAGATTTCCTTGTTACCAGTGATGACCTGGCGAGAACTAAGCGAGAAGTTTCCAGGGAAAGATGGCTGTATGACACTCGTATTACATTACAAATACATTGAAGGTCTCATCAGGCTTCTTCTTCGTCTTCGTCTTTGTGTGTGGGCACAGACACAGGAAGGTACAGTATGTAGGAGATTCTCACCACCACTGTGGTTTATAGAACCACAATGACATATGTAACTAGCAAACTGCCCTTGCCAGAGATGTGGAATTATTCTCTTACTGGTATTGACATGATGCCGCCTCTGTACCTAGAGCCAGTTCAGAGAACCAGTGGATATTTTTAAGAAGTGCCCCATGTTTTCACCCATTTAAAGGTCAAGCCATTTGTATCAAATGGGAGGAAAGCATCTACCATGGAGGATTTTAACTCTAACTGAAAATGTATATTACCCATCTAAGTAAAATCTTCTACATATTAAACAGCACAAAAATATTATCATGGACAGTGATTATGTGCATTTTGCTTTTAGCTGCTTTTAGTGTAAAGAAAGTACCACTGATTCACAGTTGCAATATTTTTCACAAACGTAATCATTTTAATGATGGTCATGACAATAATTTAAGTTGAACATCAGAACATACATTCAAAATCTTAATATCCATCCATCCATTTTCCATACCACTTCTCCTGCACAGAGTCACTGGGGAGCTCGGGGCACAAGGAGGGGGGACCCTAGACGGGGTGCCAATCCATCACATGGCACAATTACACACACTATGGACAATTTGGAAATGCCAATCAACCTACAACGCATGTCTTTGGAATGGGGGAGAAAACCAGAGTACCCTGGAGGAAACCCCCGAAGCACGGGGAGAACATGCAAACTCCACGCACACAGGGTAGAGGCGGAATTTGAACCCCCCAACCACAGAGGTGCGAGGCAAACGTGCTAACCACAAGCCACTGTGCCCCCTACCCCTATTATCATCTGTGCAAACCGGTTCTAGATGGGTACAATGGGCAGCAGAACTGGCACCTGCACCTTGTTTACCTGACTGTCACGATTCACTGATACTGGGATTGTCCAAATAACAGAAGCCATTTTGATTTAAAAAAATTTTCAGTGTTTTATAGAAACTTAAAACAGTCAGAAAGTATGAGACAACACTGCTGTTACAAAGCACTAGTGTTGACTCCTCCCATAAATGTTAAAAAAAAAAAAAAAAATCCCCTCCTTACAGAAAAATGCTTTGTTGCAATGTTTTCTTAATCTGTCTATTATTAGGCTTCGATTATTTTTATTACAAATCTCTGTGAATTAGCCGTTGCTATAGAAACAGTAAGATATTAGAACAGGCGCATTAATGTAAACTTGTGATCTGAATTACAGCCGGCACTAGTGTCAGAACTTCAGAACTGCTGTTATAGAAAATTAATCAACACCTACTGATTTGAGTATTCAACAGCACTGAGGTGTAATTTTATTATTTATTTATTTTAATATCAGACAAAGAGCAAAGACTTCAACAATTTCATATAAGAGGGAGTCACAAACATTTATCATAGTTCTTATAACTGGATCATTCTGAAAAGAAAAAAGTGTCAGTGCTACTGAAAGTTGCAGCAGCTAAAATTCAGCAGCAAACCCTCGAGTGGATTACTAGTCTGGCTCCTCTGTTGCTGACTCCGTGACGTCAATGCAAGCCTGCCCCTGATTGGTTGCTCGCTGAAGTTTGGGGATTGTAAGGAGAAATCCAATTGGTTGAAGTTGGCAAATGTTTCTGTGCGGCGTGTTAATTTATAACTGATGTTTCATCGTAAACATAAACACCGCCGTCGGCGCTTTGTAATTATTTTGGCTGCATTTCGATGTGCGGGATAATTTGTTGTTTTGTAGTGTGTATGCAGGTTTCATTGTGTAGGGGTAAGTAGTTGGGGTCTAGATAGAGTTAGGGCTCTCACTTGGTTAAATGGTTTTAAATGGTTTAAGCGGTTTTTCTTTTTTTTTTTGCAGTCACGTTTGGGAATGCTTTTATAAACCATGCATTTTTTCACATCGTGTGTAGATTCACATGATAAAATAGTCTGTGTATTTTGCTTTATGGATATTGTTAACATGTAAGTTGGCTATTTTTTAGAACTGACAAAGCAGCCAGGATGGTCGCTTGCCTAAACGTTTCATTCTGAGTTTAGTAGTGTCACTTGTTAAATGCGTCCAAATTAGCAGCACTTGATTGAAAGAGCTATTGGCCACAGACTGAACCAATGGGTGATAATCAGCGTGTGTCACACACGACCTCTTTTTTCTCATTACTCGTGAGCACAGAGTGGATATTGAATGGGAGTGACCTTTGCAATTAGAGGAGTTGGTAGTTGCACGTTTGCAGTAGTTTGCACTGGAGCGTTTTATTACAAGCTCCGTTTTCTTGCTGAAAGTAAATTGACCTGCATAGACTGCATCGTTAACTCTGATCTCTCTGATCCAAAAAGCATCCTGACACTTTTCACACCAATGGAGCTGGAGGGCCAGTGGTGGAAAGGCCAACTCGCCGGAGATATTTACCATGCTCTACGCTACAAGGTCCATCTCCTTTCTTCTAACTTTGCTCTCTAACCCTGCTGTTGACGCCTGCAACTGTTCATAGTAACCATGAATGTTTGTGTCTCTCTTTTAAGGAGCTGAGGCTGCCTGTTTACAAAGGTCAGTCCCCGCAACTGAACCTTAGGCGTTACTTTGCAGACCTTATAGCCATCTTGAGCAACCGGTTCAGGCTGTGTCCAGCAGCTAGACACCTGGCTGTGTACCTGCTGGACCTCTTCATGGACCACTATGACATCTCTGTGCAGCAGCTCCACATGGTGGCTCTTTCATGCCTACTTTTGGCTAGTAAGTTTGCATTGAAGTGGATATATCAGTCCCTGTAGGATTTTGCGATCGCAGAAATGAATGCAAAATCAAGCAAACTCGCAATATACAGAGAAGCTTGCAATTTTTCAAAATTACGGCAGATTTTCCACAGATTTGGGCCAAGGCGTGTCATGTGATGTCATAAAAACGCACTTTCAGCCAAAGCCCTTTTTGATTAACGTGCATCGAACATGAGTACAGCTAAAAGCTTGCATTTTCCAGCAAACATCACTGCGAAAGACCATGCAAAGCAATTTTGTGCAATTGCAATTTTGCAAATTCAAATAGTTTTCTGCAAAAAAGCACAAACTCTGCAAGTTGCATCGCAAATTTTTGAAAAAGCTGCAGCAAAATCAAATATTTTTGGCCACAACAATCCCTAAAAAAAAACCTCCAAAATCCTGTACGGACTGATATATTGCATATATTTCCAGGTACAGAATAGAGGGTGGCTGACAAACTGTGCATAGCATGAGCTAGTCTACAGATAGTAATTGTATCCAAAATGCAACTATATGGTAGGTGCACCTTATAAAAAGGCAAATGCATGTATGTATGATGATCTTTGAAACGCTTTTGCCCTAGGTAAATTTGAAGAGAGAGAGGACAGAGTGCCTAAGCTGGAAACCCTCAACAGCCTCACTTGTATGAGCTCCATGAACCTGGTGTTGACCAAACAGGGCCTATTGCACATGGAGCTGCTTCTCCTAGAGACCTTCCACTGGAACCTCTACTTACCCACAGCTGCCCACTTCATCGAGTATTACCTGTCAATTGCTGTCAGTGAAACAGATCTACATGACGGCTGGCCAATGGTGTGCTTAGAGAAGACAATGTTGTATATGAATAAATATGCAGATTACTTTCTGGAAGTCTCTTTGCAAGGTAAAGTTGATTCACTTCAATTGACTTGGATTCACTTCATAATTGTGTTGAAGACTTTTCAGAATAAGACATTCCTGTTTACTCATATTGCATAGCAGTTCTTGGTCACCCTAGATGGTCACCCTTATTGCTTTTTTTTTATGCATTTCTATTCCTAGACCATGAATTTCTACGATTTGCACCGTCATTAGTAGCTGCTGCCTGTGTGGCTTCATCTCGGGTAATCCTGCATTTGGCTCCGACCTGGCCTCCTCGTCTACAGCACTTGTCCGCCTACACCTGGGAGCAGCTACTGCCCTGTGTGGACAGACTGCTTCTGTGAGTGACTGCTTGGTGTACCTAAGCACATTTTTAGCTGTTACTCCGAGACAAAACTTTTCATACACGATATCATTAAAGAAACCTATATTATGTTAAACAATATCCCTGTTGGCATCACTACAATAACATATATTTCACTTGTGCTGACTGTAAACCTTTTATTTTCTTCATAGTGCCCATGATAGTGATGTAAAGGAAGCCAACAAGCAGAAGTGCCAGCTACAGCAGCCCGGTCCACAGCCAGGGCAAGCTGTGTACCCAGCGCAAAGCCAGAGTGCCACAGTAGCCCAGTACGTCCACAGACCGGCCTTGCAATACGCCCAGCAGAGCTGCCAACCTGTGCTGGTCTCGGCCCACGGGTCAGGTGCCTACTTGTGCCACAGTGGTTCACTGCAGGTGTCTAGTGGCCCATCACATGGGCAAGCACAGCCACAGACTATCTCTGTACCACTGGATGCTAAGATGAAGATGCCGAACAGGTCCTACCAGGTGAACTCGGTTTACTCATGCACAGCACCGTGCTTCAACAGGTGATGGCAGCTGGACACAGACTACAAACTGCGCAGTTAATTATTTAAAGGACATTTACGTGAATAATACAGCAAACTCCAAAAATGACGGTAATGCCAAACTTTGCATCCCAAGCTGGATAATTCGAGCTACTGAATCCAGTTTTAATAATTAAAAAAAAAAAAAAAAAAAAACAGTGAAGTAATGGACATTGTGTTAAATACTCTAATAACTGGACAGTGAGGTGCAAAGTGTGCGAGATGTGCAATCCTGTGAGACTTGCTTCGTTCATTCAAATTCCTTCCATGTGAAGTTTGTTTTCATTTGTTAGTTTTTTTTATTTTTATTTATTATTATTTTTGTTTTTGCCTAGAACAGTATTTTTTTATATTCTTGCTACTTGAATAGAAAAAGATGGTGTGATTTTTATCAGCACCAGCAAGCTTATGCCAGTGATAACCAGGTTACCTCAGAAACGTTGAATGTAGGCTGTTACCCTGTGATGTTACAAATGCACTTTGGTACCAAACATTTTTAAAATTAAAAAAATATATATATGTTGTACCATTGTTGTACAACATATTTTCTGTTGCATACCGCTTTATTGATCTGATCCTGCTTTTTGAGCACCACAATAGCATATATAATAATCTAATTATGGTGTACAATTTTATTACAAGTATTCTAAAGAGATGTGCATGTTCTCTCTCATGTCCATGTAGATTTCCGCTGGGTTCTCTGGTTTCCTTCCACCTCTTTAAAAAAAGAAAAAAACAAAAAACATGCTGGTTTGTGAATTGGCTATGCTTATGCTTGTCCTGTGTGTGTGTGTGTGCGCCCTGTGATGAGCTAGCACCCCATTCAGGGTGTATCGCATCTTTACTTCTGGAATAAAAATGAATACACGGGCAGTTGAGAACCTTTTGTTCTCAGTTGAGACATTACACAGTGTCCTGAAAGTCTCCATACATAGGGGACTTACTGTTTGGTCTGCAACACTTCCAGTCTTTTTGAAGTTTGGCAACAGTGTCGTGTGTGTGATGTGCTTGCCATCTTTCCTGTTAAAGTCCATCTCAACCTTGCAACAGCTTCCTGATACAGCCATGAGAATTATTTCAATATGTTCTTCTTAAAGGCTATCTGAAAAAAAAAAAAATCATATAAACTAAGTATGAAAATGTTTGGAAGACATTTTGCTAAAAAGTATTAATTTCCACTAAGTATGGAGACTTTTGGGACACTCTGTATAGCCAACACTTAAATCAATACAAACTAAAGGCTTGTGGGTTTAGCAACTACAACAATAGCAAAAACATTGCATTCAAAATCCCTTACTTCATATGTGAGACTTTTACGCCTTTCTGAATTTTGGCACAAATCTGATGTCAGCAAATCTTTGATGCTATCTATGATTTTCCTGTAACACATTCCCCTTATGAAATAGTTATTCCTGTCTCAAAATCATTAAGACATAAGTTGTATCCAGTTACAACTCCCAAGTTTCAAGTAAATACTGGATACATATCGGTATATTTCGTGTTTTCTGTATACTCTGACATATGAACCAGGTCATACAACTACAGAGGAGTTTCATTAGAGCACACAGTGAGGCCCTAGTTTGGTTTTCACACAACTGAATAAACCTTTATTTGGTGCAGAGCATGCTACATATTTAGTGACGAAAAGTCATAGTGGTCAAGTAGGAAGGAGGTGTCCCATATGACTGCTGCATTCAGTCATATGGGGTATATCTGTGAAAGTCACAGATATACCCCATATGACTGAATGCAATTCTGTGAAAGTCACGTGAATTTCCGTGCCTCCGAGCTGATGAGAAATTATGCATCCAAGTATTAGAGACCAACGACAATGCATGTGTACTTTGATATTTACATTAGGGTTTTCTTTAAAATCTTTTTAGTATAAACACTGTAGGCACAGTTTTGCTCATGTCAGCTATGTCGAAGAAATGAACTGAAATACTGTGTGTTTCTCTTTTGCATGTTTCATGTTCTGGCAAAAGGGGAAATGGGAAAATAAAATAAAAAAGAAATTTGCATTGAAAGATTCTGTTCTGACCATGGCGAGGGTGTATCGTTTGACATTTTGAACTAATTAGGCTTATGTCCATTTCATTAAAGCATCCAGCAACTTGATCGAAGACATTCACTGAGGAAATCATACTTAGCTAGCAAAATTTTAAACATCTTTAGGTAGACTGACCACTGTTTTTAACACTTTGCTTGTTAAATTGGCTCCTTACCCAGTGTGATCTCTGCAGGAAATCACCTAGGCATGATTTAAAAACTAGAAAGGATATTGAGCAGGAAGGTCAGGAAAATTCACAGAGGGAAACTGAGCGGTCCATGTTTCATCATTAGTTACTTCAAATGTCATAGGCAGCACAACTTTCTTTACTTTGTGGAACTGTACTTAAATTATACAAACAAGAGCAAAATGAATTATCATCATCACTGTCAATAATCAGAGAACTGGCCATTGATGCATAGTTACAGAATACTGTCAAATTTCCTGGATTATCTATGAAAGAAAACAATTACAGTTTTACATTTTGTGCATTGACAAGACAATCCATGGTCTTCAGGGGACAGACAACATACAACTGGTGGTAGTATCATGATGTAATGTGGGGGAAAACACTGTCTCGTGTGAAAATGTAATCTTAATCTTAGGGGTCATTTGATCATTATCTTTGTTCACAAGAAACTCTGCCATTCCAATTGTCACAATCATTGATCAGTTAGAATATTGTAGTGTGTATTGTAGTGTGTATATAGCTGAATTTAACCAGGTGTGTTCAATTAGATACAGTAGACAACTCCCGGACTGGACTTCTGACCTTCCTGTGTTTCAATGATTAGAAATTATGTTAATTAAAGAATACCATAAACGTAGCTAAAGCAAGCAGGTGATATTCACAAATGTAGCTTAGTCAAAGTCTAAACATTGTCTAAATCTGGAAGTAAACTCTGCTGAACATCTTTTTGTAGTAGATTTCTAAAATTGTGGCAGTAAAGTGATTATTCTTCAGGGCATGTTTGGTATCATTTGTATCTATATTTCATGGTGAACGATGTGGTGATATCGTAAATATCATATAGTTTAGGAAATAACATTTACCATATATGTTGCAATAGGTGCTCTTTACACACACACATACACACAACCCCTTTGGTTTGCAATGGGAAACCTCTCACCTTCCTGCCCCCACGGCAACATACTATGCCTGAAGGTGGTATAATCCTATCATGAAACACAGTGGGGTCCACTCAGCCAAACAACACACTATCTCACCTCCATCTGACACCCTGGTCACTTCAAAGAGACTCAGGGGTATAAAAGGATATGCTTGGAAAAGAACAGGGCTCTTTCTCTCTCTTTCTCTCTTTGACCATTCTGCTTCCGAGGTTCATGACGCTGACTATAATCTTTTAAGTTACTCTTGTATCTATTTTATGTATCTTTCAGTTGTGTTCTCATATTAAATGCATTTGTTATCCTACTTCTAAATACTCTGTGCCTATGTTTGGTATTCTTATTATGAATAACTTCTTAAACTAAGTGTATAATACGTTAGACACGTTTAAGGTCAACCTCTGACAAGCCAAAAGTAAAGGTTAATGCTTGCAAGTCTAAATAGAACTTCTGACAAGTAAAATAAGGCCTAGGCTTGCACGTTGATAGAAACCTCTGAGCTAACAAAATAATGGTTTAATAAAGAAGCTATATGAAAGTCTCTGACGTAGGAACGTCATTTTAATGAAAGCTTCGCTCGAAGTTGTTTAGGAGTAAATATTGGTAGAACACTGAGTGCTAACACTTCTAGTATTAACTAGAAGATAATCAATTAAATGGAGTCAGATATTTAAATCATATATTAAAACACGCATTAACCTTCGCTGCACCTATTTCCGTCGTTGGTTATAGGAGAGCAGTGGGCTAAGTAATTAACTTTATATATTTTAGCCCTACAGTTTCAGTACTAAATTCACAGTAATAGACCATGACCTAAATCTTTTTTGTTTGTTTGTCTAAATGTGAACACAAAAATCAAATCTTTTTAAACTTTCAGATATGTCACACTTTCATATGTAGTCCTATACTGGGTATATAGCTGATACATGGACATGTGATCATAATGAGAACAGTCAGATCACGTTTTTAATTAACATCACACTTCTCTGCTGTACAAAATCCCTGTACACCCCCCAGTAATAGCTACAAAACGAGCAAAAATTCTGCATCTGGGCCCCCTTTTTTTATTTTGCCTTCTAGCCCTAATCATGAACAGCTGATGAGCTGAACTGATGGATTGTCAAACAAATGTGGCATTTTTGTTCTACATTATAAATGAATCATGAATGTGACATTATTGTCACATAAAAATGTACTCATTTGGGCTGTTTCAGGGGATAAGTGACAGATATTGGTCACTTACACCAATGTGATCTATCGCAGCAGAAAAATTGGATCTGAGCCAAAATCAGACCAGACTTATCCTTAAAAGCATTTGAAAAAATATAAATTTTTAATTTGCCATTTAATTGAGGGTGTTTCCTTTGTTTTGGTATTTATTGATTTATTTTATTTTATTATTTTAAAAAATTCTTCCTATTATGCTCTAAGCATTTCTGTGTATAAAAGTAAAGAGCAGAAAATATTTCCTGATCTCATGAGCAAAATATATACAGTATCTATGTTAATGAGGAACGCCTCGTAACAGTACCTATGATTTGAAGCACATCTCCCCTTTGCCTCCCATATGTTGCTTATTCATATATCAAATATCACATGTAAATATCAACATATAGAGTATATAAAATAATATATAAATGGCACACTAACACAAACATCCTGCTGAGACATGCAGAACTGCAGGGCTAGCAGTGAGATAACATCTGACAGATGCCAGATGGCTTTAAACTTAGCGTGACTTTTTTCATCTTTTAAAAGACATCGGTGTTCACAACAAATAGATTTTAGCATGGAAAATCTATTCCTGGAACAGACATTTTTCCAAGGAACAATTGTTTTGATAGGAAGAATATATATGTTTTGATAGGAAGAATAAGAATATTAGGAACACTATGCTAATACTGGGTAGGACCCACCTTTGCTCTCAGAATAGCAATTTTTTATTTATTTTTTTTGCATGGATTCCACAAGTTGCTGTAAATATTCCTTTGAGATTGTGGTCCGTGTTGACATGATCATCACAAAACTGCTGCAGATTTTTCAGCGGCACATTCATGTTATGAGTTTCCTGTTCGACCACATCCCAAATGTGCTCTGTTGGATTCAGATATAGTGACTGGGGAGGAGCCAAATGTGGATTAAGGGGCCAAACGTGTGCCAAGAAAACATTGCCCGCAACATTACACCACCAGCAGCCTGAACTGTTGACATAAGGCAGCTTGGGTCCATGGCTTCATCCTGGTGATGCCAAATTCTGACTCTACCATCTGCATGTTGCAACACAAATCAAGATTAATCAATCTGTCTAGTTTCAGTGAGTCTGTGCCCACTGTAGCCTCCGATTCCTGTTCTTGGCTAACATGAGTGGAACTTCTGCTGCTGTCTTCTGCTGCTGTAGCCCACCTCAAATTTGACTTACCGTAGCCTTCCTGTTAGTTTGAACCAGTCTGGCTGTTATCCTCTGACCTCTCTCATCAACTAAGTGTTTCTGCCTGCACAACCGCTGCTCTCTGGATGTTTTTTGTTTTTTGCACCATTCTGTGTAAACTCTATAGTGAAAAATTCCAGGAGATAAGTAGTTTCTGAAATACTCAATCCAGCCCAACCAACCAATTTTTTGCCACATGTTTGGAGAATTGCCTGGATGTGGTTGGTGTGTAAAACCCAAAGTACAGTACATATGCAAAAGTCTCTGTCATACTTGTATGTATCACACCAACATAACTATTATGAAACTGATTATATGCCCTGTGTAATTCTTTAAGGAAGCATTTAATTCTATATATTTTCCAGACTGTCCAATAAGTATTACACTTCAATATAATTAGGAATTAGTTTGAATTCCACCCTGAAGCATTAAATATGTCTATATTGAAATCTTTCTGATGTGCTTAGTGATTCTGTTGCTAGTTTGGTAGTTGGTGCTGTATTTTCATTAGTTCCATGAGAAGTTAGTATTTGTCTGATGTAGTGAAAGGGGGAAAGAAATTACCTCAAAAAGTAAGGGATAATGGGCACCACTATCAGTAGATAGTCGAACAGCATTGTGGATAAAGTAGGAAACCGATAACCAAAGTGAAAATAGACCAACATGTTGATGAAAGAAATTTAAACCAAAGAAGTCAACTCAGAATTTCATTGCAAAATAAATCCAGGGTGGATTTTTCCTTCAACTGTATCAATGGAAACTTACAAAATGTGAAAAAAGGCTGCCTACGTCATTCTCTAGCAGCTCCTGTGGAGGAGGAAATGGTCTGAAGAATCTGTTGGCCAGAACTATCTCTCCTGAAATTGTCATCACTGTGGTAACCAGTCTCTTCCCTGTGTAGCTTGCTCTACAGCCCCTCTCAAAGTCATACACATGGTCCAGAAGCCTGTCGTGCACTTGTGTGAGGAACTGTGTGCAGAATTAACCATGACTCAGTGCTCCCACAGATTATTATACAACAGATATCTTCTGTGAAATAGTCTGCTAAATCACATAATGAATCCAACATTTAAAAAAAAATCCATGCAAGGGTTTTATAACGCTTGAACGGAGGTTCATTATAAACACACTGTTTTGACTTATTTCAGGGTTGAAGGACATTTACCAACTTAAATACATGACAAGATGGTCAATGATGCACGTATTGACATCCTTAACATTGAAGCTGCCAATACAACCCCTGATGATCCCTTGCTGAGAGAACACATACACACACAGGATGATTAGCATAAAAATGGATGGTTAGGTTTATAATCGATTTTATTATGTCAATCATAATTCATAATCATTCTAATCATTTAGTCCTAACAAGTGGAAATGCAGATTAAGAGACAAAAGCAGAGAGGAGGAGATGAGTCAGTGTGTGTACCTTTTTTTTCTCTGAGCAAGACTCCTGTGTGCTGTGTGCTAGAAAGGAAACAGAGTGATGGCTGGGTGTGCATATATACATATACTGTACACCAATCAGCCATAACATTAAAACCACCTGCCTAATATTGTGTAGGTCCCACTTGTGCCACCAAACAGCTCTGACCTGTCGAGGCATGGACTTCACAACAAGGTGTGCTGTGGTATCTGTCACCAAGACGTTAGCAGCAGATCCTTTAAGTCCTGTAAGTTGCGAGGTGGGGCCTCCATGGATAGGACTTGTTTGTCCTGGACATCCCACAGATGCTCGATCAGATTGAGATCTGTGGAATTTGGAGTCAACACCTTGAACATTTTTTTTCATGTTCCTCAAACCATTCCTGAACAATTTTTGCAGTGTGGTAGGGCGCATTATCCTGCTGAAAGAGATGAAGGGGTGTACTTGGTCTGCAACAATGTTTAGCATCCACATGACTGCCAGGACCTAAGGTTTCTCAGTAGAACATTGCCCAGAGCACCACACTGCCTCCACCAGCTTGCCTTCATCCCATAGTGCATGCTGGTGTCATCTCTTCCTCAGGTAAGTGACACACGTGCACCTGGCCGTCCACATGATGTACTTTTTTCATCAATTTGTGCAACAGTAGCTCTTCTGTGGGATCGGACCAGACAGGCTAGCCTTCACTCCCCACATACATCAGTGAGCCTTGGACCTTGGAACACCCTATTTGGAGATGCTCTGACCCAGTCGTCTAGCCATCACAATTTGGCCCTTGTCAAAGTTGTTCAAATTCTTATGCTTGTACATTTTTTATGCTTCCAGCACATCAACATCGAGAACTGACTGTTCACTTGCTGCCTAATATATCCCACCCCTTGACAGGTGCCATTGTAACTGTGCCATTGTAACACTGTAATTGTGCCATTGAAAGATATTCAGTATTATTCACTTTACCTGTCTGTGGTTTTAATGTTATGGCTGATCAGTATATATACAGTGCCGTCCACTAATATTGGCACCCTTGGTAAATATGAGCAAAGAAGGCTGTGAAAAATTATCTTTATTGTTTAACCTTTTGATCTTTTGTTCAAAAAATTCACAAAAATGCCCTGCTTTCATGGATATCAAACAATTGCAAACACAGCACAGGTTTATCAAAAAAAAAAAAACTTTGTTAAATATAGGTGTGCAACAATTATTGACAGCCCTATGAATTCATATGAGAAAAATTTATTTGAAGTATATTGCCACTGATATTTTACATTTTTTAGTACACCTGGGTGACTAGGAACAGGAAATTGTTCAACCATGACTTCCTGTTTCACATGGATATAAATATGAGGTAACATATTGGCAAAATTCCCTTAGTCATTCATAACAATGGGTAAGACCAAGGAATATAGCTGTGATGTGCAGCAAAAGGTTGTTGAGCTTCACAAAATGGGAAGTGGCTATAAGGAAATAGCACAAGCATTGAAAATGCCCATTTCCACCATCAGGGCAATAATTAAGAAGTTCCAGTCAACTGGAAATGTTATGAATCAACCTGGAATTGGATGTGTGTCTATATTGTCTCAACGCACTGTGAAGAGGATGGTTCCAGTGGCCAAAAAATCTCCAAGGATCACAGCTAGAGAATTGCAGAAGTTAGTTGCATCTTGGGGTCAGAAAGTCTCCAAAACTACAATCCAAAGTCACGTACATCACCACAAGTTGTTTGGAAGGGTTTCAAGAAAAAAGCCTCTACTTTCATCCAAAAACTAACTCATGCGTCTTCAGTTTGCCAGACACTACTGGGACTTCAAATGGGATCGGGTTCTATGGTCAGATGAAACCAAAATAGAGCTTTTTGGCAATAAACACCAGAGGTGGTTTTGGTGCACACAGAGAGGTAGCCATATGGAAAAGTACCTCATGCCCACGGTTAAATATGGTGGTGGCTCTTTAATGTTTTGGGGCTGTTTTTCTGCCAGAGGACCTGGACATTTTGTTAGGATACATGGCATCATGGACTCTATCAAATATCAATAGATATTAAATGAAAACCTGACTGCCTCTGCCAGAAAGCTTAAAATGGGCCATGGTTGGATCTTCCAGCAGGACAATGATCCAAAACATACATCAAAATCAACACAAAAATGGTTTATTGACCACAAAATCAAGGTCCTGCCATGGCCATCCCAGTCCCCTGACATGAAACCCATAGAAAACCTGTGGGGTGAACTGAAGAGGAGAGTCCACCAGCATGGACCTCGAAATTTGAAGGATCTGGAGAGATTCTGTATGGAGGAATGGTCTCAGATCCCTTGCCATGTATTCTCCAACCTCATCAGGCATTATAGGAGAAGACTCAGAGCTGTTATCTTGGCAAAGGGAGGTAGCACAAAGTATTGACTAAAAGGGTGCCAATAATTCTTGGACACCTATATTTAACAAAGATATGTTTTTTTGGATAAACCTGTGTTTTGTTTGCAATTGCTTGATATCCATGAGAGCAGAGTATTCTTGTGAATTCTTTTAACAAAAGATCAAAAGGTTAAACAATAAAGACAATTTTTCACAGCCTTCTTATATATATATATATATATATATATATATATAAGGCAGCTTTGATTTCTGCATGGGGGAGACCTTGCTGATGCAGTATAACTACCTTCTGTCTTGTTGCTGTGCTCAGTCTTGCCATGGTGTATGACTTTTGACAGTAAACTGTCTTCAGCAACCTCACCTTGTTAGCTGAGTTTGGCTGTTCCTCACCCAGTTTTATTCCACCTACCCAGCTGTTTCTGTTTATGTTAATGATTGTGTTTCAACCTACATATTGAATTGATTGTCACTAGCACCTGTTTGGTATAATTGTTTATACATCTGACTATATGTCTACAAAATCCCTGACTTTGTGCAAGTGTACCTAAAAGAATTGATGCTGTTTTGAAGGCAAAGGGTGGTCACACCAAATATTGATTTGATGTAGATTTTTCTTCTGTTCACTCACTTTGCATTCTGTTAATTGATAAATATAAACTATTTACATGTCTATTTTTGAAAGCATTTTACTTTACAGCATTTTTCACAACTGCCTAAAACTTTTGCACAGTACTGTATATATATATATATACAAAACTGCAATTTGGCTTCCATTATAAGGCAGTTTTTCCATTATTTTGTCCCTACTGGTAAACATGACAAAATGACTGTCTCCAGCAATTGCACATCAGTAGATAAAGATTAGATTGAAAATGACTGTGATTGATGCATTTTGCAATGGCTGAATTTAAATGCAACTGGCCTCAATTGTGTTTGTGACTGAATTAACAGGAAATGCAAAACATGCTTAATTTATAGTCTCTTGTATCCTGGTGCTCATGGACAGTGTCAAAAGCTTGTATATTTTATGGATGCTCAGAAATGTTTTGCATGTTGAATGTAGCATTTATAAAAAGAATGTGGGTGAAGGCAGGGTAACTGTAAAAACCACAGCAGTGGTAAAAGGAAATGCTTTCATACTTTCAGCTGCTATTGGAGTTCCTTTGGTCTAATAACCTGCAAATACATTCTTCCCTTTGTAAGAGTTTCCATGATATCATCACAAATCTGTATTAATCACCTTCTGTACATATTAAATTCTTTGTGCTCTCTCAGCTGAAATTATGGTCCTCCTCTAGGAAGGGTGGGCTGGTATGTGTGCTGTACTCCTGTAGTTATAATTATGCAAAATATTTCCAGTGAAGACAAAAAAAGAATCACAGTGTCAGGAAATTCTGCTGTATAGCTGCAGTAAGCAATTTGAAGTATATTTTTAAAAAAATTAAAAAAAAAAAAAACCTACCTCCTGAAATCACCTCTACAGGTTACAGAACCAAGTCAGACACAACCTCCAGCATCTGGTCAGTGATTTCCTCCTCCAGTGATCTCCTCCTTGTGTAGTGAAAAGGTCGTGATGTCCACCATGTGGGAGCTGCACAGTTTCAACAGACTGAAGTGTGTGCATATATCCAGATCTCTTCCTCTACTCATGTGCCGCCTGAGAATATCATCCATACATTCATCCATTTTCTATATCGCGTATCCTTACTGGGTCGCGGGGAATCTGGAGCCCATCCCAGGGAGCATGGGGCACAGGCGGGGGACACCCTGGACAGGGTGCCAGTCCATCGCAGGGCACAATCACACACATTCACACACTATGGACACTTTTGAACATGCCAATCAGCCTACAATGCATTACCCAGTCTTTGGACTGGGGGAGGAAACCGGAGTACCCAGAGGAAACCCCGAAGCACGGGAGAACATGCAAACTCCACACACACATGGCCGTGGCGGGAATCGAACCCTCAACCCTGGAGGTGTGAGGCAAACATGCTTGAGAATATCATGACATTTTAATATAGTTAGGAAGTGTCTGGATGAAACAGTTACCACATTAGGAAACTCTCATGGAGGCAATATTATAACATTATCAAATATAGTCAGCTCCAGAATTATTAGTGCCCTTGGGTATTTACTTTATTCTAATAAATTTAATTTGACTTTTTTTAATAACCTTTTTTACCCATCTTTTCCAAATGATTCTGAGAGAATTAGTTTTGTTTATTTTGATGTGTTTTTATCTATTTATTCACAGTAATACTTTCTTAGGGGTTAGCACAATTTGCCTCACACCTCCAGGGTTGGGGGTTGGAATCCTGCCTCCACCCTGTGTGCGCTGAGCTTTCATGTTCTCCCCGTGCTTCAGGGGTTTCCTCTGGGTACTCCGGTTTCCTCTCCCAGTCCAAAGACGTGTTGTAGGCTGATTGGCATTTCCATATTGTCCGTAGTGTGTGAATGGATGTGTGAACGTGTGTGTGATTGCACTCATCCATGGTGTTCCTTGGGATAGGCTCCAGGCTCCCCCGCGACCCTGAGTAGGATAAACGGTACAGAAAATGGATGGATGGATGTTCCAGCCTCATATACTGTAACTCTGTCATCTTTATCTTGCAATCACAAGTAGGGTTGTGTAATCTGTTACTGTTTTAAGAACATGGCATTGCTGGCCAAAACTAAATGAAACAGTTAACTGGTTTTTGGATAAGTAGCACTTCACACTGCTGCACTAGTTGCTTTTTTTTTTTTTTTTTTTTGGCTCTGCATGCTGCCATTCCTCACAGCCTCTCTCTCTCTCTCTCTCTCTCTCTCTCTCTCTCTCTCTCTCTTTCAGCTTATAAAAGCAAAATGATAATTTCAAAAACATAACAGCCTTATTCACAAGTGAATATTTTTTAACCACAGTTAAATCCAAAATGGCTTCCTATTCCTTATATGTTCTTATATGTACTTATATGTACAGGTGCATCTCAATAAATTAGAATGTCGTGAAAAAGTTCATTTATTTCAGTAATTCAACTCAAATTGTGAAACTCGTGTATTAAATAAATTCAATGCACACAGACTGAAGTAGTTTAAGTCTTTGGTTCTTTTAATTGTGATGATTTTGGTTTACATTTAACAAAAACCCACCAATTCACTATCTCAACAAATTAGAATATGGTGACATGCCAATCAGCTAATCAACTCAAAACACTTGCAAAGGTTTCCTGAGCCTTCAAAATGGTCTCTCAGTTTGGTTCACTAGGTAAACCACAAACATTCATTGCCAAAGAAGCTGGCTGTTCACAGAGTGCTGTATCCAAGCATGTTAACAGAAAGTTGAGTGGAAGGAAAAATTGTGGAAGAAAAAGATGCACAACCAACCGAGAGAACCGCAGCCTTATGAGGATTGTCAAGCAAAATCGATTCCAGAATTTGAGTGAACTTCACAAGGAATGGACTGAGGCTGGGGTCAAGGCATCAAGAGCCACCACAAACAGACGTGTCAAGGAATTTGGCTACAGTTGTCGTATTCCTCTTTTTAAGCCACTCCTGAACCACAGACAACGTCAGAGGCGTCTTACCTGGGCTAAGGAGAAGAAGAACTGGACTGTTGCCCAGTGGTCCAAAGTCCTCTTTTCAGATGAGAGCAAGTTTTGTATTTCATTTGGAAACCAAGGTCCTAGAGTCTGGAGGAAGGGTGGAGAAGCTCATAGCCCAAGTTGCTTGAAGTCCAGTGTTAAGTGATGACAGTCTGTGATGATTTGGGGTGCAATGTCATCTGCTGGTGTTGGTCCATTGTGTTTTTTGAAAACCAAAGTCACTGCATCCATTTACCAAGAAATTTTGGAGCACTTCATGCTTCCTTCTGCTGACCAGCTTTTTGAAGATGCTGATTTCATTTTCCAGCAGGATTTGGCACCTGCCCACACTGCCAAAAGCACCAAAAGTTGGTTAAATGACCATGGTGTTGGTATGCTTGACTGGCCAGCAAACTCACCAGACCTGAACTCCATAGAGAATCTATGGGGTATTGTCAAGAGGAAAATGAGAAACAAGAGACCAAAAAATGCAGATGAGCTGAAGGCTACTGTCAAAGAATCCTGGGCTTCCATACCACCGTGCCACAAACTGATTACCTCCATGCCGCGCCGAATTGAGGCAGTAATTAAAGCAAAAGGAGCCCCTACCAAGTATTGAGTACATGTACAGTAAATGAACATACTTTCCAGAAGGCCAACAATTCACTAAAAATGTTTTTTTTATTGGTCTTATGAAATATTCTAATTTGTTGAGATAGTGAATTGGTGGGTTTTTGTTAAATGTGAGCCAAAATCATCACAATTAAAGAACCAAAGACTTAAACTACTTCAGTCTGTGTGCATTGAATTTATTTAATACACAAGTTTCACAATTTGAGTTGAATTACTGAAATAAATGAACTTTTCCACGACATTCTAATTTATTGAGATGCACCTGTATATGTATAGGTATAGCATAAGAGTATTGCAGTGTTTAAGAAAATGAATGACTCTAATAAGTGCCTGTTGGAAATGGTTAACATTGAAGACTGGAAAAAGACCACTTGATTTTGTTTCTAATTTTCAAATGTCCAGTTTCTATGAGCCTGTGCCCATGATAGCCTCAGATTCCTGTTGTTGGCTAACAGGGGTGGAACCCAATGTGGTATTCTGCTGTTGTAGGCCATCCACCTCAAGGTTCAATGTTTTGTGCATGCTGTAATGCTTTTCTGCTCACCACAGTTAAGAGTGATTATTTGAGTTACTATATCCTTCCTGGCAGCTCGAACCAATCTGGCCATTTGCCTCTGACCTCTCTTATCAACAAGGTGTTTTGTAGTAGATTTATAAAATTGTGGCAGTAATGTGATTAAGGTTAAAATGATCAGGAATGTGTTTCAGAGATACCAGGTGAACTAAAACTGGTTATCTAAACTGTGTTAAATTACAGTATTCCTCAGGGCATGTTTGGTGTCATTTGTATCCATATTTCATGGTGAACGATGTGGTGATATCATAAATATCATATAGTTTAGGAAATAACATTTACAATATATGTTGTAATAAGTGCTCTTTACACACACACACACACACACACACACACACACACACACACACACACACAGGCACCCCCTGGTTTGCATGAACTCATTCTCAGGAACTTAACTAACATACAGCTCCTTAAAGTGAGATAATCCTGCCATAAAACACATCGGGGCCCACTCTGCCAAACAACACACTATCTCACCTCCATCTGACATCCTGGTCACTAGGCATTTCGAAGAGGCTCAGGGGTATAAAAGGATATGCTTGGAAAAGAACAGGTCTCTTTTTTTTCTTTCTCTTTGACCATTCTGCTTCCGAGGTTCATGACGCTGACTATTATCTTGTAAGCTACTCTTGTCTCTATTTTATGTATCTTTCAATTATGTCTCATATTAAATGCATTTGTTATTCTACTTCTAAATACTCTGTGCCTATGTTTGGTATTCTTATTATGAATAACTTCTTAAACTAAAAGTGTATAATACGTTAGACACGTTTAAGGTCAACCTCTGACAAGCCAAAAGTAAAGGTTAATGCTTGCAAGTTTAAATAGAATCTCTGACAAGTAAAATAAGGCCTAGGCTTGCACGTTGATAGAAACCTCTGAGCTAACAAAATAATGGTTTAATAAAGAAGCTATATGAAAGTCTCTGACGTAGAAACGTCATTTTAATGAAAGCTTCGCTCGAAGTTGCTTAGGAGTAAATATTGGTAGAACACTGAGTGCTAACACTTCTAGCACTAACTAGAAGATTATTCTATTGGAGTCAGATAATCAATTAAATGGAGTCAGATGTTTAAATCATATATTAAAACACGCATTAACCTTCGCTGCACCTATTTCCGTCATTGGTTATAGGAGAGCAGTGGGCTAAGTAATTATCTTTATATATTTTAGCCCTACAGTTTTGGTGACCCCGACGTGATAGAAAATAATTTTGCAACATGATAAAACTACTTAACCGTCGCGACTAAAACCTTTTTCATGATAACCTCGTTTGATTTGAAATCACACAACTGAAGGTCTCACGTGATTTAATATTAATAATCCAGTAGCCAGGATTCCTTCCTACAGTTGTGGCTTTTAAGTGTAAAAACACTTTTCTGACGTGATCATTGTAACAATCTGTTTAAGTAAAACCCGTCTGATACAAATATCCAGACGTGTCTGAGTGGTCTGTCTACGGCATAGTAAAGTGGCGCTAAACGGCCTGTATTCAGTAACCCGGCGTGAATTCAATTTCATCCGCAGGTTCATAGTTAGTACCCGACGTGATAAAAATTATATATCCGTCGTGCAAAAATCAGAAACAGTCGCATTATGAAACTAATTTGCCCGCCGATTGTGACTGTATGTGCATTTGGTAACACCTTTTTAAGATCTGAATTAGCAGGAAGTCATTGACACTACACTGAAAGTATTTGTGCCTGCGCTTTTGTTTGACCCCCTCTGAGGTAAGACAAATTTATCTTACTCTTAAGCAGCAGGGAAAGCTATAGGTGCAAGATATATAGACATTTGTAGAACGGGTCGGAATACCCACAGTGTAGCAGGCACTCCGACGCGTATAATTGGAGTTAGAACTTTAGCTCACACACAATGGCTCAGGGAAAGAGCAAGGGAGATCGGACGGTCTTTTTAGAAACATGGGCAACCGAGGTACAAGATATTTTAGTCCAATTGGACAATGAGGGTCTAGACCTAGCAGCCAACACCGAAGACATTTATGAGTGGTATTCGTCCGGTGGTTATACACTAGGCACCAAGGCTAGATGTGCGCAGTTTTCAAGCAAGCTTCAACTGCATCAGCTTCTCTCAGCTGTCGGGTATTTAGTGTACCGTAATTGTAATATCGCTCAAAAAGAAAGTAATTCAGAGCTGGAGAATTTGCGTATATCTCAACGCGCTCAGTCCGAACAAATGATGAGAATGCAAGCAACGATCGATAGCTTCTTATATGACAATGTTCATTCAACAGATAAACCGTCTGCAGTCTGCGTTCGAAGAAAGTAAAAACTATAGTGCAACACTTGAGAAGTGCTGTGACCGTGTAGGAGTTCCCATATCCGCGTTTAAACAACATTTAGGCCCCAACGCATCGCCAACTGAGTCAGAAAACACTGAGGAAGACGATGATATGCTAATGCTTGCGGCTAGCACCAGTTTAGCTGAGGCTCGTCGGCAGGGTGACGTAGCACCATTTCAGCCAACCCACACTGCCAGCTGTGGTGACGGTGCCACACAACTGCCTCTAGCTCAGGTCCGTACAGTTGCGTCGGCACCCATGTTAGAAGAAAGCCCAAGCAGACAGAGAAGTGGCCCCACACTAGCCGCAGCCATTCCGGGGTTAGGACTTGGGGCCCGTAGCCCTGTCCATACTAGATCAGAAGCAGCTAATTCATCACACATAGCTGTAATAAAAACAATGACCGCCCCCAACGGGGAGAGGTTTGAGGTTAGCAGGCAGCTAACTTATCAAGAATGTGCAGCATATGCAGATAAACTCAGCCCTCTTCCCTGTACAGGTCCGTTTGAACCGTACTGGAGTAGCTTAATATTAGAAGCCAGTACATTTAGTCTGGAGTTAAGAGACGTTTGGCAGATAGTGCTCACAACTATCCCACGTGAATTAGTGTCCAAAATTCCAGGAGAGTTACAAAATGGCACAATAATTAATCCTTTATTGGGAGAAACAAACACTGATGTGCTAGCAAGACTTAAACAAGCTCTTATAGACCTTAGAGGAGACGTTCCGGCACAGTGGGACAGAATAATGGGCTTAAAACAAGGAGAGGAATCTTTTGAAGAATTTGCTGAGCACCTTTGGGTAACCTTTAGGGAGTTCTCCGGCTTTGCTGAACCAACTAAAGACGATCAGATTCTGCTGGAGTACCTTAAAAACAATGCAGGTCAATATGTGCAACAGGCACTTTGTTTGGGCGCAAATCCACCCGCAAACACGTTCAATTCGATAGTTAGCTGGGCATCCGAAATAGAAAGGCGCAATAGACAGGACAAACACCAGATTGCATCAGTTCAGTGGATAGTAAATGAGAAGCCAGAATTTAAAGCCACAGAAGTATGTTTAAAGCAACATATGCAATCCCAGTCACATACGAAGCAAGGAAAATTCTGTTCCTTCTGCCACAAAATTGGCCATGCAGTCCAGAAGTGCTGGTCTTTAGGGAACGGACATCCACCACCTTATTTCCTTTGGCGCAAAAATGCACATTCAGGTCATACAGCTCACATAAATGTGCCTGTGCAAAAAACACTGTGTGAGCTTATAGCTCTATTTAATGAAGTGCCAAGAATTTTAGGGCTTTTAGCAAAGGGCTTAGCTGTCCTCTAATATTAAACTTTGTTTTTGATGATGCCATGGTTAATGACCTTCTGTGCTTTATGTACTTCCGTCCTGACAAAGATTTCTGAGATGTCCAAATAACGATCTGTTGTAACAGACTGGCTTAAAAACTCTTTGACATCTGAATTAAGCTCATATTGTTAAAATCGCAGTTTCTTACATCAAATACAAACACTACTGTTTTTATAAGAACACATGGCATTTAGACTAATGTGGCTTTAGCTGATGTTGAATAGTTGTTAATGCATTATAGTGCATTTAGGCTAATGTAGCTAAAGTTGTTACAGTTGTTAATGTACTGAAGTACATTTAGACTAAAGTAGTTAAAATTGTAGCATAAGACTGGGTTTGGGTAAAATTGTAGCATTTAGGCCTACCAAAGTTGTAAATGTTAACCACAGCCAGTGATCTTATGTTTGAGGTTAAAACTACAATCTGATCTTGAAATAGTCATTAGATTATTCAAAACTCTGTTACCTATGTTGAACATTTTCTGATCTCTCCTAATGGCATTGTGTTGGTTATTTCTGCCATAAATAACACCAACAAAGCCCTACAAAGGAGTAGAGTTGACTGTTGAATTTTAACTTGTAATGCTTCTCCCCACAGCATTTAGAGCTGCTACACCTCTGTAGTTAATATAAAATGCTTTCACACAGCAACAGGATTGTAAATAGAGCCAGTTCACAACTTGAGCATTATTATTATTTTTACTATGGCTCCCTGGTTTAGCACCAGAATTTTTCCAAATTTTGCAACACTAAGTGATAAAAAATAAATGTCATATTGCCTCTTGCTGGAGCATTTTATTTATATTCATCTCACAGCGCTGTGCAATTCCCAATCTTCAATTGTCCAAAGCCATTGATTATTTTTCTATAACAGCATGCCTTGTCATGCTCTATTGCTTACGCTTAAGTAAAACACAGTCACACACATAGTAACAGACACACATAAGGAAACACAAACTAGGTGTCTTAATACATATAGGAATTAGCCTGCCAGTAGGTGTTCGAAGCACCCTACATTGACCCTAGGTGTGAATGTGTGTGTGTGTATGCGCATGTGTGAGAGTTTGTGTGAAGCCTTTGTAATGGGCTAGTGTCCCCTTCAATGTTTATTCATGCACCCAGTGTTTCCAGAAGAAACTCTGGATCCACTGAGATTTGTATATCAGAAAAAAATGGGTCATTCACATTAACAACTTAATTTTTCTTTTTTATTTCTCTATCTTTTTGTTTGTTTTAATTTTCAACTAGATTATATTAGACTACTTCTCAGTACCTGAGGAGGGTATCAGTATAGTCTACTCAACACGCAGAAAATGTATTTATATAGTTTAACAACTGTTATAACTACATACTAGTTAAGCACAAAATCAGGTTTATTTGTGAACCAATACCACATCCTTTTATTCTTCACATTTGTGAGATTTTATTTTGAGTTTTATTATTCATAGTCCTACCATGTTAAATCCACTATAGCTGCTGAACTCCATGCATAGGCTTTTTAAGATTAAAAACTATATTATGAGTTAAATTAACTCTTCTATGAGAAATATATGTTCAGTTTGTACAGGAGCAACTTACCTTCAATATCTGTTGAGTATATTGTTATTTTTAAGTAACATTAACACACACCCTTTTATACATCCTGAGCATACTTTTCTAGATTTGATCATTTATTGGAGATTGTTGTCGGGGATCGGGTTGTCGAATGGGACCAAATGGTTTAGTCACTTAAAGATAAAAAAATATATATATTCACTACATTGTTGTTTCCATGAAATATGAAACTATGCCATGTGTATGTTGTCAGTCTGAGTTTACAGTTGCAATATGTGTCAAATGGAAGTATATCAGTGTATCCAAGTGTTTGTCCAAATAACAGAGAAAAGTTTCTGAAGGATTGAGGACCTCTTCGAAATATGGGGTCTCCTGCGTCCCGCAAAGGAAGTAAGAAGAAACTTCAACATGGGACATTCATGCATCTTGGACAAGAGAACCACAGGACACTGATTCATCTTTCTGCTGGAAGGAGAGACACACCCTGCTGGGAAGGCACAGGAGCCCACACCAAGCAACTGACTTCAGCTGCAACAGAGTGCAAACCAGACAGCAAGATTCCTGACCAGTTACTCCACACAGCTAAAGATGCCTGGTGGAACTGAATCTTCAGGAGTCGTGTCCTGGTCAGCTCTATGATCACCTGTAGACATCACTGCCCTTCAACCTATGATGACTGCCACATGTTCTTGGGCCGTTAAAATGGCTCTGCATTCAGACGTCCCAGAGGAGGGATTTGTAGTAGATTTATAAAATTGTGGCAGTAATGTGATTAAGGTTAAAATGATCAGGAATGTGTTTCAGAGATACCAGGAACAAACATTCCTCAGGGCATGTTTGGTGTCATTTGTATCCATATTTCATGGTGAACGATGTGGTGATATCATAAATATCATATAGTTTAGGAAATAACATTTACAATATATGTTGTAATAAGTGCTCTTTACACACACACACACACACACACACACACACACACACACACACAGGCACCCCCTGGTTTGCATGAACTCATTCTCAGGAACTTAACTAACATACAGCTCCTTAAAGTGAGATAATCCTGCCATAAAACACATCGGGGCCCACTCTGCCAAACAACACACTATCTCACCTCCATCTGACATCCTGGTCACTAGGAATTTCGAAGAGGCTCAGGGGTATAAAAGGATATGCTTGGAAAAGAACAGGTCTCTTTTTTTTCTTTCTCTTTGACCATTCTGCTTCCGAGGTTCATGACGCTGACTATAATCTTGTAAGCTACTCTTGTCTCTATTTTATGTATCTTTCAATTATGTCTCATATTAAATGCATTTGTTATTCTACTTCTAAATACTCTGTGCCTATGTTTGGTATTCTTATTATGAATAACTTCTTAAACTAAAAGTGTATAATACGTTAGACACGTTTAAGGTCAACCTCTGACAAGCCAAAAGTAAAGGTTAATGCTTGCAAGTTTAAATAGAATCTCTGACAAGTAAAATAAGGCCTAGGCTTGCACGTTGATAGAAACCTCTGAGCTAACAAAATAATGGTTTAATAAAGAAGCTATATGAAAGTCTCTGACGTAGGAATGTCATTTTAATGAAAGCTTCGCTCGAAGTTGCTTAGGAGTAAATATTGGTAGAACACTGAGTGCTAACACTTCTAGTATTAACTAGAAGATTATTCTATTGGAGTCAGATAATCAATTAAATGGAGTCAGATATTTAAATCATATATTAAAACACGCATTAACCTTCGCTGCACCTATTTCCATCGTTGGTTATAGGAGAGGAGTGGGCTAAGTAATTATCTTTATATATTTTAGCCCTACAGTTTCCACCCACAGAACTGTCACAAACTCAATGTTTTTTTGGTTTTTTTTGCACCATTCTGTGTAAACTCTAGAGACTCTAGTGTGAAAATCCCGGGAGGTCCTCAGCTTATGAAATACTCAAACCAGCCCTTCTGGTTTAGACCATGTTATCAGATCATGAAGATTTCAAAACATAACAGCCTTATTCACAAGTGAAGATTTTTTGCACTTCACATGGAATAGCATAAGAGTATTGCAGTATTTAAGAAAATGAATTATTCTAATAAGTGCCTGTTGGAAATGGTTGCCTATTTTCAAGTGATAGTAACTCTTTTTATATTTAATTGGGAAATTCAAGCTTAATTAAACAAAAGAAAAATATTATGGTATATAGTATGCCATAAGTGACATTTTTTTATTCAGATGCTTTTTCCTACATCAATTAACAATATTCTTTTAGCCAATAGTATAGAATATGTACAGTTTCCTCTGAAAGTTTCTGAAAGTTTCCTTTTCAAGTGATCAAAAGTATGTGACTGACAGGTGTTTCTTGTTGCCCAGGTGTGTCCTGTCAGACTGATTGTTTAAACAATTAATAGCTCTGAATGTCTACTCTTGGCTTGAGCCCTGGGCTTTGCCTGTGAAGACTGCATTTGTTGTTTTAAAAAAAAAGCTAAACCAACATGAAGACCAGAGAGCTGTCTATGGGAGAAAAGCAAGCCATTATGAAGCTGAGAAAGAGGGAAAATAGATCAGAGCCATGCACAAGCAGTGAGCATAGCCAATACAACAATTTCGAATGACTGAAAAAGAAAGAAACCACTGGAGTTCTAACAACCCGACACTGAACAGGTCAGTGAAAACAACAGAAGTTGATGACAGAAACATTGTGAGAGCTGTGAAGAAAAACTCAAAAACAACGGTCAGTGACATCACCAACAGCCTCCACAGGGCAGGGGTGAAGGTATCACAATCCACCATTCATATAAGACTTTGAGAGTAGAAATATAGAGCCATAGCACAAGATGCAAACCACTCAGCAATAAGAATCAGAAAGCCAGATAGGATTTTGCAAAGAAATACAGAGATGAGTCACAAAAGTTCTGGAACCAAGATTAACCTCTACCAAAGTGATGGGAAGGCCAAAGTGTGGAGAAAGAAAGGATCTGCTCATGATCCAAAACATATAAGCTCATTGGTCAAGCATGGTGGAAGTAGTGTCATGGCCAAAGGTGCCATGTTCTAAGTTGTTTAACGCAACTAGATGTAAATATGAGGAAATGAAAGCTGAAATTCTGATCTATTGTTTCATATTTATCTTTTGATCTCAAACCCAAATGTCTCTGAAAAAACAAAAGGTGACTAAAAGTAGAACATTAAATACTAAACATTCAAATGTGCCTATTACATGAAAACAGCACAATGCATCATGGGAACAGAACTACTGACCATAGAGTACACAGAATTTGTACTTGTCTAACACAATGACAACTTTAAATCTTGAATCTTGAAATCTACAAATACGTTCTCAAATTTACCATGAAAATTGGTCATGTTAGTAAGTATTTATTTAAAGTCACTGACTAATAAGGATACTAAGGAATGTATAGAACTGTTTTTTTCCTCCCTAAAAGACTGACATAGTCTCTAAAACATTTTTAACTGTGTTCAAAATGTCCTCCTACTCACTTTTCTGTACATCAAACAATCAATCTGCAGCTCACTAATACAAAGCATTAAATGTAAATGATTTTGTACACCACATGGTTTACTTGACATTCTGTATATTCTGTACAGTCTGTATAGTTATATAAATTCTGTATCATATAAATCTCATATTATCATATAAATCTCAAATTGAATATACTTATATCATATAAACACATAAACACTAATCATCTTACTGTGGAGTGAGTCTTAAACCACACCCTATGTACTGTAGTTATAGTGTTCTTTAAATGGCACAGTGCATTGTGGGTATTCTGTACTTGCTAGTGTACATTGTTTAGACACTACCCACTGTGATTCACTGTGGGATACTGCCATATTTATGCTTTAAAGAGAACTGCAAAATGGGTGTGGGGAGGGTGTGATTTTGCACATACAGACTGTTTGAGACACGAGTGAAAACTAAATATGTGCTTCTTTCTGCAGCTTCATTCACCTCCAGCAACTCAACAAGCTTGATACTGGTGTGGTCATTGGGGTCAAACTCTAGCTGGTTAACCACCTCAGGTCAGAATCTCTTAGCCAAGAACATGCTGGTATATGACAGACAACATCAGCCACACAAACAAGCTACAAAGCTTAACAATGCAATGTTGTCATGGCAGTTCTGCATTCTGAGGATTTCTTACTATTTCTGAGTAATTCTTACTGTGAACAGATAGTGTACATGCAAATAAAACTATACTGAGGAAGTGAAACAGGCGTTTTCTATGAGATCTTACTTGTATAGAAGCAGTGTGGCCTTGTGCTGCTCACCTGAAGTAACCTCTATGTCTGTGGGTTGATACACAAGTGGCAAGAGGAAATCCATGCTCATCCTCAGCCCAGGACACCATATACATAAGCCTTCCTGATACCAGCACCTGTCTGTCTTTATTCACATTCTGAGTATACACAAAATCCGACAGCACTCGGATTGTTAACTGCACCAGCCAATATTCTGTCTATAAAACAAATCAGACATTTGAAGACTCAGTTCTTTTTGGGATTTTTTAGTTAAATACACCATTCCTTACTTTCAAAGCTCAGTAAAATTTCTGAAAGGGAGGTTTGAGTTAATTTGATCAACATGATCATTAGTAGGTCACATCATCATAACATGTACACTATGTAGGCTATTCATGTGTTAGGAACTCATTAACATACCTAAAACCCCTAAAAACCATTTAAACATTGTCTATATTTTATTGTTCTGTATTTTAAACCTGGTTTTGTGTTTTATAGAAGGTAAAATACAGCTTAATCTTTCCAGACCCACGCATGAACAGTCCATAAAAAATTACTGACACAATTTCATTTGGATGAAACTAAAATCCCCAGAAATAATCTGGTAATATAGTCACTCTGAACACAGGATGCTCATAATAAAATGTGTTTGTGACTAGGCAAGATTTAGTTCTACTATATAGTGCAATATTCAACATATCATGGACAATTAACTTCACTATCTGGATCTATCTCTATCTGTGTTCTGCTCAGTGGATGTTTAGTACAAGAGCCCCATATAGGTGCAGGCTTAAATAAATACAAAAGTGTGCTATGAACTTTGGGAAAAGGTTGGGCTATTGCCATGATATGAAAATGTAATATCAGTCCATGCCTTTTTGTGAGTCTAGACAGTATATACTAACCAATCCCAGGTCAGTGCATGCTGATGACAGTGGCAGCATAAATCTTGTCGTGTAAAAAAGCAGCTTTTCCCTGTCTCGTTTCCCTGTCGGGTTTGGCATTGCTCATAGCGCTCCTGAAATCTCTGTACCAGAATGTGCTCTTGGCTGAAGAGTGACTGGTGGGTGAACTCCAACGTTGCCAGATCCAGTTGCATATCTTCTTGCAGTTTTCTGCTTCACTGACAGCCACAGGCTAAACAGAGGAAGAACTGAGTTTAGCATGACAGGACGGGAGGCTACAACACACAGACATTAAAGTGGTGATGGCCGTTTCTACAGCATTGTAAACCACAGAGACATAGTTTGTTATTAAATGGTGAATGGTTTTGATTTAAGCGTTGATATGTATGTTGAATGTAGAAAAAAAAAATAAACAGACTACTCTATTTTTTGTTGAATAGCAAATTTTTGGGTTTTTTATATACACTATATGGCCAAACATTTGTGGACACCTAACCATCACACCCATATGTGTTGCTTCTCCAAACTGTTGCCACAGAGTTGGAAGCATACAATTGTATAGGATGTCTTTGTATGCTTTAGTATTACAATTTCCCTTCACTAGAACTAAGGGGCTCAAACATGTTCCAGCATGACAATGTCACTGTGCACAAAGTGAGGTCCATGAAGGCATGGTTTGCCAAGTTTGGATTGGAAAAACCCAAGTGACCTGCACAGAGCCCTGACCTCAACCCCACTTAACTTTGTGCTGGATGAACTGGAATGCCGGCTGCACCCCAGGCCTCCTCAACGAACATCAGTGCTCTTGTGGCTGAATGAGCACAAATCACCACAGCCATGCTTCAAAAATCTAGTGGAAAGCATTCCCAGAAGAGTGGAGGGGGAACTAAATCTGGAATGGGATGTTCAAAAATCACATATGGGTGTGATGGTCAGGTATCCACAAACTTTTGGTCATAAAGTGTTTTTTATTAGAAAACTAAAATTCTGTGCAAAATAATAGGACACGGATGCGTACATATAACTATAACTTACATAACTTACATAACTAATAAGATAACTATTGATTATATAACTACTAACAAGCGACTTCTCTCTAACATTTATTTTATTATTAAAGTAATTCATGTAACTAGTGTAGTTTGAGTGCCTCTTAATTTTGTGCGCATATCTTTTGAAACACGCTGTTGAGACATGGGGGTGTGTTGAATCCCCAGGGTTTCTGTAGAGGGTCAAGAAAGGCAATCATGTAGCACCCTGCAGTGATGATGCAGCCATTTAGAAGTAAAGGAGACCATTTAAAGGAATACAAACATAAAGTGTCTTAGTAAGGTGTTGGCCACCACAAGCCACCAGAACAGATTCAATGCATGTTGACACAGATTCTACAAGTCTCCGGAACTGTACTGGAGAATGAATACCATTTTTCCAAAAGATATTCCCCCAGTTGGTGTTTTAATGATTGTGTTGGAGAGAGCTGTCTAACACGTTAGTCCAAAATCTATCATAAGTAAGTGTTCAATTGGGTTGAGATCTGGTGACTGTGAAGGCCAGATAATATGAATTACATTATTTCCATCCTCATCAAACCATTCAGTGAGTCATCATGCCCCATGGACTGGGACAGTGTCATGCAGATAGAGACCACTCCCATCAAGATAGAAATGTTTCATCATAGGATAAAGTTGACCAGTCAGAATAACTTTGTATTAATTTTCCATGACCTGACCATGATAAAGCAGTTACTGAAAATGAATGAATGATGGCTGACTCAACATGACCCAAAACATGACCTGACAAAGACGCGCTGCATCAGACCATATGCCACAATAAAATGTATCTTTTAAACAGAATTGTTACCTTCTCTTCTATAATCAATAGGCTGGTCATAAGGCATTTTCCTTCATTTCCTTCAGGGTTATTATATACATATGTATATATGTACATACATATATACATACAGACTCTCATCATCATCTCATGGAACACTTAAAATTAGGCATGTATAAAATACAAATTACAAAGAGTTCAATGCCAGACTTGTACTGATATCCAAGGACAACTTAATAAGTATATATCACCAGAAGTGGCTTTGGGGAAATGTGAAAGCTTTTTGTTTATACTAAGGTGTTTAAACCTTCCTGTGCTGTAGGACATCAAATTTCAGTCACACCTTCTATGTTGACAACCACATCCTGCCATATCTTCTCCATGACCAAAAAGAAACAAGAGTTTCTGTGAATAAAAATTCAGTATAAATATAATTCATTTTTTATAAAGGCAATTAACTGAGAACATCTGTGTATGCACTTGCTAACTGTAAGCCATTAATTTAAGACTACTTCAGAGTACAGTAGTAGCATTAACTGTTCTTAGAAATGTGGTCTTCTCAGGTTCTTCAATCTCACAGCAGAAAATGCATACCCTTTCCATCTCAGTATTGTGCAGATATACCACATAGGCCTAAACCTTTAAACCTGAAATGAATAGCTTTTTTTTCTCCACAAAAGTAGGGCAAGTGTTATTAGTGTCTAAAGCAGTGGTCACCAACCCTGTTCCTGGAGATCTACCTTCCTGAAGACGTTAGCTCCAACCATAATTGTGCCCACCTGAATCATTGCCTTAAGAAGTTCTTGATCAACTAAAACAGGTGTGTTCGATTTTGGTTGGAGAAAACATGCAGGAAGGTAGATCTCAAGGAAGAGGGCTGGTGACCACTTCAATAAGGAAGGTATTTATGGTCAAGATTTAGGCTTACAAATTCCAATGTGTAATGTACTGTAATTAATCTGAGTTACTGTTACCACAGTAACAGTGGTATGGATTGATGTACCATACCACTTTTTTTTAATTGTTACATTTAATGTTGTTAAATGTCAGTTAGACAACTTGGTTCCTGTTATCATCTATGTTATAGCAGCTATAAACAATCATTCTCTTACCAGCCTCTCTTTTTCTCTGTCTTGATGTTACTAAGTCAAAACATTGTATATTAAACTGATTTGTAATTATTATAAATTATTACTTATATTATAAAATTATTACTTAAGTTTTAACATTACTTCTAGAATATTGTAAAATTTCATTCATTAAGGATTTTGATTTTTTGATTTATTTATTTTTTAACTGTATACATGTTTAGACACAGAAATGCTGGTCTGGTGTGTTAATATAAGTGTTTAGTTCAACACTGTGTACTTAGCATATTTTTAATGGTCAAAAATTGGTGCCAATGACTTCAGTCTTAATTATTTTAAATAGGTGCTCATGACTAGCATTTCCAGTTAATGGCTAGCTAGCAGCTTTACTTACCATTGCTTTGGTACACATTTTGAAAAAGGTTATCCATGAATATTGTTAAATAACTTTAAGAGGTTTCATGTAGGCTGGCTAGTTAATTACGCTAAGATAAGCATTTTAGAATTATGCTAAATAACAACCTGGCTAAGCAGTGGAGTAAGTTAACTAACAGCTAAATTATTTCAAATTTGTCATTGTCTGCTATGGAACACCGTTCTCCTCATTCTTTCACTTTAAAATTTCTTTCTTTCCATTGGTTACTTAGCTATTAGTGAGGATGTTAGGTGCTACAAACTCCCCAATGGACTTCTACAGTATCTGTCTATCTATCTATCTGTCTGTCTGTCTGTCTATCTCTCTATCTGTCTATCTTTCTATCTATCTATCTGTAGAGAGAAGTATTGATTGGCGCCCTGCAAGAGAATGAAAAAGATTTTCAACACAAATTTACTTACTGTAATAACAAAAAAACAACAACAAACAAACAAACAAAAACAAAAAAACAGGAAACATACAAACAAACAAAACAAAAAATAGTATTTTCCCTGCTCTGATACAATTAATTGTATTTATCTGAAAATTATTAAGTCCTGACTAAACTGCAGGACTGATCTGGAAGTCTAATTAGCTCTTTCAGTGCATAACAGAAATGTAAAAGTCAGCAAACACTGTAGAAGAATTGACAGCACTAAAACATGTTATATTTAATTTCTCCTATATCACAAATTACCTAACACTTGGCAAACAATCTAATAAAACAGGTGGGAAATCTGTCTTTAGTTCTTTCTGATTTGTCATGTACTGTCAAACAGGCTGATGCTCATTTGGTGGATCAGCAGATGCAGAGTTAGATTACAGACTAAATTAGACATAGGTGATATAGTTCCAGAACATCTGGTTATATGGAAAAAGTAATTTTTTCATTTGGAATAACAGTCATATATGAGTCAGACCTCACGGTTACACACAAAGGAAAGTGTATCAACATAGACTATTGCTGTGGTTTTCAAAGTAGGTCAGTAGTGGTCTGTGACATATATTCATGTAGTCTGTGATTTTATTATTATATTTTGTATAATGACTGTAAGTTGGTGGAGATCATTATAACCCACTGTTAAATTGTAATAGTTGCTATAGTTATTATTTAGTTATTATAGTTATAAAGACAGGCAGCACAGTGGTGCAATGGGCATCATTACCACCTCATAGCTCCCTGAGCCACAGATCAATCCAGAGCTTTACTCTGGGTTACTGACTTTACAGAGTTTCTGTGTATGTTCTCTGTGTGTCCATGTTTCAAGCCCCAGCACTGCCAAGCTGCCTTTGTCTTCTTCTATCCATGTATTCCTGCCTCGTGCCCACCACAGATCCAATATAACTCTGACCAGGATGACAAAGTAGTTGAAAATGTATGAATGATTGAGTTATAAGCCAAATTGACTAGACACTTGAAATTGAATCTGTGGTGGCTGTGGCTCAGGTAGTGAAGCAGGTTGTCCACTGATCTCAGGGTTATGATATAAAATATTCTACATCATTGCCCTGCTGAAAAATCCGACTTTGTCTGATCAGCAAGCATTTGGCAAAACACAGGCTGTTCAAGCTGGTAGACCATGTTTGCTGGCTGATAAGTCATTTTCCAGCATCTTTATTACTTGAATAAATTAATAAACAAATGTTTTACATTTTCTACTTGACTTACTGTTGTGTTATTTTATTATTATTATTTTTTAAACGTATCTATGATATAGCAGTAGTTCAGAAATGTTTCCCTTTCTACCAGTTGGCAAAGATGGTCTACCATTTTGACCAGTTTGGCCTGAGTTTTGTCAACTGGTAGCTGCATTCGCTTCTGGTTTAGCAAACGAACTTTTCAATAGAAATGTGAAGTGCACATCACAAAGAATGTGATAACTGCATTACACTGTTGAGGAAAGGAATCCCATATCCTGTCAAGGAGGGTTTTTTTTCTGTCGAACCGCGTGCTTCCTCTTGACATCTGCGCTCTGATTGGCCGGCCGAAGACCATGTAACCAATCAGGTCGCGGCTACTGCGGAGGAAGGAATAAATACAAGATGGCTCCTCATATAAAATCAGCCTCCCGGCTTCTCTTTTGTGACCAACAAAATTACTTTTCTTTACTTATCCGCTTGAAATACCTTTTTGGGAGAAGTGCCGAGGGTTAATTTGATGTCTGTGGTGTTAAAGTGTGACTCGCTCTTTTTGTGTGTATGGAGATATTTGAGAGAAACCGGGGCGTCTCTTTTTAAGCTAGTGTGAAGTGCCTCCACCATCGACACTGCTTTTCGGATGGTGTGCGACGATATCGGGCCTTTCTCCATATAGCACGCGCTGGCTAAATATCTAGCTAGTGCTAGCGCTACACCGGTCAGGTCGTGGATTGATTAGCTAATCCGCCCCTGAGCAATTAATGGTGGCTGTCCGCTATTCAACACACCGCCAACGGACCATACTTACATTAGGGAAATATACACTTTAATTTTTCACCATGGCCGTCTCGAGGTGAGTTCTTTTTCTTCTTCTTCTTTTTTTTTTTTTTTAAAGAAAATAGCGTGAAAGAGCGGTAGCCAGGCTAACTCCTAGCTAGCTAGCAACGTAGCTCTCGCTTCAATGCTAGCCACGATGAGCCAGTGCAGCAGGAAGACTATAGCTAGCCCCTTAGCTCTCTTAGGACTCTCTTAGGCCACATTTTCATGCCTTTTCAAGTGGATGTACAATTATGAGTCGTTGCTAAAGAAAACTAGTATTTAACGAGGGCGGTATGCTGAAGCTTCGTGGTAAAATGAAGCTTTATAAAAACCGTCTATGTGTGGAGTGTTTATTGTTGTGCTGTGAAAGTTTATGGAGGCCTCGTTATGTTGGAATATGATGCTAGTGTTGACCTTATCACCGGTGCGTTAGACATCTTATGTTGGCATGCATAAGTTAGATGATCCTCTAATGATACAGCGGAAAGCTGTAAAAGTTGCAGTCCTTTGTATTTGTGACTGTTTAGTGTTAGCCATGCCCTCTGTTATTTTAAAGGTAAGCTTAACTACACCTTATCACAAGTGATTAGTCGACTAAACCTCATGCCAACTTATTAAAGCGTGATTGAGGTGATATGTGGTTTACTGTAGCGGAAATCTGTCTACGTGATTTTCACTAAATGCGTGTTCAGGATGTGTGTGAGATCATGCCTGCATCTCTGCCCAGTTATTTGGCCAGATCTTGGTAAGTGTAGGCAGGGAAGCTGCATCATCTGGTCTATTTTTATACACAATGAGAGCACATTGTACCTCTAACCCACCACCTTCTCATGCATCTCAACATTAAGGTGACACAAATGGTCCTTAAGTGTCTGGAAAGTGTTCACTGGATCAGTGAAAGATGCTGAGAATACGGTCTGCTGTCATTGACTAGATGGAAATGCCAGTCTGCCATGAACGAATATGTCTCGTTAGGAGGAAGGTGTTTTTGTTTTGTTTCTTTTCTTTTCCAGATCATTCAGTGTTTTCACGCATTCCCCAAGTACCTCCTCAAATTTTTCTTGTCTCGCAGTGGCCCGTTTTTGTGCCCTTTACGACGCACCAAATTGCAGATTTGTTGCCGATATACATTTAATGGTGTTTTTAGATCTAAAGCTGTGTTCGATTGAGTGTCTGGGAAAACGTCTGACTTGAAGGCATTCGTTTACAGACCTGTGAATGTATAGCAATTCAAAGGGGAAAATGGAAAAGGTGTGGATATCATGGATTTGGATTTTCTGTTGTCAAAGACCAAAGACCCCAAGGATCCACATCTGTTGTCTTTAGGGACGCCTTTATTTTCTGCACTAACACAGTCTCACCTGATGCATAGTCGTATCCTTGACCTTTAAACATCACTGTGCATATAGAACAAGACTGGAAAATGTCTCGACAAGATCTGGAAAGGGCAGTAACTCTGTAAACCCCTTTTCATGCTTTATGTTGATCTGTTATTTTAGTAACATCCTCACTGCCAGTAATGGCTGAAATAACACAAGTTTACATGGTTGTATGCCAAAGTCAAAACATTTTCCACCTCTCAGATGTCTACAGCAATCACATCTGTCACCCTGCCACTATGAGCCAGGTTTGGTTACCCTTTCTGTACGAATAAACATCGGCCTCAGCGACTTGAGCTGCTGATTAGTCTCTTCTGAAAAGTGCTCATGTCCACAAAATTTTTTTATTATTTTTTTTGTTCTCCTCTTTCTCTCTCTTTTTTTTTTTTTTTTTTTTTTTTTTTTTTCTTCTTCTTTAAGCTGAACTTTCACCTGAGAGGATGTCTACCAGGGGTGTTTCCGGAGTTGATTGTAACATGCTCCACACTTGACAAACGTATAAAATGTGGTACATTATTACAGTTGTAGCTTTATCGGAAAGAGATGTACTCCTTTGAAGGCAGGTGCACTAAAGCAGCGAAAGTGATGTGGTTATGGCAGCCCAGTTTTCACACGCTGCAAATATCAGCTGTAGTTGTTCAGTGTTTGTGAATAAGCGCTCGTAGCCATATTAAAGACCCCTGTTCTGACACCTGAACGTATTTGAAAGGACACTGAAGTTAGCTGGTTGGACAGGTGTGTTTACTTTGTGTTCTTGTTGATAAGTAAACCAATTTGCAACTGCCAACGAGGTAATGTTAACTGCTGATCCTGAAAGCTGGTTTGGTCACCCAACACTGAAATGGGAGCAGTGTCTGCTCCACATTAAATGTCTAAAAACTACACTCTCTCAATCATTTGAACACCAGGCATTTCATGAGCTGTCTTTCTGTCACCTGTGCTGTGTAACCTTTTTTTTTTTCCCCCCTTTCTTGTTTTTCTTTTTCTTCTTCTCTTTGCATTTCAGGCTTGAGCGTCTGTTCATCTTGTTGGACACCGGCACAACTCCTGTGACGAGGAAAGCCGCCGCTCAACAGCTGGGAGACGTGGTCAAGCTCCATCCACATGAGCTAAATAATCTATTATCAAAGGTGATCTTTCACTTCCCTGCATATGCTCTAATGCAGCGACTATTGAGGGATGTGGGGTTTTGTTTATTTTTTTTTAAAAGCCCTTTGTTTTACTTGCAAATTTTAGTTTCACTTTTACGGCCATGCAATTCATAAATGTGGAACAGAATGGAGATGCAAAAGGCTTATCAATAATCTAAAGTTTAGAGCATTGTTTGAATTATCTATTGTTACTGTGTGTGTGTGTGTGTGTGTGTGTGTGTGTGTGTGTGTGTGTGTGTGTGTGTGTGTGTGTAAAATGCACAGAAGTAGACTAGACGTGTTGCATATCTAGGTACAATGCAATGCTGCCTGAATTAAACCCCTGCTTATATGGTTTAATTTCTGTCTTCCACTCTTTGTAAGGTTTTAACATATTTGAGGAGTCCCAACTGGGACACGCGAATTGCGGCTGGGCAGGCAGTGGAGGCCATAGTGAAAAATATTCCCGAATGGAACCCAGCTCCCAAGCCAAAGGAAGGTAAACACAGCCTCCTGTATTTCTCTGTGGGCTAGCCTCTTCAAAGAGTGACCAAAATTCACTGTACCATATAAACCTGAGCTTCATAATGTAGTTCTGTTTGATCATAACTGATCTTGCGATGTAAATAGTTGCAGCGCTGCAATCAGTATTCGTAACTAGTTAGCATGCCAGAGAGATTTCTTCTGCTCAGTAGAATTCTCTTTGGAAAAATATGTAAAACCAAGCCCAAAATAGAGGTTAAATTAGCTGGTGACATTTATGATCGGTTTACCTTGCCCACATTTTAAGAACCATAATCAAGACCTGTATAATGAATTTATTTATTTTTTTAAAATGCTGTTGGTGTGTGATGGGCTGCATATCACTGATGTGATTAGAAAAGATTACATTTAGAGTTGTGTTAAATGTTGGCACAAAATCAGCTGAAAGGTTTATGGGGAAAGTTTCTCTCCGAGAGTGAAACTCTAGTGTGAAACAGTGAAAGCAAAGGTAGATTACTCAGCCAGAACTCCATGTACAGTTGTTTGTCAGCAATATTTGTCAGTATCTTAAATCAGAAGTGAACATTTGCAAGCTGCCCCTCACCTAAAAAGTGTATTGTGTCCCGCTTAGAGTCCCGAGCAGAAGACATGTCTCCTGAGGACAGCTCTACAGACAGACTCAGTTTCTACAGGTTTGACATTTCCCGTTTGCTCAGACATGGAGCATCGCTGCTCGGGTCCGCTGGTGCAGAGTTTGAAGTGCAGGACGACAAGTCGGGTAGGTTATGTATAAGCGTGCGCACACAGTAATAATGAACCAGTAAACCTGCCGCTTTTGTTTTGGTGTACACCATGCCAGTGGACTGCATTCTTAAATTGTTTGGACTTTTACTTATAAGGTTTACTTGTGTATTTTGCTCAGAAAGAGTGATGTAACGTGAATGTATAAAATCATTCCAGTTAAAGTGTTTTTCTCTCCTTCCCCCTCCTGTGTGAATAATAATGTACCTCAGTAAAGCTTTGCAAACCAGATGGCTTCTTTGGGTTCTTTTGCATTTGACTGGACCATAAAGTAAACAAAAGTTTGTCTAGTATTTGACGTCAACAATGCAGCCAATTTGTTTGCCATTTGACTGACTTGTCCTCTCAACTTCTGTGATGATGCTATGAATTTGCATTGCCAAAACATCAACAATTGTTTTCTGTTTGTTTTTTGACCTTTATGATGTACTTACTTAAAAGCTTCCTATTTAATCAGTTAGTAATTAATTCATTGCCTTTTTGTCTTGGGTTTCAGTGTTTTTATTCATCTCGTCTTTGTTTTAAAAAAGATAATGTTCGTTCCAGTTATTTCTAATACTGAAGTAGTACTGAACAAAGCACATAATGTTACCCACAGCAGTTTTCTTGATTATCCTGTTTTTGTCTGCTAAACAGCTGAGGTGGACCCCAAGGAACGTCTGGCCCGGCAGAGGAAGCTTCTGCAGAAGAAGCTTGGTCTGGATATGGGTGCTGCTATAGGCATGGATACAGAGGAGCTGTTTAATGATGAAGACTTGGACTACACCTGTACCGCCAATGTAAATAGATCACAGACTGGCAAGGGGGTTGTGTTCCAGAGTTTCCGCAGCAATACAGTAAGACTGAATTACCTCTCCTCACAATTACATAGACAAAGAAAACAGATTTATTAGGTTTTGTATGCACCTATGTATTAGCATTGTCATCACTACAATTATTTGTTCAACTTGTACACTTCCATGTCGTTGTAGATCTTTACGACCTTCGCTGGTCACTTCCCTTCACCTGGATTAGTGCCTTAATTAACCTTGAAATTGTGAGAGAGCCTAGGCTTTTGATTTCTTTTTGCACTAGCCTCTAATGCAGGGCTATTCGACTAAAATTTGTGACCGCTAACATGGCTAAAAGCACTGCACCATTCAATGTTTCACCTTTCAGTGGTTAGTTTGTGGCTATAAATAAGACCATTTTAAAGTGAATGTTTTAGTTTCACTTTTGACTAGCGTCACAGTCACTGACCAGATGGGACACCTGTTTTGAACTTGAGAATAAACAAATAATTCTCTGTCCACTTGTCTTTTAATCATTCGGTATTCACTGTCATGCCGCAGCAGACAACCTGCTACAGAAGTTGTGATGGTTTCAGAGTCACTGAACTAAGGCCATTTTTTTTCCCATTTTGGGATCATTATTTATTTAGGGGAAAAAACTGGACAACATGTAACAGATAATCAATAGTGGAAAATTATTGAAAAATACATACAGTGCACTACTTAAACAGAAGAACAACAAATATTTATTTTTGAATTGGTCACATTGTAATACTGTAATGTAGTACTAGCTCAAGAAAAAATCATTTGTGCTGGGCTATGCTTTATTCAACTCTCTGGAGCCCTCATTCACCTCTTATTGGGTTTCTGCTTGTCTGAGAGCATTAGCATTATATGAGTGGCATTATCCACTTGCTTTGATAATTATAATATGATTGCCTGTCATTTCTGCATGTAGTAGATTTTAGTGTACCAGGACAAACACAATACTGCAACATTTTCACATTTACAATGGCTGTCAGTAAATCTGTGCTAACCATAGTATAAGCTATAGCGCTCACACATATAAAAAAAAAAAAAAACGATGTTAGAAACTTTGTGATAAACCAACAATATTCCTTTGAGTATGTAGCAGCATTCCCATTAGTATGGAGCCATTTATTTGAATTGTAGTATGGTGCCATTTAATTTGGTGCATTGATGCATTTTCTTAATGTCAGGATGCACATCCTTATCCTGGACTTATTTTTATATATATATATATATATATATATATATATATATATATATATCTCACACACACACACACACACACACACACACACACACACACACACACACACACACACACACACACACACACACACACACACACACATACATATATATATATATATATATATATATATATATAAAATATATTTTTTGTTTTTTAAGGGAACCTAATCCTCTTTTTAGAGCTGAATTGTTTTAAAAGGTGTAGTACACTGTTGTTGCTCTAAACACCATCTGCCAAATGGATGGGTTGGAAACTACTAATGTAACATCTTTTAAACTGTCTGTACAGTGTGTTAGTAGTTGTTTTTAGTCTGTCATATCATTTATTTGGGCTGGGTGCATTTATCAGCACTACTCGGGACCATCTGATGAGCTTCTCCAGATGCAGTCAAAATGGCCCCACCTGCTTTTTCACTCAAGCAAGGTGGTGAGCTGCTGTCTAACATAGCTGTAATTTGTCAACAATAGGTGAAAAAATGCTGGGGAAAAAAAAAAAGTTGTCTAACACACAACAAACATTTATTTCTAGTAGTAGTTGGTGTTGTGACTAAAAATGTATACCACAGTGTGGACTACATTCATTAGCTTTTCCCATCAATATGAATACAATCTGACAATATTGTTGTCAAATATTTACATGAATTTGATTTCCAACTGACCATTTGCAGCACTTGCAGTACAAGTGATTTTAAGGTAATAAAGAAGTTATTCCGTGTTCAGTCACACACAACCAGTGTGGATGTTGCAATAAAAAAAAAAAAAAATCATGCTCTCTCTCTTCATGCTGTTAAGTATTTCATTCTGTTGAATTGCATTTTGTATAGCTGTTGTAATTCATACCAAACAATACCTTAAGAATTACCACCAGTATAGCAGATCATACCGTCCACTACTATTTTATAGTGTAGAGAGCATTGCATTGCTGGGTTTCAGTGGTGGGTAATAAAATGCATGCATCTTCTCCACAGCCCATGCAGGCAGCAGAGTTTATAGACTCCGAATTCCGGCCTGGCATGAGCAATCGTCAGAAGAACAAGGCTAAAAGGATGGCCAAGCTCGTGGCAAAGCAGAGATCTAGAGAGTTGGACCCCAATGAGAAAAGGTACTACCATTTTCAGTACACTGAAACATCCATCAGCAGTTCACATTTGGAGGTATGGATAAGGCAACCATGTTCTATTGTGTTTTCATTCTCAGCAATGACAGCTTCGAAGGAGAGCCTGAAGAGAAACGGCGGAAAACCACAAATGTAGTCATCGAGCAGCCGGCTGCTGAGAACAAAGTCTTAATTGATAACATTCCCGACAACTCTGGTTTGTTTGAGGAGGTGTGTAAACAAAAATGCTCAGTTCAGAAAGACACTTGATGGACATGCATATCCCACACAGTTACACTCAACACACATACATACAGATGTGTACAAGTGTTATATGATACTTTCATACATGCTGGGATCCCACCTGTAATAACAACCAGTGTATACTCTGTCAAAATATATTGTTTGTAAGTAATTATAAGTTGCCTGTTAAATGTCCTTGTTTTGGGCTTTCCCTTCTCACAACACACCTGTTCTAGATCATGATTATGTATTGACTAGTTGGATCAGGTGTGTTGACAGTAGGGGAAAATTTGCAGAATTAAAGATTTGAAAGATGATTTTTTTTTTCTTTTTTTTTGTATTTTCTTTTCTTTCTTTTCTCTCCATGCAAAAGACTCAAGAGTGGCCCCTGGACAGTTTCTGTGAAGAGCTTTGTAATGACCTGTTTAATCCATCCTGGGAGGTACAGTAGTTACTTTGTCTTCATCCTGACCAAGGGTTTTTTTTTTTTTTTTTTTTTTTTTTTTAAACTTTTAATGCTATATGGTAGTTATATATGCAGCTTACTGATATGTTAGACTGCATGTATGTTTTTGATGTTTTCTTTTTTTCTATATATATTTTAATGCCATATTTTGTCAGTATATTCATTAATTAACAGGATAACTTGAAACTAGACTATGAAAATGCTGTTTTTTTTTTTTTGGACTACAGGTGCGGCATGGTGCAGGCACAGGTCTGAGAGAGGTGCTGAAGTGTCATGGTGCAGGAGGAGGGAAGATGGTAGGCAGCACTTCAGAACAGGTAAAGATGAAGAACTATCACTGCTGTTCTTTTTGTCTGTCTATCCAATAAAAGGTCCATATTGATGGATTCAGACTAATCATTTGCTAGCCAGTGGTTCATCTTCATTTTGTGTTTGTGGATTTAAAAAAAAAACACACAGCTGCTCTTTTATTGCATGGTAATTGAACGTGTCTGTTTTAGCTTTGATGGATCTGTATTGATGCAAGTTGGCACTGTCAGAGTTGTCGCCAGGCACCGTGGTTACATGTCTGGTGCATGAAAAGTTTTATAAATACTTTCATGCGACTCATGATATTGAAAGCATGAAGCAGTCCAAACACCAGCTCCCTACAGCCCCACAGCCATTTGTCCAGTTTTGCAACAAGTAGCTTAATGTTATAAGCTTAATGCAGTGGGTGCCTTTTATTGGCATAAAACTGTCTGCTAGTCTGAATATTGTCCAGTAATAGCAGGGTTTGTTGTTTTATTTCTTCATCTGAAAAGTGAATGGTTCACCTGCATTATGAGCTGCTGTGCCTGCATTTTAACCTCTGTGTGGGTGTTTGTTTCGTTTTTTTTCTTCTCCCCCTCTTTGGCTTTCTCAGTTAGCCCAGCAGCATCAAGACTGGTTGGAGGACTTGGTCATCAGGCTTCTATGTGTCTTTGCTCTGGACCGCTTTGGAGACTTTGTGTCTGATGAGGTAAGACACCATTTCCTTGACCTTCTGGACTAGTTTTTATCCCGACAGCAACTACTGGACTTTCTTCCTTTTTTTTTGTTGTTGCAGGCTCTTCTGATTGTCCATTATTTTAATGCTCTGTTAGGTTGTTGCACCAGTCCGAGAAACTTGTGCACAGACACTGGGCATGGCCTTGAGACACATGACTGAATGCGGTGTTACCATGACGGTGGACGTTTTGTTGAAGCTGCTTACAGAGGATCAGTGGGAGGTTCGGCATGGCGGACTATTGGGCATCAAATATGCCCTTGCTGTTAGACAGGTAAGAAGAGCATCTATGCTGCCTTATCTGGGTGTGGCTTTGTGTGAGTCATTGAACATTTTACATCAAACTGTGTAGAAATTTTAACATGAACATGTCAATTCATGTTTGTCCTCATTAACCTACAGGATCTTATTTCACAACTGCTTCCTCGAGTACTTCCAGCCGTCACCGAAGGGCTCCAGGATCTGGACGATGATGTGCGTGCAGTAGCAGCTGCTGCTCTTATCCCTGTAGTGGAGGGACTGGTGCAGCTACAGCCTGTTAAGGTCAGAGCCTTCACCCAAAAATGATTCTCAATTACATGCTAATGCTTGCAGTGTTCTGAGTGTATTGCCCAGATGAGCAAATATTTGGTTCCTTCCATCTTCATGTCTCTCATTTGGTGTAGTATAGTACTAAATACTGTATACTAGTAAGACTTGTATTTAGTTGGTTAGCCATTTTCATATTAACGTGCTTTTGTTTGAATATTGTAGGTTCCTTTCATAGTGAACACACTGTGGGATGCTCTGCTGGAGCTTGATGACCTCACAGCTTCTACAAACAGCATCATGACTTTACTATCATCCCTGCTCACATACCCTCAGGTCCTTCAATGCAGGTGTGCCTACAAGCCTTCAAGTCCGGTTTATCAGTTACATTTGTATTCTGATTATAAAAACAGCAGCAGCATTAATCTGTGTTTGGCAAAAATGTAATTTCTGTGCATTTCTAGACGCTTGCTTGGATTAAAAGTGTTAGTCACCCTGAAGGAATTATAATGATATTGGTTTTGACTATTGATATTGGATTGCCTTACAACTGAGGTGAGCAAATGAGTGCTAATGGTCTTGGTCAAAGTGCCAATAGTGTTAGCTTGATGCTACTGGAAATCGAACTTCCATCCTTCTGACTAGTAGTCCAGAGCCCTAATCTCTGAGCCACCACTGTTCATGTCTAATAGTTCATGGTCTAATTAGCTGCACTTTCAAACGCTGTTTCTTCGTTGGGTTGGGTAGATCAGACATAAGCACAGTACAAAACAGGATATCATTATGCCAGTAGAACGTCAACTTGTGTACACAGTTATGTGACATGGTAGCTTTTAATGCTGTGTCTAAAATAGTCGTCTGGCAATGGCTACCATACCTCTGTTTGTAATTATGTGCTCAAACCTCTACTATTTGTTTGGGTTTAAAGCAGATTTGATTTTTAAATGATTCATCCCTGTTCTGCCTAACAAACTCTCATCATCTGCAGCATGCAGCAGTCACTGACCATTTTGGTTCCTCGAGTGTGGCCATTTCTTAGACACACCATCGCTTCTGTTCGACGTGCTGCCTTGGAGACCCTTTTCACTCTGCTGTCCATGGCTGATCAGGTAAGATAGTAAGTGGCACATGTATAGTGTAGCTTCAAAGAGACTGCACTCTAGTAGTTATCGGTACTTACCCTCCCTGTTTGTCACATCTGCACTAATTGCAAACTAAATATGGCAGATTCAGTTTTACAGTTAACTTGTTTTACCAGTTCTGTTATGCAAGTGAAGTTATTTGTAGTGTTAATGTGTAGTTTCGGTTGCTTCCTCCAGAGCTGTGCTGTGTGGCTGAACCCTATCCTACAAGACATGCTGAGGCACATATTTCAGTCCTGCATTCTCGAGAGCAACCAAGAGATACTCGATCTCATCCAGAAGGCATGTAAAGCAGCTGACACACCCACACTTGTTTTTGGTAATCTGATTTATACCTGAATATGTATTAAATTAACACATCACTTTGTCAAGGTGTGGGTTGAGCTGTTACGGCAGGCCCCTCAGCAGTATGTCGTAGCAGCCAGCTGTCCATGGATGGGTGCCTGGCTCTGTTTGATGATGCAAGCACCTCACATTCCCATTGACCTCAACATGCTATTGGAGGTCAAGGCTCGATCCAAGGTGAGTGCAAGGCTCATCTGACTTGATTGCATCTTGTAATGTCACCTACCCTGCATCAAATGTATCACCTGGGGCCATGAACTCTTATGTCTTCTGCCACCATCAGGGATATTGTATGTAATGGAAAATAAAACTAATACTAGAACAAGTCAATCTTATAACTAAATAAGCTGCAGTAAAATGAGATATACAGCCATTGCATGTGTGGCTCTAATTATAATCCCTGTCCACTTTATTAGGAACACCTGTACACCTGTGCATACATGTTCTCTAATCAGCCAATCATGTGGCAGCAGTGCAATGCAAAAATCATGCAGATACAGGTCAAGAGCTTCAGGTTAATGTTAACTTAAACCATCAGAATGAAGAAAAAAATGTGATCTGTGACTTTGACTGTGGCATGGATGTTGGTACCGGAAAGGGGTTTGAGTATTTCCTAAACTGCTGATCTCCTGGAATTTTCACACACAGCAGTCTCTAGAGTTTACACAGAATGTATAAACAAATGGTCATTGGCCGTCACCACTTAAATCACTAAATTTACACCTTTCGTACTCTCTTGCATCATCAGTAGCATTTATCAGTGTAAGCTTTTAAAGCCATGCTTGATAAAAGGATCACTAGTCTGTGAGTGGAGCTAATCATGTGTATTAATATGTGGATTAAGGAGAAGGCGAGTGGAAAGTCTCGGCAGAGTGGACAGCAGGTGAAGGAGACTGTGCAAGAGTACATCGGGGGAGCGGACACCATCACTGAGGACCCAGCCTCGAGAGACTATGTAGTGACTCGCGCCCGGCTCATGGCTGCCAAGTGTGTGCTTTAATTTTACTTTTTTCCTCTGAATTATTTTAGGCTGTCTGTTGTCCCTGTTTCTGTGGTTCTGGGTGTATTTTTAAAAAATTGGCAATTTGTGCCTCATTGTAGCAATAATATGTTGTTCCAGACTGCTGGGGGCACTGTGCAGCTGTATCTGTGACCCACGATTAAACAGCTCAACTCAAGAGATTCGGCCAGCGGAGTCATTGGCCCAGCTTCTTCTCTTCCACCTCAACTCTAAGTCGGCCCTGCAGCGCATTGCTGTATCCATGGTGCTGTGTGAGTGGGCATCCTTACAGAAGGTAAGCAGGAGAGTGCGACCTGGTCCAGACCAAGAGTCTCTCTTTGACTGGTAATGACTTTAATTTATTGCTTCTTCTTCTATCATTTTGGACACTCAGAACTGTCTGTGTCTGGACACGATGTAATTTTACTGTTCAAGCACTTGTCTCATGGATTTCAGAGGCTTAAAGCCAGGATTCGTATGGTCATGAAAAACCTGGAAAAGTCAGGGAATTTTAAAATAGCAATTTCCAGGCCTGGAGTTTTGGAAAAATAAATAAACACAAAGTTTTGGAAAAGTCATGGAAATTTGCTTCACAAATACATGTGTAATAGAATATATGTTTAATTATTAATATTGGTTAAACAATACTTAATGCTCGGGTGATCAGTCACGTTACGTTCTCTGTAATGTCGGGCACAGTTGCAGCTTGTACTTTTGAGTCAGGGCCGTAACCACCATAAACAATGAAGAGGACCCGTCCCCCCCCAACACACACACACACACAAAAACTATACTCCGAGTGACCATACTTTGTGTCATATGGACTGCTTTTATAGTATAGCTGTGTAAACATTCTTCAATGCACACTGGCCTTACTGTAGTTGTTTTGGTTTAATTTTAGTTAAGATATTCTGTGGTAAACTTTGACATGGATTTTTATTCTTATTTTACATACATAGATGGTCATGAAAATTTGCTTCAAAAGTCATGGAAATTTATTCGTAAAAATGAGTATGAACCCTGTAAAACTATCAGTTTAATTGCTAAAATTTAATTTACTAAAATAAAATTAATAAACTACCAAATCCTCATTCTGTAAGTGTTATTTAGTTTCCAGGCAATATAGTATTGATTCTGTAAATACTTGAGATGGATATAAAGAATATTAATTTTTTATTTTAAGGTAGACATTCTAGCCATCAGTATTTTGTCACAATTTGTGTATCTTTTGAGAATTTAAACAATAAGCAGAACTGACTGGAGGCTATGCATGTTTGAATTTCTCCATTTCTCTGTAGGAGTGTGAGGTGGTGTCCAATGTGGTCCAGCCTCGTCTGTTGGCCATCCTGTCTGAGCATTTGTATTATGATGAAATCGCCATCCCCTTCACACGCATGCAGAATGAATGCAAGCAGCTCATCGCACTCCTTGCCGATGCTAATATCGATGTGAGGGAGAAAATCAACTGCAGTGTCTTCACAATCGATCAGGCCAACGAGCTGGTTAGTGCCTGCAAGAAAGCTAGTGGCAGTACCATCTGTACAAACCTGGTCACTTTGCAACTAACCAGACCTTAATTAATCTTATTATCTCTGTGTTTTGCTACCTTGGTGTTCTGCTAAGTAGAGTGGCTCTGTGCCAACATGGCTGATGGGCCTCAGTAGCAAAAGAATTAAAATATTCTATATATTAATCAATATATGTTTTATATAATTTGTGTCCATCTCACGTAGTTGTTCATGAGCTAGGCAAAATGTAATTGCTATCAAGATGCAAGTTTAATTGCATCAGATGAATATTTTTATACCGTCATGATCTCGTTTCATCACAATGTTAATAACTGCTGAATACTACAGTATATGTCATAACTGGGGCTGAAACTAATATTGGCTTTGGTGTACTGCTACCAGTGTCTGGCATCACTTGAATATGGCCATAAATAACAGGCTGTTATTTATATTTTGTAAATCTTTATTCCCATTACTGATTCATTGTTGATGTGCCTTAGGTGCAGCCTGAAGTGCTGGGGACTCTAGTTCTATTAACTGAAATCTTAGCAACCATCATTGCATGCCTAGCAACAGAAAGCCTGTCCACTTAGATGCTGTCATCATTCCCTTTTTAGATGCATGTTTGTTCTGTACCAGGAATAGAGAAATTGTGCACAGAGTAAAATATTACGTATTTGAAATATAACGTTCATGACAGTGTCTCACGCACATAACACCACTTTTGTGACTTTTTTTTTTCTTTCTTTCTTTTCTTTTAATCAGGTGACCAGCATCTTCTCTGAGGCCACAGCTTCGTTGAACCTGAAGTCTCGGCAGCTGCAGTCGTTGGACAGTAAGCGGCAGCAGGCGTGCTCTACAGTGGCTGAGACCAGTGCTGAGTGGCAGCAGATGCATCTACGCGTGCATACTTTTGCGGCCTGTGCTGTGGTAGGCTTGGCAGCGCTGCCTGACAAGCTGAACCCGCTGGTGCGCCCCCTTATGGAGGCTGTTAAGAAGGAGGAGAACACACTGGTGCAGGGATATGCTGCCTCCAGCATAGCCCGCCTGCTCCAGCTCTGCACAGAGCGCACGCCTTGCCCCAATTCAAAGATCATTAAAAACCTGTGCAGCTCGGTGTGTGTGGACCCCATGCTCACACCCAGTGCAGAATGCCCTGTTCCTCCACACACCCCTCCAACACAGGATGGCTGCAAAGGTGATAACACTTAAGTCCTTTAAATATTGTATTTGTGTCTATTTTTACATATCTTTAGTACGTCTGTCTTTAAACTGTTAGGCCAAGAACGGAATAAAAAAAAATAAAAAAAAGTCATAATAATCATGGGCTTAAGGGGCTTGCATACAGTAATCAACATCTGTCCCGATATATTAAGATGCAATTATTTGAGTTCAGTTTCTTGTGCTCTCCTGTAGCCAACGTGTCTGAGAAAGATGGCATGCACCACATGGTGAATAAAACAAAAGGTATCATCACTCTTTACCGACATCAGAGAGCAGCTTTTGCCATCACCAGCAAGAGAGGCCCTGCCCCCAAACTGCCAAAAACCTCACCTAATGACCTTTCCCCAGGCAGCTCCATCTCCACTGAAACCGATGAGGTCGGGGATTTTTAACTTCTATGCTCTAATTATTATGCCAAACTGATTATTGTAATTCGTGCTGGTTAATTTGTAGGTTACATGGCATTAATAAGAATCTTGGTTACGTTCTCAGAGTAAGAAGCCGATTCTCATCCAGAGGAGAGGTGCAGAGTTCTCACTGATGACTATTGCAAGGCACTTTGGGCCTGGTCTCACCAAGGCTTTGCCCTGTCTCTGGGAGTCTATGATTGGCCCACTGAAGGCTCTGGTGGACACACCGGGTTGCGGTAAGCACCTTTAAAGGCTGTGAATGTAATAGAGTGTAATGTGTAAATCTTAACATACCTTAGCTATGAAGTAACCTATACTTACCAGCTCAAATGTTTACAAAATATTCTTCAAATGTACTGTATTATAGATTCCAGGCAGCTCTTGGAGAAGGGTGACTTGGTAGCTCAGGAGCTGGTCAACTCTCTACAGGTGTTGGAGGTCACTACAGGAGCCATGGCACAGGAGCTCATATCTCTGGTAGGTGAATATGCACTTCTACACTCGCAACCCTGTTTACATTAGATGTAATAAAAGAATTCTCTACACTAACTCTTGGTTAAACAAACTATCAATATCTTGCCCTTTTTGTAGCTGTTGGAACAGCTGCCTCTGCTGTGTGCATGTCTCCAGCACCCGTACACGGCTGTGCGTCACATGGCTGCTCGCTGTGTTGGCGTGTTCAGTAAGATCGCCACTATGGAAACCATGAGCTGCTTCCTGGAGCAGGTGCTGCCCTGGTTAGGGGCGATTGATGACCGCACCAAACAGGAGGGAGCCATTGAGGCAATGGCTTGTATCCTTCACACAAAGATGCAAGTGCAATATGTATTTGTGTATATAGTATATAATTATTTTTAAGTTACTGTATTTACAGTGATTATATCTGCTTATTTAAGAGACAAGCAGTGAGTGGTTGTTGCGCTTCCTCATAAGGCCATATAAGTCTTAGTCCTTCACTGTAGCTCTCAGGTGTGATGGAGCAGCTGGATGTGGACATTGTACCCTACATTGTGCTGTTGGTGGTGCCTGTGCTGGGCCGTATGAGTGATCCTAGTGACAGTGTGCGCTTCATGGCCACACAGTGTTTCGCCACGCTCATACGCCTGCTCCCTCTGGAGGTGTGTTATCGTCATTCCATACTTTTTTTTTTTTTTTTTTTTTTTTTTTTTTTTAATCCATCTGGTGGGAAAGGAGGGTTTTGTAAAGCAACAATGCACTGCCATCATTTGTAGTGTGTCTGTTTAGTAGTCTAAGGGTGCTTTCTTACCTAGTCATCTTTTTTCTTACCTAGTCATCTTTTTTCTAAGTCAGAATTGGAGCAAAATTGATTTTTTTCATTTTTTAATTTTATTATTTTTTTAAATTTTTTTGGCTTGTTTGCTATTTGGTTTGGCTTAGATTCCATAATTAATTAACAGCAAAAATCACCATGGTCTGGAAACATACTTGTAAGCCACTTTCCTTAATTGGTCAGGAATAGCGTAACCAGAAAAAGTAAACAAACCTTTGCAACCTTTATGATCACCAAGTAAGAGTAAGAAAACAGAGCTGGTGCTAGATAAATGATTAGATAGATATATAAATAACTAGTTTAAATCATTTTGTGTATCACATGCAGAATTTGTTTTCTCTATTGGCTAAAATCTCCAGAACAGCACTACAGTTCAGTCCTTTGCCTCAGTTTATGCCTTACGGGTCAGTTTAACAGCTCGCATCTACAAAAAAATACAGCAACTCAAAATACATGGCATTTTTGGTTCACTTCCTTCAGGTGGGTCTATTCAGAGTGAAATTGCTTTTTCACTGCAATCAAACCACACTAGGATTCTTTTGGAACTGGAACGAGACCAATTAAGATCAACTTAGTGCAGTGGTTTTGCTCTGCATTAGCTTGTGATTTGTGTTTTCACCCACCTAAGTGAACTGCACAAATGGGGGAAACATGAACTAAATGCTGTTCCAGTTGAATACACCCAATAAAGATCACTAAAGGAAAATATTCTGGGTCCATATCTGATTTGGTTCTGAAATGGCAAATAAAAATTTTCCAGAGCTGGAAAGTTTATTGTGTAATACTCCTCGCACCTGCACCATGGCATTCCTGAAGTATGTTGTTGCTCTTTCTCAATAATGCCTGAATCTGACATTGGTTTTATAAGCGTCATTAACTGCGCACACGAAGCATATTATAGGCTAGGATGCATTTTCTGCCTGAATAATTCACATTGTTATCCAAATACACACATAAATGCATGGAATACAGCTTGGTAACACTGTTCCTATTGTAAATGAACAATGGGTAATGCAGATACAGATAATGTAGGTAATGAATAGATCTATACAAAGTTACAAAAAGAGTCTTTTCAGTCTAGATGGCTGGAAAAATAAATGTATGTGTGTTCTTATTGATGGGTGTCATTTATAGGCTGGCATCCCCAACCCACCCACCATGTCAGATGATCTCATTCGTCAGAAGGCCAGAGAGCGTCACTTTCTGGAACAGCTATTGGATAGCAGAAAGCTGGAGAATTACACAATCCCTGTCCCTATTAAGGCAGAACTCAGGAAATATCAGCAGGTAGGTGGTTTCATGTTCGTGCCCTTTACGTTATAAATGTGTGTTTGTTTAAACATATAAATATTTAACACAGAGAATTTGAATTAAAGTGTGTCATGACTGCCTGTTTCAGATCCTGGACATTTTTATGCATGTGTTTGTTGACTAGCCTGGGTGTGTGTTGTTGATAATGTTGCCTCTGCTGCATGTATTTGCATAGTGACGAATAGTGCTGAAAGCACTCCCTTACTATGCCACTCTGGCTGAGTACAGGGTGAAGTATGGCCCCTCTCTGCTCTTTCTGCACTTCAGTTAAACCAGTGGCCACTCAGCACTTTATCCCCTCTCCATCCTTACTGTCAATATTACATATGGCTTTTGCCTTTAAATTAAAGAGAGCCAGAGGTTGTGTGTTGATGACAAATTACAATTTGTTTGGTATAAATGTAAGCTGGAAAATGGAGTGGCTCTCACTTTCCTTTTCCCACTGGACTGAAACCAAATCCAGAGTGAAAAATCTGCCTGTGGAATTGGATGGCTTTGTTCTTTTCCTCTCTGTATTGTAATCCTGTATTTACAAGGGAAAATATACGTAGTGTTTGTAGAACAACAGCACAGAGTTAAAAGGAAGATGGAAGACATTTTAAGTGAGCAGCAGGGTCAGGAAAGAATCCGCTTTAATCCCATGTTTATTTATTTTTTTTGTTTGTTTGTTTTTTGGTGGTTATTAGTAGGCATGTAACTGGACTGCATGCTTCCTAATTAGTAATGGGAATATGCTTGATTACTTGGCAAAGTTGATTATATATGAACAATTAATTAAATTGTTTGGTGTCTGTGGATCCTTGAAAATATTAATTTGTCTGAAATTGCATTTTGCGAAAATTTGATTTTAGGCCACATATGTTCAGAATTCTTTACACTATCTATCTCTCTCTCCATTTCTCCATCTATCTCTCATGTGAGACACGAAAACTTGGTAATCTGATCTGTGTGCACTGGCATACGCAGATATGGGTAAAATGTAAATTTAACCAAAAGTGGCAGAACAATATACTCTTGTTGGCCTGCCAATCACCATGAAGCTCAGGCTACTTAAACACAAACACTCAAACTGCTGATGTTTATCAGTACTGTAGTTTGACCATAATTTACATTTGAATTACAGTGAGGGAAAATGTATGTTAAAAGTAAAAAGGTTAAATTGTATGGTGTGGCTGTGAAGTTCTTGCTTGTGGTATTTTTAAAAATGGCAGTGTCTTCTCTCTGCACTAGGATGGTGTGAACTGGTTGTCTTTCTTGAATAAGTACAAGCTGCATGGAATCCTGTGTGATGACATGGGTTTGGGGAAAACCCTTCAATCCATCTGCATTCTTGCTGGAGACCACTACCTCAGGTACTCATCACTGCATTTCCATCAGTACAATCCATTGTAGATTAAGGCTTTCCTTTTATATAATATAAATAAATCATTTTATAAATAATTCAAGCTTGTGTTCCTAAGCAAAGAAAATCAAGAGAAGGTCAGACTTTTAATGTTTTAGATTATTTATTTATTTGTTTGTTTATTCATTTATTTACCTTCATAGGTTTTTAATCCCTATTCCTCTGAAGCTGTCCTGTTTAAATCGGCCTGTTTTTTTTGTTTTTGTTTTTTTTGTGTGTGTGTGCAGGGCACAGGAGTATGCCAGGACGAAGGCTGCAGACTGTTGTCCTCTGCCCTCTATAGTTGTGTGCCCCCCTACTCTGACCGGCCACTGGGTGGATGAGGTGGGCAAGTTCTGCACTAAGGAGTACCTGAACCCTCTGCACTATACAGGTCCCCCTACAGAGAGAGCACGGTACGTTCCTCACCATCCACTGCAGTTCTAACAGGACTGTTGTGGGCCTTGATTAGCCATTCTTACAACAGAGGACCATTAAATTGGGGTTTGGTTGACTGAGCTCTTTCACTGATTCTGTTCCAGATTACAGCACCAAGTGAAAAAGCACAACCTTGTGGTAGCATCATACGATGTAGTGCGGAACGACATCGATTTTTTTAGGTAAATATTTCTGCTTGCTGTATGCATTTCAAATAATCTGCTTTTCTGCTGTTTAACCAGTGATTTTTTTTTTTTTTTTTTTTTTTTTTTTTTTAATTTCTTCTTCTCACCCTAACAGGAATATTAAATTTAATTACTGTATCCTCGATGAGGGTCACGTTATTAAAAATGGGAAGACTAAACTATCCAAAGCTATCAAGCAGCTGTCTGCCAACTACAGAGTTATCCTCTCAGGAACTCCCATTCAGGTGAGTCTAGAGCTCCTAAACTCTTCTTTCTGTGCAAATTTCTATCTGAAATCATAGAAGGCTCTGTTTTCCCCACTTTATAAATATAGAAACTATAACATGCAAGACCAAGCGCATTAATATAAACCTGTGATTTGAATTACAGCTGGCACTAATGTAAGAGCTGCAGTTATAGAAAATCCAAACAGATTTGAGAATTCAACAGTGCTGTTATAAAGTGCTACAATTTTCCAGTTCAGAATAACATGAACTTTCCTGAATTTAATATAGAAAAATGTCCAAATTTCACCAAGTTAGGTTTTATTTGGCTACTATAAATGTATTAACCTAATATGTGATTTTCAGTCTTTTGAGTGTTTTCATGCCAGTTTTAGGTTTTATACAGTGGGGGGGAAAAAGTATTTGATCCCCTGCTGATTTTGTATGTTTGCCCACTGACAAAGAAATGATCAGTCTATAATTTTAATGGTAGGTGTATTTTAACAGTGAGACAGAATAACAACAAAAAAATCCAGAAAACGCATTTCAAAAAAGTTATAAATTGATTTGCATTTTAATGAATGAAATAAATATTTGATCCCCTATCAGTCAGCCAGATTTCTGGCTCCCAGGTGTCTTTTACACAGGTAACAAGCTGAGCTTAGGGGCGGTGGTAGCTCAGTGGTTAAGAAGTTGGGCTACTGATCGGAAGGTCGTGAGTTCAAATCCCAGCACCGCCAAGCTGCCACTGTTGGGCACTTGAGCAAGGCCCTTAACCCTCAACTGCTCCCCGGGCAGTGGCTGCCCACTGCTCCGGGTGTGTTCACGGTTTGTAGTGTGTGTTCACTACTCACAACTCCTAATGTGTGTGCACTAACTTGGATGGGTTAAATGCAGAGGACAAATCCCAAGTATGGGTTACCATACATTGGCCTTCACATGTCACTTTCATTAGGAGCACTCTCTTAAAGGGAGTGCTCCTAATCTCAGTTTGTTACCTGTATAAAAGACACCTGTCCACAGAAGCAATCAATCAGATTCCAAACTGTCCACCATGGCCAAGACCAAAGAGCTGTCCAAGGATGTCAGGGACAACATTGTAAACCTACACAAGGCTGGAATGGGCTACAAGACCATTGCCAAGTAGTATGGTGAGAAGGTGACAACAGTTGGTGCGATTATTCGCAAATGGAAGAAACACAAAATAACTGTCAGTCTCCCTCGGTCTGGGGCTCCATGCAAGATCAAACCTCGTAGAGTTTCAATGATGTCAATGAACGGTGAGGAATCAGCCCAGAACTACACGGGAGGATCTTGTTAATGATCTCAAGGCAGCTGGGACCATAGTCACCAAGAAAACCATTGGTAACGCACTACGCCATGAAGGACTGAAATCCTGCAGTGCCCGCAAGGTCCCCCTGCTCAAAAAAGCACATGTACAGGCCCGTCTGAAGTTTGCCTGAATGATTCAGAGGAGAACTGGGTGAAAGTGTTGTGGTCAGATGAGACCAAAATCGAGCTCTTTGGCATCAACTCAACTCACCGTGTTTGGAGGAGGAGGAATGCTGCCTATGACCCCAAGAACACCATCCCCACTGTCAAACATGGAGGTGGGAACATTATGCTTTGGGGGTGTTTTTCTGCTAAGGGGACAGGACTGCACCGCATCAAAGGGACGATAGACTGGGCCATGTACCGTCAAATCTTGGGTGAGAACCTCCTTCCCTCAGCCAGGGCATTGAAAATTGGTCGTGGATGGGTATTCCAGCATGACAATGACCAAAAACACACAGCCAAGGCAACAAAGTAGTGGCTCAAGAAGAAGCACATTAAGGTCCTGGAGTGGCCTAGCCAGTCTCCAGACCTTAATCCCATATAAAATCTGTGGAGGGAGCTGAAGGTTCGAGTTGCCAAACATCAGCCTCGAGACCTTAATGACTTTGAGAGGATCTGCAAAGAGGAGTGGGACAAAATCCCTCCTGAGATGTGTGCAAACCTGGTGGCCAACTACAAGAAACGTCTGACCTCTGTGATTGCCACCAAGGGTTTTGCCACCAAGTACTAAGTCGAAGGGGTCAAATACTTATAAATGTATTTATAATTTATGATTTGCATTTTAATGAGTGAAATAACTTTTTTGAAATGCGTTTTTGTTATTCCGTCTCTCACTGTTAAAATACACCTACCATTAAAATTATAGACTGATCATTTCTTTGTCATTGGGCAAACATACAAAATCAGCAGAGGATCAAATACTTTTTCCCCCAGTGTATATGCTGATTATTTTGTTTTTTTTTTTTTTTTTTTTTTTTTTTTTTTGTTTGTTTTTTTTTTGTTTGTTTGTTTTTTAAATGTACGAACAAATCCGGTGACTGTAAGATTAACTCTGAGTGTGCTGACATTTTGTACCTGACTTTAGTGGACATTTTGTTATTGAGGATGAAAACCGTAATGGATTTTTTTTTTTTATTGACCTTTTTTTCCCCTCTTACTTCAATGGATTGTTAGGAAAGTTTCCTGGACAAGTTTTGAAAATAGAAGGGGGGGAAAAATCTCTTACCCCTTCTCATCCTGTCTCCTCTCTAGAATAATGTCCTGGAGCTGTGGTCTCTCTTTGACTTCCTGATGCCAGGCTTTCTGGGTACAGAGCGCCAGTTTGCCGCCCGTTACGGGAAGCCCATCCTTGCTAGCCGAGATGCCAAGAGTTCGTCCCGGGAACAGGAAGCAGGTAGGGCTCTTCACGGTTTCCTTGTTTTTAATATTGTGTTATGCATCTTCTTTTAGATACGACCCTATGCTAGGATTATTATTCTATAGACTTGGGCTGTGCTTAGGTGATGGTTGATGTCTTTGTTAGTTTTTAACTGTGTGAAGTGGTGGTCTTTTTGGGTGTTTTCACACTTTGCTTGAGTGTGTACCCAGGATCAATTTGTTTGGTAGAGAGCATCATTGCAGGGGTGTTTTTGCACAGAAAAATAATGGATTGATTCGTCAGTTTTGTTGTGTGCTCAGTTGTTTGCAAAATTGTTGATACTGGGTACATTCCTCTATTGTTCTGTTGTACATTTAAAAAAAAAAAAAAAATTGATTTATTGATACTAAGTGTGCAGTTCCATTTAAAATACTTCACTTGAACCATGTGCCTGATTGCAAATACAGTTGATTGTGAAAACCTAGTGTTATATAGTAGTGTATTGTGACTGAGAGTGTCTCTTAGGGGTTTTGGCTATGGAGGCTCTGCATCGGCAGGTGTTACCCTTTCTCCTGAGGAGGATGAAGGAGGATGTCCTCCAAGATCTGCCACCCAAGATTATACAAGACTACTACTGCAACCTGAGTCCTCTACAGGTACTGTCGTTTGCATGTACACTTGTATTCGTGTACTCTAAAACTGATCCATTTGTCCAATGCAAAACTGCAATTCTCAAATGTGCAGAGTCATCCACACATGAATACATTACTGTGTATGAACAAGTGTTCACTGGAATTTAAAGAAATTATTGTAACTGTCCACAGTGTCATTTTTAATTCTCTCTCTCTCCTCTCTCTCTCTGCAGGTTCAGTTGTACGAGGACTTTGCCAAGTCTCGGGCTAAGGTGAATGTGGACGATGCCTTCTCCACGGCAGCTCAAGAGGATGAGGACAAACCCAAACTGAAGGCCACAGGACATGTGTTCCAGGTGAGACATCATCTCAGGTCAAAAAGTAGTTTAGCTCTTTATACATTTAGCTGGAATGTTTTATACATTGCATGTAGTCTTAAAGCATTCACTTTGATCTGACTTGCAACGGCAACGTCATGCCAGAAATGAGGATTACAGTTTGCCCAATTTTAAGGCACCCCCTTAATTACATTTCATTAGACTGTACATTAGATATGGTTACTAATTTGACCAGTTTTGACTAAATTGTAATGTAATATTTACTTGGTCTCAGTTTTAGCAATAACACTGTGCATATTATGTAGGCACTGCAGTACCTGAGGAAGCTGTGTAACCACCCAGCGCTGGTCCTGACACCTCAGCATCCTGAGCACAAGCGCATTAGCGAGCAGCTTGCCTCCCAGAATTCCAGCCTCCGGGACATCCAGCATGCACCAAAACTTTCTGCCCTTAAACAGGTAGATGTACTGAGATCTCAAAAAAAAAAAAAAAAAAAAAGCTTTCTTTTCAATTTATGTAATGGCCTCTCAAATCAGTGGAACAGTCTGAAAATATTCTGGAAAAGCAGGTATTGTGCAAAACAGACTTTTGTGCATTGTGCTGGAAATGGTTAAAATAGCTATTTGTCTTCCTTTTTTTATATTATTTGTTCTTCCATGTCAGAATGTCACCATTGAATGCAGCTGCTATAGAAACCAGACACAAGCAAATAGAAAAATTGCAAGTGGAAACCTGGGACATGCGTAGATTCCTCAGACAATTTGTCAGTCATGGGATGTCTGGAGTTAATCATTTGGATATTGTGTTTTACTGAGCTACATTGTAACTAAAACTGGGATGTCACTCATCACTGACCTCAGAATTACAGCACTTGCATTGATTTTTTTTAACGTGCCATATAATCATGCAGTTGCTGTTGGACTGTGGTCTGGGCTCATCCGGCTCCTCGGACGTCAGTACAGAGGCTGTGGTGGCTCAACACCGTGTGCTGATCTTCTGCCAGCTGAAGAGCATGTTGGACATGGTGGAGCATGATCTGCTGAAGCCTCAGCTGCCAGCAGTCACCTATCTGCGTCTGGACGGCAGTGTTCCTGCAGGCCTGCGCCATTCCATTGTCTCCAGGTGATGATGTTCATAAATATAAGTTCATGCATGTATACACACTGTCTTTCTAGTCCAGGAGAATTTAGCTAGAATTAACATTTCTTAGGCTAGCGGGAATCCCTGTTCATCATGTATTTATGATGGAATAATTTATTTAAGCCTGTCATAGTTGGGCCAAATCCCAGATGGCTTCCTATTCCGTATGTTCTCACTCCGTGGGGTGTAACCTACCAGCATTGTTAAACCAACAGTGCTTTGTGTGCCCAATAAAATGCCATCTGTGATTCAGTCGCAGAAAGCTGGGATTGTCATAAATGCCTGTTATGAATTTTTAATGTTGAAATGAATTATTTGTCATATGTAATCAGGAAATATGTGGTGGAAGAAAAGGTTGGCATTTAAGTCTATTTATTGATGCCCCATTTTGTACATAAAGTGGCCCAAGGGTAATTCAGAAACTTTTTATTAGATGAACAAGGTGACAAAATGTGGAACATTGTGGATTGAATATGTAAATATCATTGTTTGGTTTGTGAAAACAAACTATGGTTCTGGCTGAATCTCTCTCTCCACCTCTTACCTTTACATTTATCTTTTTGTCCTGCAGGTTCAACAACGACCCTTCGATAGATGTGCTGCTCCTGACAACACACGTGGGTGGTCTGGGCTTGAACCTCACAGGAGCCGATACCGTGGTGTTTGTGGAACACGACTGGAACCCAATGAGAGACCTACAGGCTATGGACCGTGCTCACCGAATAGGACAGGTAAGTTTTTATATGTGGTACAATTATTTATTTAAGTGACTGGCTTTGCTTTTGGCTAGAAAAATTAAAGCCTGGGTGTGTCTGGGTTTCAGAAACGCGTGGTGAACGTGTATCGTCTGATCACTCGTGGCACTTTGGAGGAGAAGATCATGGGTCTGCAGAAGTTTAAGATGAGCATAGCTAACACTGTGATCAGCCAGGAGAACTCCAGCCTCCAGAGCATGGGCACAGATCAGCTGTTGAACCTTTTCACCCTGGACAAGGTAAGTGTGCCTCTCGTCATTCTGTTTTAAAAATGCCACTGTATCAAAGCTGTACAGTATAAAATCTTCACATAGCCACATGCATTTGTTCAGAAAGGGTTACCTTTTTGCTCATCTGAGTTAGGGTGTCTGTGTGCCCAAAGCTGTTCTTCTCATGTCAGTGTGGGCAAAAATGAGCCCTCTCATGCTTCATACAGTGGGACTTTGTGAGGGGTTGCCTCTGTGGGAGAGGGAGGGACCGTGTAACACTGGTGCTTATGTCTAGACACAATAGTGTTAAGTTTTATACGCCTTCCCATATGTACATGCAGATGGATAACCTCACAAACAGGGCAAGGATCTTTGGGACTAGACAGCACAGGCTGTGTGTGCATAGTAGGGCTTTGATAATGCATAAATATTGAATGCATACTTAAAGGGGGGAAAGAATCCACATTTTTAGTTGTTTGAGTGTCAGTAAAATTGATTTTACCTTCTTATGATTTTCTGTGCTTACTGCTAATGTTTGTCTAGGTATTAAAATTATAGGCCACAAAAAATGTACTATATTGCAATATTAAATTCAAAGTTGATGGAATTTGAAGGCTTTTAAGTGAAAGCATGGCATGTTCATTCATTCATTCATACTGACTCACACCCATGCAGTCACAGACTAGCTGATTGTGTGAATTTTTACTTAAAAGCAAAGCTTATTGTTTGCCAAACACACAATGTGAAATGTGTGTGTTCTGTCTAATGTGTAACGTTTGTTTCTAGGACGATAAACTTGAGAAGAGTGAAGCGGCGTCCTCCTCCTCAGGGAAGGCCAGTATGAAGTCTGTACTGGACGGCCTGGGGGATTTGTGGGACCAGCAGCAGTACGAAGCAGAGTACGACCTGGATAGTTTCATGCTGTCACTGCACTAACCCAGCACGTTTTACTCGTACAGCCTCCACCAAACTTCCTCTTATGATCGACCACTTTTATTTGTTACAGACAATAATGTGATCATCTTGACCCCAAAAGAGTAAAATACCGTCTGGATAATACATTTGGCCATGGTTCCGTAGAAAATTTTTGGTCAGTCATGTCAGCCTGGACTTCACCTTGTTAAAGAACTCTCGCACTCCACATGTAAGCTCTCCTACCCCATACTGCCAAGCTGAGGAGGAACGCACTGGGATTAACTCATTCCCCCTGACTTGGTTCACTGATTTTATTCTCAAACATGCTGTGGGATCTCCCTTGTATTGTTGATCATAAACAGTATCATTGACCAGTCCTCCTGCACTTATACAGTCTTAAAGCTTACCTCGAACGTCAAATCACCTATCAGTATTGGATCTTAATAGGCATATAAGCCAATATACAAAACATAGGATTTTGTATATATTGTTTATTTTTGTAGACTGGACAGCCATCTTAACCAAAAAGGCTTCTGGAGCCTTGTATCTAGAACACCAGGGGACACTGTAGACATTTAGACAGCAGAAAAAATTTAACTGGAATGAAAAAATGTTAATCTTCCTTTCCACTAGGGGGTGATGGTCTTTTTTTCCTCTGAAGCCTGTCAGTCCCTCATCCGCCTTTATAGCTCTGATCAGAACATGACCCACAGCCTACCATGACACGCTCTCGCACCCAGAGAAAATGTGAAACGTCTGGCATGTGCAAGGGCACGGTGCTGACTGGAATCATGGGTACTGTTCACCTGGCAGATATAGGATGCTCATGGAACCTTGTTGGATAGTTTTAAAAAGGAAAAAAGAATACAAGGACTTGTAAATATTTCTGTAATTTGCCTTCTTTGATTAAGCCAATAGAATTGTAATAAATTCTAATGAGCTTTCTTTGATGCCTGTCTGTTCTTTAAGAAAAATGTTGAATGTTGATTCCTCCTTGTTTGGTACTTATCAGTACAGCGTGTGTAGAATCCATCGACATAGATGCACCATTTGAATGTTTTGTTTTTGATACAATCCTGATATCACAACTGAGAGTATTTCCGGTAACTGATGCAATACTGACATCCTCACACTAACTTTTGCTGACACATCATGCCAAACAGCACAGGTATGCTTTAAGGTGAGTTGTTCCTTTAAGCTGCATTTTGGACATTAGTTCCTGTTCAATCTAATTTTCACCATTAGAATAAGCTATGATGGTTATTTTGTACTGTTTTAAAGTGTATTGTGTATATATTATATTGCATATAAAAATCTGCAACGGACTCATTCATTACATTTTATGTAGTGAAGGGTCTTTTATTGGTCATGTTTTAATTGTGGTTCAGTATAATCCTACTGCTAGTCATTTCTATTAGGACACAACTGCATACTTTCCATATGGTTTGGGGAAGAGATTTAACAATAGTGGCACCTGAAACAAATGGTGATTAATACTTCCTTACAAGAAAGTGAACGAGTGAACAACCCTATTAACGTTAGTTTCCCAACGATGTACTCACCTGTGTGTGTTTTGGATATAGTTCCAGAAATTAGACATTTTAGTTCCCTTTTCTAATCAACACAATAATTCAATGGACATGCATTTAAGTAATCCAATAATGGGGTGAAACCCACTATCTTACATGTCCACTAATGGGATGACACGAATAAAAGAAAGCTGATTATTTGTCCATCATTAATAAAACTATTGTTCTGTTCACTGGACATGCTGTTAGGAAAATAATTAATGCACCTTGGGAGTTATTTCCCAATAAAAGCACATCCAGTGTTTTAATCTTTATACCATAGAAATTTGCCAACTGTTACTTTTTTCGGTTATTAAAGAACGTCATTCTTTTTATCCATTTATAGTTACATTTAATGTTGTGAAAGTAAGTTCGAATCATTATATAGCATCTACAAACAAAAGGGAAAAAACTAAAATACAATTAATTAACCTGATTATTGTCTGATGGATATCTTTAATATTTAAATGTGCAGAGGATTCACTGCATGAAATGGATTTGTTTGAAAAATACGCTATATGACCAAAGGTTTGTGGACACCTGACCATCACACCCATATGTTGTTACAACAAAGTTGGAAGCACACAATTGTATACGCTGCCTGGCCAAAAATCATTTTTGTTGCTCCACCTTTAGCTTTGATTACAGAGAGCATTCATCATGGCGTTGTTTTGACAACCTTGTGCAACGTGACAATATTTATTTCCATCCAGAGTTGCATTAATTTTTGCCCGAGATCTTGTATTGAGAATGAGGGAGTTGAACCACCACAGTAAAGTCTTCTCCAGCACATCCCAAAGACTTTCAGTGGGGTTAAGGTCAGGACTGTGTGGCGGCTAATTCATGTGTGAAAATGATTCCTCATGTTCTCTGAACCACTCTTTCACAATCTGAGCCTGATGAATCTTGGCGTTGTCATTCTGGAATATGCCTGTGCTGTCAGGGATGGAAAAAAAATCCATTGATGGGATAACCTGGGCATCCAGTACATTCAGGTATCAGCTGACTCCATTGTATTGCCGTATAATGTTGCTGATCCTAGACCTGACCAATTGAAGCAACCCCAGATCATAACACTGCCTCCAGAGGCTTGTACAGCATGATGATGGGTGCATCGCTTCATGTGTGTCCCTTCTTACCCTGATTGTACCCATCACGTTGGAATAGGGTAAATCTGGACTCATCAAACCAGATTGCTGCACAGTCCAATCTTTATGCTCCCTAGCAAATAGAAGTAATTTTTATCTGATTAGCCTCACACTGGTTAGGCCACAGCTGTTTAGTCCCCATTCTGCATGTGGAAATGCTCTTACTTTCACTATTAAACATAGCCATGAGTTCTACTGTCCATTTTTCACGATGTGACTTCACCAAGCGTTTTAAAGATCTCCGATCACCAATATTCAAGATTTTGAACAGTCATTTTTCTGACCACATTTCTTCTTCAACGTTGACAGTTCACCACTCTCCTTCCAGGTTTTAATGATGCGTTGGACAGTTCTGAACCCAGTTCCAGGGATTTTAGCAATCTCCTTAGTTGTTTTCTTTTGCTTTAAGCAGGCCAATAATTTGCCCCTTCTGAAACACAGTAACATCTTTTCCACGACCACAGGATAAGTCTTCCGGCATGGTTGTTTAAGAAATGAGAAGCTACACACTGCATCAGTTAGGGTTAAAAGAATTGTTGCCAGCTGAAACATATTAATCACTGCAATAATGATCCGATCATAGGCTCTTAAGTTTATTTAAATTAAGCAAACTGTGACCTTTTTTTTGGCCAGGCGGTGTACGTGGACACCTGACCATCACACCCATATGTGGTTCTTCCCCAGACTGTTTCCACAAAGTTAGAAGCATACAGTTATATAGGATGTCTCTGTATGCTTTAGTATTACAACTTCCCCTTCACTGGAACTAAGAGACCCAAATGTCACTGTGCACAAAGCGAGGTCAATGAAGACACGGTGTAGAAGAACTCAAATGGCCTGCACAGAGCTCTGATTTCAACCCCACTGAGCATCTCTGAGAGGAGCTGGAACGCTGACTGCACCTCAGGCCTCCTCACCCAATATCAGTTGGGAATCAGATACTAATTCAGCGTTTCAGGGCAGCATTGGTCCAGTTTTGTTCTCTGCTGTTTAATGAAACACTTGACTGCTCAATTTTGTGATTATGATTCTTCTACTGTACAACTGCAAAGGTCAAAATTGTCTCCTGAACAGTATATGTACTGTACTACATATATAATAATTAGGTGGATCTGTAATTTGTTGTAAACTAAATTACAACCTTGTGTGTGTGTGTGTGTGTGTGTGTGTGTGTGTGTGTGTACTCTGCTTAGATCATCTCCTTTTAGCGGTGCTGTCTCAGCTCCTGGCTGTTCACACTATAACCCTGCAAATGCCTAGAGATTTATCCCTAGAGACACAATTAATGCTCCACACACCATATTGGACTTAAGGAAGAACAGGTATTTTTAGTCCAGCTGGAGATGCACTTTAGGTTAAGTAGTTCCATCTGAGGATTCTTCGTGCCTGAATGCCTGGAAGACCTTTAACCTTTTCGTAAGTGAAGGTTTTCTTTCGGTTTTTAAAAAGCCAGACGTTGTTGTTGTTAAACCTTTTTTTTTTTTTTTTTTTTTAACTGCACAGTGAGCACTGAAGAGGTTAATTAGTGGTTAGTGTGTGGTTCAGCCTGCTCCGAGTTCCATTAAATACACAAGCATCAAAATTTACAAGACGCATATAATCATTAGACGTTGTGGTGTAGACGGTACATTCATGCAAGAAAGAGTTACAGGAAAACAATGAGGCCATGCAAAAGACGACCACACTTCGCAGCATCATACAACTATGTTTAATAAGATCTGCTTATTAGTACAGAAAAGGGGGAAATAATGAAGGTGGGAACTACAAACTTGAAGCAAGTTGTAAGCAATAGCAGCAGTGCCCTCCATGTTTTTTTTTTTTTCTCTTTTTTTTTTTTTTTTAAATCACAGTTTAACTACAACATTAGACAAGCACAGGTCCAAATCAACAATCTTTAAACCTTGTCATAATAGAACCTGTCATTAGTTATAAATTAAAACATAACTTAGAAAAAGAAATCAATCCTTCATGTATATAGTTATATGTTGGTTTTTTTGGGTTTTTTTGTTCACAATATGACTGAGCGGGCTGCAGATCCACCCACAGAGAATGAGCATGAAGCACAGGTGAATAAATAACTCCCCAAATCTAGTACAGGAAATATAGAGACATCTACAGAGAGTGTGAAACAGTCACCAGGACGGGGCTTCCCTTTCTCTTCTCCTCCTTCCTCAGCAGCTGTTTAGTGACATTATTATATCTGAAGGTCCTTTTAGAACAAGGGTTACAAAATGAGTGCAGTGAGCTAATGATGAAATGATCAACAGTCGCCAGTGAGAGCAAAATAAACGTTCCAGGAGGACGACACTAGGACGTTAGTAGGCAAGCCTGGGATTAGTAAAAGACCAAAACAAGTAGGTAGAAAAAAGCAAGCTAGAGAGCACATTCATTCTTGTTTTTGACCTTGGTGCAAAAGAGATGACCACAACACCAGAGCTGGAGCATTTACTTCTAAAAAGACGAGGGGGTGTTCTTTAAGATCGAAGCCAGAAATTTTTACTTCTGATTCCCAACGACTGATCAAACATATTAGTATAACTTGAACAAACTGGGGCAATATGAGTTGCATATCTGAACGCTGACTGAGTTACAGTCACTGACTAAATTCATACACAGCTACAATCACAATGGAGTATATGAAAATGAAAACAAATATGTTGCAAATATTTACCCAACTCTGAGTAGAATGTCAGGGTCAGAGCACAGGGTCGCATACAGCACGCAGATGGGTTAAGAGCATTAAGGGGCTTGCTTAAGACCTCTACAACCTTTCTGTCACTAATGCCTGGGTCACACTACATGATTCATCTCTATCCATCCATTTTCCGTACCGCTTTTCCTATGCAGAGCCTGAAGCCTATCCTGGGGAACTCGGGGGACACTCTGGACAGGGTGCCAGCCTGTCACTGGGCACAATCGCACACCCATTCACACACTACGGACAATTTGGAAATGCCAATCAGCCTACAATTCATTTCTTTGGACTGGGGGAGGAAACCGGAGTACCCGGAGGAAACCCTCGAAGCACGGGGAGAACATGCAAACTCCACGCACATAGGGCAGAAGCGGGATTCAAACCCCCAACCCCGGAGGTGCGAGATATGACAGACTACACCAATTTTTCTGGCCACTTTCAGATTTGAATGCAGAATTTCTCAAACAAATATGACTTGGTGGATGACAATTTAGCTCAGCTGTCATTGGTCTTTCATGTGTGATGAAAGGGTTGCATTTTGACATGAAGAAGTGGGTGTTGCCCTACATTACAGGATGGTGAGTCATAAATATTGCATGTTTCAAATTTATGATTATATCACAGCACAGTTTAATGCTTAAATCTAATGGGTCAGAAGGTTTTGGTTCATTTTATCTTGGTGCAAAAAAAAAAAAAAGCGTTTGTTATCGTCAGGAGAACAAGCTTGAATCCCAACAATGCCACAGCTACCTGTGGCCGAGAGTCGAGAGAACGAAACTGGCTGAGTTCTCTTGGTGGGAGGGATGGCATAACCCATCAATCACAGTGACACTAGCCAATCGTGGACATCTGTGAGCTCATGTATGCGGAAGAGGGCAGATATCGGGTTCTTTGGAGTGTTATGCTGCCCTGTGATGCAGCAGGTCAGCAGTTTGCAAAGACGCAGTTGGCCTTCACCCTCTCTGCTTGGTAGCTGTCGTGTGACAGAGGACAGTAAGTTGGTGGGTGGGAAACGGAAAGACCATATTTGGGGAGAAAATGTAAAACAACTGCAACCTGTTTATCCTCTAGTGTGGCCCAGGCATAGCACAGAACCTTAATCACTACCCTCTGTATACACTGGGTCTTGCTACAGATGGAAAAAAAAAAAAAAAAAAACCTTCTACAGAGTATTTGTGAGTGAATGCTCTCAGAAAGGTGTTGTGACGCTCTCCAGCCACAGCACGTTGCTTTAATCTCAGCACATCGTGGGCTTTTCAGTGGCAGTGATTGGAGTAGAAGTAGTTAAACATTCACCTCACATTCGCGCCTTTCTGCCATTTCGTTTTATTGCCCATTCAGTCGATACATTACCAGTCATTTTCCATTACCAAGCATCGATCCCTAGCTTTGAAAATTTTTCCCCCTTACTTGAGATCATCGTCACACTAATGTAAGCAACATCAGCGAGTTAACACAAAGCTTCGCATTTCAAAAATCTAGACACTAGTAACATTACAAAGGTTCTCAGCTTCATCAAATAAAATGAACAAAAAGAAAAAAATATTTTTTTTTTTTAAAGAATTAGCATCATAAAATTAATTTATTCCAAGTAAAAATACAAAATAATATTAACGACATTGACCAGATATGAAAGTCTCCCCCAGAAATAGCCAATATTAATGGTTGAGAAATAAGTCTGTAAAGAAATATGAAATAAAAAAAAAGAAGAAAAAATATGTAAATGTTTTAATTCCTTTCTTTTTTTGCAAAAAATCTCTAAAAATAATGAAAAATTTCTCAGTATAAAGGCTACATTACCACTGGAAGGTACTAGCATGTAGAGTAGGTAAATACACAGTAGAAAATGATTTTAGTGAATCACAATGCTTGCAATGAAAATAAATCTGCAATAAAGATTTATGCCTCTTTTTCTTTTCATTTTTTTTTCTTTTTTACAAACAGTACAAACAGTATTGCACATTACAACAAAGAATCGAGGTCATAGCCTTAAAAAAAAAAAAAAAAAAAAAAAAAAAAAAAAAAAAAAAAAATGGGACTAATTCAAGTCTTAGGTGAATAGAAGGCCACCAGGCTGCTGATGCACCTTGGGGGCTTTCGATCAAGTTACAGCTGAAACTGTTTGGATCTTTGTGTATGTTTTTATTTAATTAAAAAAAAAAAAAAAAAAAAATTTCCTTTTTCTCCATTCAATCAAGAACCCTCGACGATCAGTTAAGCTTAAATTAGGTCAGGGTAACAAAGTAGGGCAATTTGCTATTACAAAACAAATGGGCTACACTTAAGAAACATAAAAAAGCTTTTTGTTTAAAAAAAAAAAAAAAACACAAACAAAAAAAAAAAAATGTTTGTTTCACTGGTCAGTAAATGACTGATTATAAACATACAAAACCAAGGGAAGTATCGTCAGTTGACTTTTTAAGCACCTAATGGATGTCGACTCCATGTTTTTTTTTTTTTTTTGTTTTTTTTTCCTGGAGTAGGATATTGTATGAACTCTTTTTTTTTTATTTTTTTATTTTTTTTTTTAACACTGTGGCGTGTAGTTGGCGAATCTCTCTCTCCATTTACGCCGTGTTAAGGTCGTCTCTACTTCAGCTGATTCTTACTCTATTAAAGTTATAAAGCTCTAGCTCCTTCAGTTGCTTTTTTATCGTTTTTTTCTCAAAAAAATAAAATTAAACATAAAAGCAAATAAACATGACAAAAATAAAATTAACCATCTGTTAAATCATTTTCTTGCAAATTTAAATTAATATATATTTTGTATTTGAATAAACTTACTTAGAAAATATTGATTTCTCTCCTATTATATTTCAAAATTGAGGTATTGCAAAAGATCACATCAGTCAGAAAGCACACATTTTCTCTCTCTCTCTCTCTCTCTCACTTGCTCTCTCTCAACAAAAAAATAGCTGACTGATAGCTAACCATCTAGATACAAAGAGTAGTGCATAACAAATGTCTATTACAGAAAAGGAACAGATCTAGAAAACCCTTCTGGGTTGGGAAGGAAATATCACAAACCCCCCCAGAATTCACGTCCATAAGGATCCTCATTGCTATTCATGATTAGTTTTCTGGTTTTTTTTTTTTGTTTGTTTTTGTTTTTTACCATCAGTAAAAAAAGTAGCTCTTGTTTTACATCATTTTTTTTTCTCCAAAAGCGAACAAAGTGTTCCATCCTAAAGGTGACGGTTTAGGATTAAAAACCCGAGCCACAGTTGCTGCGGCCTTTTCCAGCGTGATGAACGTCACTACGGGAAAATGGGATGGGACCATTTCTCATTCGCTCCGTGAAACACTGAGCTCGGGACTGTCGCGGGCTCGTAAAACCCTGTATCGCTCTTAAACGCATCACATCAGCAGCCAATACTTGTGTTCTCCTAAACTCCCACTTGTCCTCTCTCAAGCCCATACCGTAGTCTTAAAAAAATATCCACCATCATTATTAGCAGGTTGGTTCTATTCTTCAAGCTTTGCAGGAAAATCTGTGTATATATAGATATATAGATATATAAATGCAGCGAGCACACAATGTTCTGGTGATGCTAATCCAATGTGCTGCAGTCACACTGTCTGAACTCTTTATGTGGGTCTTTACGGGAAAAACACACGTCACTGCAGTATTTATTTATTTTTTTGTCTACTAATCACTTCACTAGTCAGGCAGAAGCGACGAGGTCTGACGTGGTATTAGTTCTAGTGAATGGTGTTGGTAGTTTTTAGGGAAGGGGGTAGTTTTTATACATCCTGTGTGAGTGAGAACTATCAAAAGAGTGTGTGTGTGTGTGTCAGTGTATACAAAACAGAGGGTCAGGGAAGACTGTGTGTGTGTGTGTGTGTGTGTGTGTGTGTGTGTGTGTGTACTGTATACACTGGTTATGAAGTTTTCACAGGACTTGTTAGACATCGAGAATAGTTAAAGCGAATCACAGTTCTAGGCATATACTCAAACCTAACTACATACTGTATAAAAAATTGCACAAGTATATTAACAATCACTGAAAAAGAAAATGTTCTTCACCTACTAGAGACAGCTTGTTTGAAGGCTTATCCTACATCTAGGCCTTTTAAATCAGAACTGCGGTTTAGTCGTCTGTTCGGACTTTTAGCTTTTGGCATGATATCATCAGCGAAATAGAAAACGAGCCATTGAGTGAGACGGGCTTTCCTCTCGCAGCGCCTCCGTCTCCTGTGCACTTTCCCACTCCGTGTCCTCGTCTACCATGTGCAAAGTGGGCCAAGATGAATAATAGACTTGATACTGAAAATTCTATTGCATGCAGAGACCCGATTTGGAGAGACATGCAATTCAGGGGCGAACGCAGGCCGCACCGAGGCCGACACTCGCTCTCATGCCTGCCTGCTCACCTCCCAACCAGGTGCCCTAATCAATTCTCATCCACTCCCCAGCCTGAATAAAAGTACTATGGTATACATCTATATACCATGGATTTAGCAGCAAAAGCTATTGCAGCATTACATGTACATAACACTAAAAAAATATTATTATTAAAAAAATAAAGGCCTAAAAATTATAAGCGAAGGAAACAAAATCTGATTGTGCACATGAGGTATTAACTGAACTGTTTTCAAAATGGAGAGCGAATACAGTAGGTGTGTCCTCATTTTAGATTCATTTATGATTCGATTTCTTTTCTTTTTTTTTCTTTTTACCTTTTACCCTTAATAAAGGTTGATTTTCACCTTTGGTAAATTTGTTCCCTCACATTTTCTACTCGGGGCAATGATATAGATTTTCTGAAAACAAGTGCATGCTCCGTAAAAAAAATTAAATTAAATTAAAAAAATTAAACAAGGAATCATCTATGTGTATATATATAGATTACAAAACCAAAAATATAATCTTTTTTTAATATGTGTGTGTGTGTATGTGTATGTGTGTGTGTGTGTGTGTGCGCGTGTGTGTATAGTCTCACTCTTGTCTAAATGATGTCCTACTGGGAAACACTGACTGACTAGAGGAAACTGAAGTAAACTTGGGGAAAAAAAAAAAAAAAAAAAAAAGAACAGTATTGTCATGACCTAGCTAACATCAAGTGTGTACATGTGTGCCAAAGTGCAAATTTCTGAGCAGAAGGACTCAAAATTCGTATTCGACTGAATGTTCATTAGCAGAGAGTATGGTGGACAAAGATATTAAGAGCTGTGATTTTTTTTTTTTTTTTTTTAAAAGAAAGGATAAAAGAAGACCCATGTTATCTTCGGTTGTAGTTGTGATGGTGGTGATGGTGGTAGTTAGTTGGTTGGAGGGGATGATGGAAGTGAAGAAGTGAGGGAGGGAGGACAAGTGACTCCTCCATCAGCTCCAGCGGAAGGAGACATGGCGTGGTCGGTCTCCTCCCTCCTTCACCAGCGGTTTGTGGAACTCGCGGCCGGCGCGCGAGTGGATGCTGGCCCAGCAGTACTCACAGTAATACTGAAGGCACGTGACGTTGGCACAGAAGAACGGGGCGAACTTGCCTCCACAGCGCGCGCCCTGGCACTCGTCACACATCTGATCGTCCAGCACGTACGGCTTCACCTCCACCTGCAGACACGGGAGGTACCATGAGATTTGCACCAAGCAGCAGAGAGCAGGTTAAAAGGAAACGGGTATGTAATGGCTAAAGGACGTAAAGGAATTTGTGCTTATAAATGCGGTTTCAAACCAAAAAAATAAATATTTATAGTATATATAGTATATTAAGTTTTCCAGTCATGCTCGTTTCTTCCCCCTTTCACGTTTTCAACACAGTGCCAGAGCACTGCCTATCCAGCAGATTCATGAAAATTCCAGAAAGCTAAGATTTGACTTAAATGTTGGCCTCGGAGTACAGATAAGAATAAAATAAAATAATTATTATAATTATTTATTAATTCATAAATGGTTTATTAATTATTGATTAATAACAACACTAACAACAACAATAATAACACTACAATCAAACTAATCAATTAATTGATTAGTAAATATCCCACGAGTCAATGGCAGAAAATATCCATCCATCCATTTTCCATCCCGCTTATCCTACACAGGGTATACACAGGGGGAGCCTGGAGCCTATCCCAGGTAACTCGGGGCACAAGGCGGGGGACACCCTGGACGGGATGCCAAGCCAATCCAGGGCACAATCGCACACACTACTGACAATTTGGAAATGCCGATCAGCCTACAACGCACGTCTTTGGACTGGGGGAGGAAACCGGAGTACCCGGAGGAAACCCCCAAAGCACGGGGAGAACATGCAAACTCCATGCACACAGGGCGGAGACAGGATTCCAATCCCCAACCCCAACCACTAAGCCAACGTGCCCTCCATACGGAAGATGATATGCAATACAAGAACAAAAAAACTAATTAAAATTATTATTATACACGTTTTCAAAAGGGACATATTTCCCACTAAAGTATTTCCCATTGTTGCTCTGTTTCTTCATTTATTTATAGCTTGGAATAATAATAACAATTAAAACAATGCAATGAGGAAACAAAACTTTTTAATTAGAGCATTTTCCTCACTTTTTCATAAACAGCCATTTAATTTATTTGATTTAGGCACAAATGTGAATTCCACAGCAGACGTGTTCTAAATAAACAACAGGCTTTCCAAACACTGTCCCACTATTGTGATATAGAATATATAAAAATATAGATGCATCTGATATCAAAACAATACTTGTGAAGTTATCATTTGATTTTGTCCTTTCTGGGTTTCTGAATCTGTTCATCCTCCAGAAGTTTTTTTTTTTTTTGGCCGTACACTTATTGTTTCATATCACTGGCTATTTTGTTCAGCTGAATTAAAAAAAACCAAAACCGTAGAGTCACAAATTCAAAACTGTAACCTCAAAATTTTTTATTCTAGGTACAAAAAGTATTTAACAGCTATGAAAAAGATTTTAATACCTAATCCGCTACTTGTTACTAGTAATAACAATAAGTTAAGTTCTCATTATATCGTCCACCTCAATGTGTAATTGTAGATGGCTTCTATGTGCACCAAGACAAAGTGATCACTTTAAGCTGGTTTCACCTGTGAATGTTCTGCTAATCTACTAGGACTAGGACATTGTGTGTTTTTGAGGAAAGTCTTCCAGCAGTTAGCTGGGATCACACCAGCATTAGTGCACGTCCATGTTTAAGGAAAGACTAAAGTTTGAACAACTGTGCTACACTGCAGGATAAGATGCTGACACGCATCATTAATAATACATGTAAAAACAAAACAGATTTTTAAATATTTACAGAAAACTATTAGTGTGTGTGAAGCCCATTTTTTTTTGCTGTTATACCACTTTCAGTCTGCTCTCCAACCTGTAACCCAATCCCGCTATAATTACAGTCTCAGACATCAAAAAACTATTAGTGCCAACACTGATTCCCAGACCTAAACCTGAAACCTTGCTTCAGTGTCCCCATCACTTGGCCAAATGAAATGTCATGCTCACCTTTGTGACACACAGCTGCAAAAGTAATTACACCCAGCCTTTCCTTAAATATCACACCTCGAAGAGCAAATCCGGCCTCTCACTGCCTCATCAAAACCACCAAACCGAAATAAGTGAGGAAAAGTTGAGGAGCGATGCAGATTGTAAAGTGAGGCCAGTCTGACACTCAGCAGGAGCCACAAATAAAACACGAGCGTGAGAAACTGAATATACTGTAGGATGAAAGCAACTTGTTTTGGTGGAAAGCCAGAATTCAGTGTAAATGAGCGCAATAGTACTTCCTAAAAAAGGCCAGAAGGTGATCAGATTCACTCTCCCTCTCCGTCTCTCTCTGCCTAACTCTGTCTCTGTCTATCTCACAGTCCCAAATCACTCCGTCCAGCCAGGCAGACTGCCAGTCTTCGTCTGCACACCATGAGTTCTGTCCTATAGGACAACACGTTCAAAATAGAAAACAGCTCCACGGCATATGCATGCGAAAGCAAAAGCAAAGCTATAATTAGCCTGTGTGTGTGTGTGTGTGTGTGTGTGTGTGTGTGTGTGTGTGTGTGTGTGTGTGTGTGTGTGTGTCTTCAAATGGTTGTCAGTCATCCAGGAGCTGATGGTCAAACTGATTACATGCCTGTTTCATGCTTTCCATTCGTAATGCTGGAGTAGGAAATGATTGTGAGGTGATGAGAGTGTAGCAGAAGCCTGAATAAGTGCCTGGAACTTTGTCTGGGGTCATCTATAAACTCTAAACTACACAAACAAATAAACACATACGTTGCCGATGAGCTACCAAGATTAGAGTCCAATGAGCTACCAGGATCAGAGTGCAGGGCCACGCCCCTCAGCAGGGCCACATCAGCCATGACAGTAATGTCATTAATATAACAGAATTTAAAATCAGTAAGTAAAAATGACAAATGGTGCCTTAAACACACTACAGCTGATGAACAGTACTCATACACAAAAATGGCACAATCATTTCGGTCCTCTTAGGAAACTGGCTTGTTGTGGGTTTGTTACAATGAAACTTGAATGTACGTGTTCGAAATTTTGGGATGGAAGATTGCGAGTGAGGCACTAAGCAGAAAATAACATCGTCTGAGCCATTTAACCCTGTCTCTGGAACATGATCTACTGAGATGCACTGACTTCAGCACACCAGACTGAGGGAGGAAAGGACGGAAGGAAGGAAATGAGCAAAGGATGGGAAGAAGGCAAGGAATGAAATAAGGAAAGAAAATGAGGAAAGAAGCAAGGAAAGAAAGCAAAGGGTAAGTAGGTAAGTAAGGAAAGTAAGGAACAAAAGGAAAAAAAGAAAAGGAAGGAAGGAGGGAGGGAAGGAAGGAAGGAAGGAAGCAGGAAGACAAGAAATTATAGAAAGAAGGGAAGGAAAGTGGAAAGAAAAAAGAAGAGGAAGAATGGAAGGAAGGAAGGAAGGAAGAAAAAGAAAGACAGAAAGAAAGACAGAAAGGTATAAGAGGAGGAAAGTATGAAGACAAGAACTTCATAGAAAGAAGAGAAGGAAAATGGAAAGAGGAGGAAAGAAAGGAGGTAAAAACAAAAGAAAGAAAAGAATGTTAAGAAAGAAATGAGAGAGGAAGGAAAGGAATGAAGGAAGGAAGGATTACAGAGGTCAGTGTGAGTGGATATAATGGCAGGTTGAGGTTGGAGGTTGGACAATGTAAGCACAGTGACTGGGGTGATGTGTAGAAACAGATATAATGCTGTGTTATACTGCTGTGCTGTTAGTGCAGCTTTATGCTGGTTTATGAGTAAGATTCCTTCTGTACTGATTCCACTGTCCCACTGAACAC